>CM023200.3:30526482-30838056 GCA_004115045.4 Sinella curviseta | reverse complement strand
AGGTCCAGCAACTTCCAGGATATGGAATTTCACCTATCCAGGAAGACAAATCTTATGACTGCACACAAGGAAAGTTCACAGTGAAAAATATTCGCAAAACTTACCCAAGCTGAATATCTCCCACGCAGTAATTCCAAAGCTCCACACATCCGACTTGGTAGAAAACTCCATTTTAACAAGTGACTCGTACGACATCCAGCGCCACGGCATGGCCTGGTCAGTTTTCTTTTGATAAGCTGGGCGCTCGTAAAGCCTACGCGACAGTCCAAAATCTGAAATCTTGCAAATTTGATACTCATCAAGGAGAACATTACGCACAGACAGGTCCCCGTGAACAATTCCCTGGTTAGAAATGTACTCCATTCCAGCCGCAATTTCTCGACAAAATCGAGCTAATTCAAGAGTGGTCAAGTTACTGTTGACATTTGGAGATTCGCTCAACTTCAAATTTTGAAAATGTGAATGTAAGGATCCGCCAGTGCACAATTCCATCACAATGTAAATTACGCCGTGTTTAATTTCTTTTGTATAGCAGCCCAGAAATCCAACAAGGTTTACATGACTGCCCAGGATGCATAGCAATTTCACTTCACGTAGCATGCCTACAAATGCGGTTTTATCACATCCTTCCCTAGCCGTTTTTACTGCAACATCTTTCAGATTGTTCGGATCCGCATTTAAGGTGGCTTTGTACACTACTCCAGAATCACCAAATCCCAACACGTTACGTCGATCCAGATATATTTCGCTTTTGCATATTTCAAACTTTTGATCATACGCTTGCCCAAGATGACGTGTTCTTAAGTAATTGTCTTTAGTGTCGGCCGCCATTCCGTTTATGAACTCCTGAACCTCATGGTTAGACAGAAGCTCTGCGTTCGCTCTTGCTCTCACTACAACTCCAACGAGAACAAAGAGAAGTACTGTAATCACAATAACCAGGCCATATACAAACCACATCACGTTTAAATTTGGACTTGGAAATTCATCATTTTTATTCGAGGAGCTGTGATTGTTCAGAATTGGGTGCCAGGGATGCTTTTGCAGATACTTCCTTTGAATGTCGTAATATGCCTTAGGGTTAGATAAATCCGAATAATTCGATATCTCCCACCAGCCAATTTCCTTCGAATTTTCCTTGGAAACTGCAGGCACAATAAAATAAGGAATTCCATATCCGTTTGAAAATTGTAACATGTGGTTAACCAAAATCAAAAAGTCTCTAATTTCTCTCGAGCTGGTCGTATAAGCGCTAGATTGCAGTTTGAAGTACACGTTTTTCAAGTTTGGGAAATAAACCTGCAGTACAGTTTTAATATAAATGTGCGTTTCCAAATACTTTTGCATTTCATGTTTGCTTTCGTCAACACTTTGCTTTGTAGGAAGGAGACACACCACGTAGGACATATGAAGTAAAACCTTGTATGAAATTGTTTTCTTCAATGCCTTGACGACTTTACTGGTGGCAGGATTTGGTCTTCCGGTAGATGGGTTAAGCATTTGATTGCCCAGAGTACTAACTATTCCATCACAATTATGTATGGTGACACCGACATTAACTCTATGACTTATGCGCCCTACATTTTTGGTAAAGGCTTCAACTGTGTTTAATGTATGAACCACAGTGGATGATAATGTGACGGGCAGGTAAAAATGTATGTTGACTGCGACGACATCAGAAGATAAAGAAGTAACACTTGTTAAATTAATTCCTGAATCATCCAAGGAATTATTGTAATGCGTAATCAACTCCAGTGGAACGTTGATGAATAATTCATTCCTCTTGACAGAGTTGTGCCTCAAATTGCCCTGAAGAGCTGTCGAGGAAAGTAGAGAATAAAGTAGCGCCATTTCCGTCGCGCTTCTCACTTCAACTTCAACAACCGTAAACTCAACCATCGCAAACAACAGCAAGGTAGATATTTCAGATAGGTCACATTTGCTGGAAGTATTTGAGCGGAGGTTAAAATACAGATATGTTCCAATTGCTGTCTCGGTAAACTTAATGATTTCTTTTGCAACATCTCGTTCCCACTCTAAACACGGATGCATTCCTTCCGCCCATCTTCCAAAAGCCTTACTCCTATTAAAACCTTTTTGGATGTAAAGAGGGAAGTCGTCCGTTAGCTCATGTACGAGGAAGTTATCCGTTTCTACCTTCCGCCAATATAAAGGACTGTACGTGCCCACATCTCTAGATATAACCGGCATATCATGAAGTTCAGCCCATGCGTAAAAAATTTCATAATGTTCAAATATACTTGCTGCTCTGGAGTTACAGTACATTGTATCGTCGACATTCGATGAAAACTCGATCGCCTCGCCAGGGTCATATATAAACTGGTGGTCTACAAGAACAGTTTTGTTGGGCCACCGTGTTTTGATTATTCCTTGTGCTAGCAAAAACCAGTCCATCAGTTTTTTAACAACTACGTCAAAATATAATGACCGCCAGTTCAAATCATTATTCGATGGAGTCACCGTAAGCAGTGTCGTTCCAAGCACAAATTCGTCGCACAGTGACAAGTCATTTTGAGATTCAACAAGACTTTTAATTGCACTGAGGGGCCCTCCAGCGTCTAAAGTAACAATGATGCCTGAATCTGCGTCTGCAAATGCCAAACTTTTATGACAGGCGATTCTGGTTCGATTTTTCCACGCGTTCACAGTTCGACTGAATTCCCTTTTTGTTTTCCTATCATCATCCAAGTTAATAGTAATTGTATGTAAAGTGATGCCGAAAATTTCACTCGCCTCGGGCATACGCTCCAAAATTGTTGATCCATTCTTCCTCGGATCTAGTTCCTCAAGTAATCTTGGTAAACCGTCAAAGTCGGAAAATACGTTTATGCGAATCAACGAACTGGTGCCATTGTTCTGCAATGTTAAAAGCTCACAATTCCTAGCCGCTGTCCATGTTAATATTTTTTCAAAATCTCCTGCAAACATGTAACATATGTACAATGTAATGTATACACGTCGATGTACCCTATATGTATGTATACAGATATAAATTTTTATTTTTTATTTTTTTATTAAGCTTACTGTTGTAAAGAATTACATCAGTAAATCCATGGCGGTGTACATTGTTTATATTTTCCTGAACAGAACGCAAAAAGTTGCAGCTCACAATATCCGTGTCGAGAATGGATACAACTGGTTCCTCCAAACTTGTAAAGTGGCCAACGTATGGAACTGGGAAAGATGTGTCATTCAAGAATGAACAACTATTCAATAATAGATGTACTCCCATGACAACAACTGTGTATTCCACTGAACTCCATTCGTAGATAAATTTTCTGAATTTGCACAAGTACCTACTCCGGGTCAACATTTCACTATCCTGTTGAGCTTTCAATGTGACATTTATACGATGCCACATACTCGGAGTCAAAGCTTTTTGATCAATTAAAGAAATAGCAGTGCCCAGCATGTCGTTCGCTGGTAGACGCGACACGGATCTGTGCGAATACTCAAAGTGATAATAGATTAATATTGGGTCAGCTTCAATGCTCTGGAAATATTTGTGTATCCGCTCCTTTGTGAGATCCATATAACGCTTAACTGTGCCATAACTTTCGACAAAGCTGTACTCTTGTTGGAAATTTCTCTTGACAACGAAAAAGTCGTCTGATTTCTGGTAGGAATGTTTTGTAAAAAGATTACAAGCAAACAGCTCATGATTTATTGTGCTTCCAATTTCCAACGTAGGGCTACTATTCTCACAGCTATGGTGCACCATGGCTTTTATGAAGTATGTACTAGACGCACTCGCGAAACGTTGTCGAGCATTTTTCCCTACACACTTGAAGGAGTCATGGGTAAACTCGAAAGAAATCTTGGTTATTATGGGAAATATTTTAATTTGTTCGAATATGAGTTGGAAGTATTTGGGAATGTGAACATCCGTGATGTCCCATGGCGGCTGAATGACTTCCGTCTCGTTATATCTGTGGTTTCCAGTGTCCCAAATATATGTATAATCCGGTTAGTACAAATAAAAATATAGTGGGATATGCATATTTTATACCGCATACCGTAATGATAAAAGAATTTCTAAGGAGCGCTCATCAGTCATCCCTTCGTTTTCTAGCCACTTGGTTATCAGATCAGTGACAGTTTTTAGTTCATCGCCAGCTCCTTTCCACAGATCTAGAAATTGTAAATAAATGCATAATAGCAAGAAATATACAACTCAGAGGGCAGTTGTACTACATAGTTTTGTACACAATATTTAATAACGTATCAAGTTAAACGTTAAAATTGTTTTGATATCATACCCATTTCATAATATAGTTGCAGTCGGGTGCCCTCCAGTACTCCATTCGGATTCCTTGTATGCCTCAATAGCTCAGTAAAGGATATTTGGTCCGGACTGGAGAGATTTTTAAATATGGCTGTAATATCAACTAATTGGCGATCCCATTGAATCCTCGAGCTCAAGAATGACTCCAGTAATGCTACCGAATCGACTGTAGGAGCCCGTGTAGTAACGAGGCATGACAACATAAATAGCGGTATAAGCGCCATCGTACACACGGAATATGTGAAATATTTCACCGTTGTTTTTGTGAATAATTATATTGTATATGAGATGAATTGACTGATAAATGCAACTTATGCAATTTACAGTGTCCACCATAAGAGAGCCAACAGGCAACTGATCATAATGGGATCAATGTATCGTTCTGATTCTTGATCCGAGCATTCGCCGTAAGCCACATAATGTGACAAGATATTACTGAATGTTTTACAGATGACACTGACAACTTGCATAAGCAATTAATGTACATAATATGTGCAGTATTGAACTTTACGTAAACATTTTACTATTACGAGTAAGTATTGACATCCTATTATTATATTACGCTACCGAAAATTCAGCCAATATTGTGGTCAATTGCTCATTAGTATTTCGTTGGAAATCGTAGTGTGAAACCACCGAAATTCACGTATGGCAAACTCCTATTGAATGTGGGCATATGTAAAAGGTTATTGACATCATAATGCGATACCATGAATGTATTAATAACCATTCTACAATTTGCGGTTTATGGTCAACAACAGTAATGATTGATAATTGAAATATACAATTTGCACATTTTATTTATATTACATTTGAATTATAACATTTGAACAGTAGTTTAGTAAAAAATATTGATATTTTGTTACGCTATTGGGAATAAACTTCCGTTCTTTATTTATACCAACCGATCCTCAAATAGTGGTCAGAATTGAGATGTATTTAATTACGCGTGTTATCGTGTGAACGACAGTAATGATGATGATTCCAACTTGTATAAACGTAATCAATGAAGGTTTTAAATACCTTAAAAGTGCTAACATATCCAACTTGTACAGAAATGCGAACTATCTTGGTAACAAAGTTTAAACGAGGTAGTAAGTATTTGTGAGCCTCAATTACAAACGCCATAGCAGACAGAAACAGTAAACACAAATGCACATAAAAGACGACCACAATATTATCGTTGACTCTTAGAGCCCGTGCTTGTTCTACTCTATCCGACTCCACGGTAGCGGTTGCATTGTAGTTTTTCAATCGCTTTTCCCACTGATTCCATTGCCGTGCAATTCCAGATTCGAAAACAGCTGATAGCTTCCTGAATATCCATTCTCCAGAAATTTTAACTTGATCTACCATCCAGGATTTTCGCTTTACACCAAGTTTTTCTTCTCCAACAGAAACCATGTCACGAGTATTCTGCCGGGACTGCAAATTAGAATTTTTTGACTTTTTGCCAATGAGTCTTTTCAGTATTGCAACACTTTCCTCTATTGCATTCGACCATCCTACAAATGCTGTCAAGTCGCACTGTGAAATGTAATTGAGGTAGCCTTCCGGAATCCCAATTTTCATAATATCATCCAGTATTTCCGCGTTGGAGAAGTTGTAAATATATTCAGAATGGTCTGTACTTATAACCCCATCTGTTATTAGTTTTCCAAAGACGTAGTCATTTTCGGTTTGATTTAGCCACGTATTGTATTCCTTAGTCATTTCTTCGTTACTGTATCCATCTCCCCTCATAAATGCTTTGAATGATAAGTCAAGCTCAAAATCAGCTTTGTCAACAACGCTTTCCACTTGGGAGTAAATAGTAAACCTTTTCTCCAGCAGCTGTCGAAAATATCTGATCGGCTTAGCCGTCAATGGTGAACTCAACTCGGTTATGTTTTGTCCTCTATACGCATTGCTAACTACAATGCCGATTAGAAGCCAAAGCGTATTAAGCAGACGCCATTCAAATTGGTTGGAACAGCCGCAACTACTTAGTCCTTGTTCGAACAAAATTCTTGCCGTGGCGAGCTTTATGCACTTGCAATTTCGGGACCCATAACTCAGCACGGCTCTAGTAATATAAGAAACAATCAGCAGTAGTAGCCAAACCCTGAAATCAAACGCACTAAAATAACCAACGAGAGAAAGTTTTCCAACCTCGTGTCCTCCGCAAGTAATGAACTGAACTCGAAGATCCTCCAAGTGCATGTGAATCCCAGAGTCGCTGTCAAACTCAATCCAGGCTAGGCTTAGGGGCTCACCATTAATTCCAGAAAGTCGGTGGTTATTTACCGTATCCGCCCTAAACGAAAAATTTGAAAATATAATATGTGCTAATAATATATCAGCTAGCATTCCCCGTTTGAACAAGCCAGATGTATCGATAAATCCCATTTCACCTTCGGTTATCTGTGAATCAATACGTTGCAAGCTTTCTGCTTTTAGGGCGATATGGGAAGTATATATCGACTTGTTTGTGTGGGGTCGACTGAAGATTAATCGTTCTTGAGCAAGAATTTCAAAGCGAAATTGATCATAAGATTTAACATAGGACACATTCATTGATATGTTGTTCACTTCCAACTCCGAATAATAATACATCGAACGATTTTCCAATGTGTATATCATCCTAATAGGTTGATTACTAACATACGCTTGATACGGAGCAACTGAGGAAACAATTTTAAAATTTGAAGGTAGCAACATTTCATTAACTGCTTCGTTCGTTACTGCTACAATTTGATATGCGTTGTATTTGGGCAAGCAAAGCTTATGCTCTGACCGAAGATGCATGCCGTCGTATGCCAGATATCTGTGTAACATTTGCGAATAGGATGTCGATTCACCTTTGTCTGACTTTATACGTGGAAATATTACATCTGAATGATCATCGGAAAATAGGTTTAGCACAAATGAATTTGACATGTCGTGTATATCAACGGAAGGATGAAAGTAGTACAGTTGCAGATAGCAGGGAATATTTTGAGGGTGTGTTACGCCCGTGGAAAATATACTTGAATTAAATATAAACTTATCCTGATCAGGTAGGTTGTCTATGTCAACTTTGAATGAAATATTTTTGTATTCAGTATGCACTCCGATTCTGTAATAATCTTTGGTGCTGTGGATAAAGTAATCGTACGATATATCTTTGTGCAGTGAATAGGTGGTCAGGATTATCGGATACAATGGAGGAAAGAGGTTTGACGAAGGGGTTCCTGGGACATAATACGTGGTTAGTTGTATGATGCACTGACAAAATATCTGTAGAAGATCTGTGAAGTCGATAATTTCCAACATTGCCGGTAATGCCTATTTTTGTTGCGAGTACTTGTCAAGGAATATAACATTGGCTTAAAGAAGGTTCTAACGAAGTGTCCCGGTAAAAGTATACAATCTCAAAATTACAGGCGCTCTAGAGTTGTGTTTAAATATTATTTACTAATTTAAACAGGAGGGTCTCAACATAAATACATTTTCATTCTAGGAAAGTTAAATCTCGTCGTACGTAAATAATTTCACACCTACCTACAATCGTGAAAGTGGCTCGATCAATGCGTTGCTGATGGAATACAAATTACCTAACCACATATATTAAATGCGGATATTCCCGTAGCGACTCTTCCTGCTGGTTACTATTCACACTTCCTGCATTAATCCCAGAAAAGTTCCTCTTCCGTGGTACTTTTATTCTACATGTTATTAACGTGGCAGTCATAAGTTAGTAGATATCAATTTCATACGGCGATCGGTGATTACGTCAACATTCGATATACAAATACCCTTACTGATATGTATAACGGTTTGACTGTTCCTTTTAACTTGAAGGCCATCGGCTACCTTGTCCGCTTCTTTGATTTAAATGCTAATTTGAAATTAATATCTATATTGTCGACAACCATGCAACTGTGCAGAATGAGGTCTATAAGTATGCGTTTTATTTATTTCAAATAAGCTATTGTAAGTTTTTCTAATTATTACTCTTGCATCGAAAAGCCCATTGGTAATGAAATAAAGATTAGTAAGCAGATTAGATTCTTTACAAGTTTTACATTGATGTCCGTACTCCACTATTTGATTTTCGGATACGCATGAAGCAATAATATCTATCACTGTCAGTAAAGACAGTCACCTCATTCCACAGAGTATATTATTAGGGGATGGCCATTCCAAATCGTGTTAGGAAATATATGTATGCCATGGAATGTTGAAGAAAAATGCTCGGTAATGTGGATAATTTATACAGTGGTATTCGAGGTGATTTAAATGTTACTATGATTTATGCTGTATTTATGCAAGTATTTGGTTCCTGCACTTCCCTGTCCTAGGTTAAGTAGTAGAATAGCAGATTCAAAATGATTTCAAATTGGCCAATGCATTATGTTTTACTGCATTTAATAATGTAGTGTAGAAATACCTACAACATTGTGGTAGACTCCTCACAAATATTTCTTTGAAAATCGAATTGTGAAATCAGATGGATTCCCGGTAAAGCAAACTGGTTTCGTGTGTAGATACACACAGATGATTAGTAACAGAATTGTGCAATATTATGTCTAAAAACAAATTCTACAACTTACGGTCTGTCGTAAACAATTATGTTGATTAATAAGCAAATTATGCATTGTACATATTTTATTTAGATACATTGTTTCATATAACATTTGGACAGTGCTTAAATCAAAGGTCACTGATACCTATTATACATTTCGTAACAAATTTCCTGTGTTTATTTATAATTTATACACCGTGAACTTTAGTAAGGTTCAAACTCCATATATATTTATGCATCAGGGTATTCACATGTACGACACCTATTAAGACAAGATTTGTACAACTCCATCCTGTATTGACGATAACAACTAAACCTTGAAATGTCTTAATGGCGTTAACCCGTGCAACGTTTACGCAATAGCCAACTATCTTGGAAATAAATGTTAAAGGCGTCAGTAATACTGTGTGTATCTCACTCAGAAACGCCATAAAAGACAAGAACAGTAAGCTCAAGTGAACGTAGAAGACGACAACAATATTATCGTTGACTCTTAGCGCCCGAGCTTGTTCCACGTTATCCAATTCCGATGCGGCCGTCGCGTTATAAGTTTTCAACCGCTTTTCCCATTGATTCCATTGCCGTGCAATTCCGGATTCCAAAACAGCTTCCAGCCTCCTGAACACATATTCACC
Source organism: Sinella curviseta (assembly GCA_004115045.4). Lineage (NCBI taxonomy): Eukaryota > Metazoa > Arthropoda > Collembola > Entomobryomorpha > Entomobryidae > Sinella > Sinella curviseta. Next base: position 30,828,569 of record CM023200.3, on the reverse strand, counting down.
AGAAATTTTAACTTGGTCTACTAGCCAGGATTTTCGCTTTACGCCAATCTTCTCTTCTCCAACAGAAATCATGTCACGTGTATTTGACTTAGTCTCCAAATTCGAATTTTTCAAACTTTTATTGATGAGACTCCTCAAAATTGCAACGCTCTCCTCTATTATATTCGACCACCCTACAAATGCTGTCAGATCGCACTGAGAAATGTATTTCAAGTAATCTTCCGGGATTCCAGTTTCCATGACATCATTGAGTATTTCTGCGTTGGAGAAATTATAAATATATTTTGAATGTTCAGTGTTTATAGCCCCTTCCATTATGAGTTTGCCAAGAACGTAGTCATTTGCTGTTGTATTTAGCCACTCATTGTATTCAGCTTTGTCGTTAAAACTTTGTTTTGCTTCTTTCATTTTCTTCTCCTTCGCGTCCATTCCTTGTGAATCATATCACATACATGTTCCATTTTGCTTGAGAACATATATGCCAACGCATATTTAAGCTGCTGATCATCTTCATCATTTCAGCTATATCTTCTGCAGATATTAGCACTCTCAATTCTTCTGCGCTAATTCCAGTATTAACTGGATGCATATTTTTTGGCCGTAACATGGAGGTGACATTTTGCTTGTCAACTATCCCTCCTTGAACCATTGCTAATATACCCATAAGCATGAGTAGTAAAAGTACTACACTTTTTATTGTGCAGTTCATCTTTCTGTCATGTTTTGCACATCTTTGCATTCCAAAAATATCTCGCCAGCGTTGAGATATTTTAGTCACTACTGACTTGCCTTGCTGATAAAGTTCGCTGAACTTTGCTTGGTCATCGTTTTCAATCATCAACGCATTTTCTGCGTAAACATCTTTGGCTGAGTTGCTGCTGCTATCACAGAGAATTGCATCCTCTTTTGCCAGGAGTCCTGCATTAGTGTCCCTCCTGAAGCTGGAGTTGCCTGCATTGGCATCATTCTGGAGACCTTTGGGTTCTTCTGCTGCTTTTTCATATGGCATTACTGTCGCCGCATCTGGTACTTAACGTAGCTTCTGTTCATTGCTATCTTCGTCATTTGGAGCGATAAGCTCCTCGCTGCATTTAAACAAATCAACATAGCGCCTGCTATTATCAGCGCTGCAATTTTCGCTGGGGTGCACAGCGAAAGCTTTTGTCACTTTGTGGTGACCATCATCTGCATTTGGGCATTCTGCATGCCAGTGTCCTTTTATACCGCAATTTTTGCATTTCGTTAGTTTTTTCAACTTTGCAATTTCATCTTTGCTCATTTTGGCTTGCTGTGCCGTTTTAAAAGCCTTGTTCTGGGATCCACACGTTAAGTTTGGATCTGGTTCGCTTTCATCCAGTTCCCAGATCTTCAATCGTGAAAGTAAATAAAAACACAAAAAAAACACCCCAACATCTCTTCCGGGCTGTAACTCTCTCCTCTCATAATCTTCAAAAGTAATTTCGCGAGCGATTGAAAATTAAAATCGTATTGATCAGCAATATTTTCAACTTGGGAATATACAGTGAACGTTTTGTCCAACAGTTGTTGAAAATATTTGATGGGCTTAGCAGTTAATGGTGAACTCAACTCGGTTATATTTTGTCCTCGATACGCATTCTAATCACAACGCCAACTAGAAGCCAAAGAGTACTAAGGACACGCCACCCAAAACGGTTGGAACAGCCGCAATCACTGGTTCCTTGTTCGAGCAAAATTTTTGCCGTAAAGAGTTGTATGCAATAACAATGACGGGATCCATAACGCAGTACGAAACCCGTGAGGTAGGAAATAATGGCAAGTAATAGCCAACAGCTGACATCAAAGGCACTAAAATAGCCAATAAATGAAAGACGACCGAAGTCGTGTCCTCCGCAGGTAATGAATTGAACTCGAAGATCTTCCAAGTGTAAGTGAATCCTTGAGTCGCTGCCAAATTCGATCCAAGATTGCGATTTATGATTCCCTTCCGCACCTAAGTGGTGACTAGCCGTGTCCGCCTCAAACGAAAAATTTGTAAACACAATACGTGCTAACAACATGTCACTGAACATTCCCTGTTTGAATAAGGGAATGGTATCAACGGATCCCATTTCAATTTCATTTATCTGTGAAGCTATACGTTGCACACTGTCTGTTTTTAGTGCTATGTGTGTAATATACACCGATTTGTTTGCGTAGGGTTGACTGAAGGTGTATCGCTCCACGGCACGCATTTCCCTATGGAATTGCTCGTAGGTTTTGACAGAGGTCAGCTGAATTGACTCGCTGCTCAATTCCAATTCCAAATAATAATACATGGTGCTATCTTCCAATGCGTATACAATCTGAATAGGTCGATTACTTATATGTTGTTGGTACGGAGCAACTGAGGAAAAAGTGTCAAAATTTAAAGGTAGAAACATATCACAAACTGCTTCTTTCGGTACCGCAAAAATTTGATATGCGATGTATTTGGGTAAACTTAACGGAACATGGTCAAATCCGAAACTCATATCTACATATGCAATGTGCACCATTTTCGAATATGACGTCGATACACCCAGGTTGCTTTTTATACGTGGAAATATTACATCTGAATGATCGTGGAAAAATAAGTTAAATATAGTTGAATTTGACATGTCACGTATATCAATGGAAGGATGAAAGTAGTACAGCTGTAGGTAGCAGGGTAGATTTGGAGGATGTGCCGATTCTGTTGAAAATGTGCTCGAATTAAATATTAATTTATCCTGGTCAAGGAGATTATCTATGTCTACTTTGAATGGGATATTTTTGGATGTGGTAGCCAGTGCACTTCGGTAACCATTTTTGGTGCTGTTGAAGAAGAAACGAGACATCGATATATCTTTGTGCAATGAATAGGATGTCAGGATTATCGGATACAATGGAGGAAGGATATTTGACGCATGATACACTGAGAAAATATTTGCAGAAGATCTGTAAAGTCGATAATGTCCAGCATTTTGTGGGACGGCTATTTACGATCTATGAACGTCGCAAGAAATATAACTTCTATTTGATGCCTGTGCTAACGAGTTTTGTTAAATGATACATAAACTCGCAGTATTGAGAACGCTGGCATCTCTGGTGTAAATGTAGCTATGAATGCAAGCCGGAAAAGGAGGGAAGTTAAATACATGCCACTCCAGGAAGTGAATCGCGTCGTATGTGACGAATTTTCCATCTAACTACAACTCTGTAAACAATATGTTGTCCACAGCATATAAATTACCTGAAGCCATATAATAACCATGTATTGAATGCGGATATTTCCTCAACGACTCTTCCTGATAGCTGCATAATTTCTCTCTTCCTGAAGCTCTTCATACTTCCTACATAAATCCCGGAACATTTCCCGGTATATGGTACTACAATGAGCGAAGCAGTTTCACGTTATGCATTTCGGGTACTCGTGCGTCAGTTGATATCACTTTCATAATGGTAATTGCGAACGGTTTATATTATACTCACTTAAGTTGAACATATATCCCTGCTTATTCTTGCATATTGATTTGAGAGTTCCTGCTAACTTGAAGACCATCGGCTACCTCATACAATCCTTTCCTTAGAATGAATCAAATATTCATTCGGCTAGCACGCAGCTCGGTAATATAAGGTTGATTAGTTTGAATTCAACTTATTCCAGCTAAGCGATTGTATTTTTTATTATTAACTTTGCTTAGAAAGACACATTGACAATTAAACATACGTTGGTAGCCATTTCCTTTCTTGTCATTTGTACTTTGATGTGCATACTCCAATCTGTCATTTTTCTAACACGTGTAAAGCAAAAAGGAGACATCATCGTTAGTAGTAGGAATTGTCACCTAGCTCCAGAGCGAATATAATTACGTAATGATCATTCCAAATCACGTTAAGAAAATTATGTATACCATAGAATGTTGAATAAATGTCTTTTTGTAATATATATATACCTTGTAATATGTACTGCTATGTTTTAGAAAAGCATGGGGTATCAGCTCTCATTGAAAGCTAAACGGTATCCCAATTAATTTATCCCAAAAGCTAATACCTCTGGTTGGCATTTTTTGCCGAAGCCTAGCAGTTGACTTGAAACATAGAGGCCCCCTAAATCTCTGTATCTTTTCATACGAAGCAGACTCGACTTTACTTGAACAACGTAAGGGTTAGAATTTATGTACCTAGCATTGCACTGCGCATTGCGTTTATACTCACTCAGTAAAACATGCATTTGGACTTTACAATGCACCTAATGAAGAAATGGTATGTAAACAACGGGACGATTCTCAAATAATAGGATGGAATGCTGTAATGTGACCGAAACATATCACGTTTTGCATTAGTACGGAAATCAAGACAGGAAGCGTAAAATTCATTTCCTCAAGTGCGCACAAAGAATTCGATGTACTTGTAATTAGGTTAACCTCTGGTGTCAATCAATTACAACTTTAGTTTGTATCTTCAATGTAACTCCAGAAACGTAGCATATTTAGGCTAAAAGTTGACGCTACACAACTGACATCGTATATTATAAATAGTGAATTTCAATTTGTATCTTTACCTTATTACTAGTACCATTACTTTCACACGACTGTGCTTCCCAGAATATGAGGTACGTCGCTCCTCTTCAAATTGAAGCGGCTTAAACCATGACTGGAAAGAAACGAGATTTTGAACGTATATCTATTCTGTTGTACTTAAGAATTTTCAAGGTAAGACTAACGTGCCTCTGAAACGGCACTGTCTTGATTTTGAGAAGTGCTAAATTTATTATAACAGAAGTATAATGTTCCACACAGTCTGTACATGCATTATAATATTTCTCCCATATCAAATGCCCATATTAACGTTTGCACTCTGAAGGAAGATTGCCAGTATTGCAACGTGCATGTATGTCCCATGGTGTGGAAGATCCGATTCTGCATAACGAAATAATACGATGATAATGTCAACTGTGGTTATTACATGAATCCGGTTTTCAGGTAGAATTGTAAATAAATTTAATATACTTTATCGCTGTATTTTATTTATCGGTTGCTGGCAATACCCTTTGAGATAACTTGTAATATGATAAGTGAATTTGACAAATAAATCAATAATTTAACTTTACTACTTTGCCGGTATTGTATTGATTCACGTAAGCCGGACAGTACTTAAACATTATGACTACACTAATCCAACATAAAATAATTAATATTTTTGCGTTTATGCTACCAACAAAAGTTTAGGCACCATTTCCTAATTTCAAAATTCGTAGCCGTAAGATATGTTCAACATTAATATGCACTCAATGCAATCTTCCTAATGTGCGTGAAGGTACGTGTGTCATTCCAGAGGCAGAAACACATAAATACAAAAATGAAGTTTGGATGTTATGATGTCTTTTTGAACTTGTATCCAGACTACGGATAGTTTTGGTGAATAAAATATGCCGTGACAACTATACCATGTTTTGTAGTAGCTCAAAATTACAAGAGGTAGGAGATAACGCATTCTTGAGGTTCATTCATAATCAAGTTTATTATTTGTAGAATCCCAGGTCAGTTTTAGCATGCGGAACATCAACTAGTTTGTTTTTACGAACGATCCAAACACGGCTTATGCCTAAAGTCTTAATAACTTTTAGTATTAAATGCATATGATTGATACAGGGTGGCACAGATTGGTAAATACAAAGGGAATGCAATAAGACAATTTCCCTGAAGTGAACAATGAATGGGAATGTAGTTTCTTGCACACACCGCAATGCATAACAAAGCTTGAAGTCCAATAGAGGAAATATACATTTTTGCGCGTATTGAGAATGCAGGTGAACAAGATGAAAAAATGTAGCGATAATGGAATTATAAAATGTTGAGACTCCATCCCGTCTAATCATGTACTGTGCTAGACGTTCCAGAGAAAATTTACTGATGAGTATTATATGGGATTTGGACATGAGACTTTAATGAGAGCTCATAAGGTTTAGTAACAACTACATTTTATTATCATATAAAACAGATTTAACTCAATATTCCATCTGCCCAGTCAGTGGAGAGATTTTATTGTTGCAAAGTATTATATCTTGTTCTGCTAGGCACTAAGAAGTTGAAACAAAAATTATTCAATTGACACATTTTTAGTAGTATTTTTGAAGTGCTTGTGAGTACAATTTAATTGTGAATTAATAGAAGAAAGTATTGGCGCATTTAATTGGCGCATTTCCTTGTTCCCAATGCCAGTAAACCAAAATAATATCGTTTATACTACTACCGTCATGCTTATCTTCCATGGGTGCTGCAGAATAAAATATGTAGATGCTTCTATCGGTTTGAATACCTTGCATGCTTCCTCTAATTTCTGCGGACAACTTAAAAAGCTGGTAATTAGTTTCCGTATTTACTGTAACATAAATCAAACTGAATCATAGGAGCCATTACTCGACTTTCCGTCTCATTGCGATATCCCCAATATTATTTTATATGTATGATCGTGTACCCGATACCAATTTAAAAGCAAAAGCTGATTGCAATATTTATTGCACCTTTCAAAATTCATACGCGGATGCGAGAGGAGTGAGAATGCTCTGCTACGCGTCAGTGATTTCTTCAAATTTTCAGCCTGCTTGGATATTTTTTGTGCTCTGTATTTGCAACAAATATGTAGCATCAATGAATAATGAATTCACTGCAACAATGTGCTTCGTTCCACTTCAAAGAACCGAGCCGGCAACTTTTTTTAGTATATTGTACGTAGAGAATAGAAATCGAAATAGTTTGGTGCACATGATTTGATCTAACAAGTAATGCCATAATTGTGGTAATGCAGTTAAATTTAATGAAAAGGCTCACGTTGAATGGTATTGAGCAAATTCAATACACTTACCATCCTGCCGTGATCGTCTAGTGGTTAGGACCTTGCGTTGTGGCCGCAATAACCCAGGTTCGAATCCTGGTCACGGCACTCATTTTTTGTCGAATTTTTATTTTAATCATTTCAACTTGCTGCAGCTCTTATTTTTTGTGAATGCTCTTGGCGCCCACTGTGAATTATTTTATTTCTTTTTTAATGAATTTGCGCACAAGACATAGATTTCTGTTAAATATGCACCGAAATGATAAAACCCCATTTTGATTATTTTACTTTTCCTTTTACTTCTGTGTTAAAAGAAGTATTAAATACATAATAGTAAGCACGTTTAACGCCTTTGTCGTACTATTATAATAATTCCCACTCAAATAATCGCAAATCGCAATAGACAAGCATAGAAAAAATTAATTATCTTCAACTCTTGTTGGAAGTTTCCACAACATGAATACAAATTAACACGGCCGTAATCTTAGGTGCTACATAATATGTATCATCATCACAAAATCGGCTCAATGTGATTTTCCAAAGCAAAATAGGTATTATGATTCTTCATTATTTCATGCCACCATTCATTCAAATTCCATCGTAAGCATTTGAGAATTAAAGCATTAAAGAAGACACAATTAGCGTTGTAATGGACGTGAAAATTGGAGATAAGTATTCATTTCCCTGATTAGGTTTCTGTTACACGCATAATATTTTGCCTTGTCCGTGCCATAACTTCGTACAATGTAACGGAAACCGTAAAACCTGACAAATACAAAAATCACTCAGAGCGTTATATGTAAATGTCGTCGAAACGCGTCTGGGCAGATATTAATCATAAAAATATTAATTAACACAGGACAGTGTTTAATTTTTCACTTCTCTTTTTCACATAAATTAATTTCTCAAGACAGAGTGTGATGAGACGGAATGTTATAATGCTAAATTTTAATATTTCTTGGATTTGCTGGTACAAAGTGAAGTATTTCTCAATATTCATACCAAAGACCTGTATGGTAACCAGTATATTTCCAAATTTCCATTTGTATTTGTAACGCATCGTTACCAAGGAAACATTTGCATCGTTGCTCAGAATTAAACAAAGTAGCATATTTCGGGTGTGCATTTAATTCAGAAATATTTGTATTATGTGATGTTGGCATTAATTCTTGTTATTGCAAAATCGCAGTATGATACTTTGGTTGTCTAATCTTTTTAAGGTTCAGATTTAGTCAAATTTTATGTTATTGCATCTAAACACCCCTAGTTACCTTTTCATTACCGTTTTCACACAATGACTGGCACTTACTTCAAAAGAACTGTGGTAAAATGTATTGGCGCATGCAGATTCAAATATGTCAGCAAAACGGGGTTTCTATTAGGATTATGTCCACGTATGCTATTGTTTACTTTAATTAATTTTACAGTAAGCCCTTTGCCGTTTCATTTACTGCGTGTGTTGATATGATTTGCTAAGCCAATGATGCGACAGGCATGAGCGCACATATTCACTTGAACGATAAAATTAAACTACGATGAAACACGACACCAGAAATAACAAATAATTTAAATTTTTGAATGTTAACCGCAATAGTGGACGAAGGACGAAGGGAGATACATTACACATCTCTTAAGTACAATGCAGAATTTTTCCGCAATATCACAAACAGCTTTGCTGATAACGTGGATCGTATATTCTTTACACGAATTTTTCAGAAATCACATTTTCAGAATTATTTTGCACCTGGAGCTTCCAAGCTCTGCATGTTACAATTTCTCTTGGGAACCTACCAACATAGTCACAAAAAACCCACGACACTCCTATCAGAGGTTGGAAATGGCCAACAAACGTTACTCAATGCATAGTTTCCTGAAAGGTCAAGTGGGAACATTTGCTGAAATTAAATCTGCCTTGACCTCTCTACAGAATCAATTTCCTTGTACACTGCTTCTGTAAATCTTCGTGAAGACATATTGATGTATGTATGAAAATGGAACCAACTTCCTGTTTTCCTGTTTGCAGAAGTAATTTAGACTAAAACAATTGCAATCATATCCATTCTCTGTATTCTGCATATAGGCATCATTCACCAGTCATGGCACCTACTAGCAGTGACTGTCGACAGAGAACTATCCTTACACTTCCAATAATTTGATACACTCGACAATTCAAATATAGTTTCTACGAAGGCGCGGCTGTTGGATTAGGTATGCCTTGTGACGAAGCGGACATAATGTTTGAAGTAATGTTGCTCAATATCATTTTTCTATTTCAGTTTGGTACTCGATTCGACCTGGCATATTTTGAGTGGAAAAGGAAATGAAAAGGTGGAGATAAATGGTAAACTGCTTATCTGAAGTCGGTGGGTGAATCGGGGTCTTTCCTCAAATTGAATTATAGGTAACCCCAACTGGAATTATTAAAGGTTTAATATTTCTTGAGAACGATAATAATCTAGTTCGGTCAGCTTGCAAATTGCTTTACTAATGTGAGTCTGTGAGTGAGTCTCATGTCACATCAATCATGAAATGAATAATTATCGGAATGAATACTATAATGGAAATCCATAATCATGATTGCGAACTGATTACGTTGCCTAATATTTTTTGTGTTTATCTGGATCATCCTATCTACTCCCGTAAGTTTATACTGATTACAAGGATACAAGGAAACATATTTACTGCAAAAGAGATTCATGTTCAAATTTCAGATTTAATTGTGAACATTACGTGAGGTGATGTTAGTATAAACTCAAAACAATTATTTTGAGGAGATACATACCAGTCTGTGAACTGGGTTTGTATGCAAAATTATATTTACCCTGTTCATGAACAAGACGGTGATCATGCCAAACCAATTTCGTACGTAAGCATTTATAAGAAAACTAGTCACTGGGATATAATAGTAATAAATATGTGGATGCATACTTCAAATGAAACAATGCTGCCCTGAAGCAATTTATAATCTTATTGAAGTTTCAGGTAAACATGAAAAAAACACACATTGGATGCGGTTGGTTTCTTTGCATTTCGCGCATTATCTCAGTAATGAAGACTGAAAGTTGGATACTCAAACTTATTACGTACTTTGAATTGATTTTGAACATAACAATTTATTAATATTTGCAATATGCAATGAATCAATCATTCAAATCAGTTATTTTGAAGGGAAAATCTTTTACATTTTGTACAAACTTTTTTAATTCTGCACACGAAGACATTTTATATAACTGCATACATTACACATTTTGTTTTATTTTTGCTTTCGAAAAAAAGATAAATAGTTTTTACTTTTGTACATAACATTTGCAAGGAAAAAAAGGTACAAGAAAACTGGAAATTTCTTAATTACAAAAGTTTACATGATTCTGTTTAGATTTGAGGTTTACAATACATGTACAAAGAATGATTTAGACATATTTAAGGATGTTAAATGACATCCTTGTTCAACTTGAGTCGCATGGAGGCAGGATCAACTCCAATTTCCTCCAACTCACTATCGGTGTACGCCGCGGGATTGAACGCTTGCAGGGGTGGTGCTGGCAACTCTCCAACTCGGACCCGCTCTTCAGACTGCTGAGGTGGAGGCGTTGGATTATTTTGCTGATCCGGGTCAACAGCAAACTCAGAACTGCTTGCCGAAGACAGTGCCACACTTTTGCTTCCGGCGATCTTGACCAGCTCCAAGTCCTTAAGGAGTTGAGGAAGACACTGCATGATGAATCTCTGCAAAACCACAAAAGAAAAAAATATTTATAAATTTTGCCAGTAGGAATAACAATAGTTAATAAAATTGGCAGTAGTATAAAATTGGAATAGTTTTTTTTCATCACTTACTTTTACTTCGCTTTCTTCTGACTCAAGGACTTCTTCCAACTTCTTCTCATGATCAGCCAAACGCTTATCAATTTCCGAAGTACGCGCCAACAAAGTGTTTATTAGTCCATCATGCAAGTGTACTTCAGCCGTGACATCGAATCCTGGAACTCCTTCTTCCGGTATTGGGACGTAAACTCCTTGTTCCTTGCGATGCGCACGCCATTAATTTCGACTCTGAAATAAACACACAAAAACAAATCCACATGGCGTCAGTATAAATGAGTAAAATAAATAATTATTTGTGCGTGTCGGTTCCTGTTATTTTTATGGACATTACCACAACCACCTCACTCCCATTTTCATCAGAGCTGGATGCGTCATCTTCCTCCACCACGGCGGTAGTACTTCCGCTTCCGGAACCGGCAGCCACTTCACTAATCCCCAAATCGCAAGAATTTCCACTGACACTTTCCAAACTTTCACTTTCTCTTCCAGCCACTTCACCTGTCACCATCTTCTCCACCGCACTTCCACATGATTCAGAGTCACTCATTCTGACCTGATCTTGGGCTTCTTAAAAAAATCAAGACGCTGACTAATTATAAATTGTTAATTGGGTAGTTAACTGGGAAAAACCGTTTACCACCAAACTACAACAAAACTTTTCGAAAAGATGAATGCACACAAAACAACATTATTTTTCGCTGCTGCTGCTGTCAACTCTTATCAACATCATCTTCTCATTTTCTTGGCCACTGGTCAGCTGTCCATTTACATTGTTTACTATTTTCATCTTGGCCATTGTTTATGGTGACCTAGTAACCCAATAAAACAGCACACCAGCAGCAGCAGAATGATGATCACAACAAAATGCAGATGCGTGAGTTGTTGTTGTTGGTGGTGTGAGTAATGCTGCTCACTTGCGTTGCATTGCTGTCAACAAAGCAAGTTCATCCGGCCAATGACCTTTCCATGTTCATTGTTTTCATTGCATTTTTTTGTTCACTGGAGATAAAACACGTGTCAGCAGTCAGCAACTAGACAAAGTTGTCGTTTGTGTGATTCTCCCAGTTTTACAAATGTGTTGCTGCGCATTTTACTATGAATTCATTTCATTCATAAAAAAATTATGAATGAAAAAACTGGAAGCTGGAAAAGGAATGATGTGAAGAGGTAGTAAACCGAGTGTCGCCATTCATAAAATGCATTATTGTTGCGTATGAAGAAATGACGTTGCTGTTCACTGTTGTAATTTTGATAATGTAGTTTTGTGGAATGAATGCCGTTTTTCATGATGATGATAATTAGCAATTAGTTGTACTGTATTATATTTTATTGTTGTATTGACAGTTATGTTTTTATGATGACAAAAGATCAGTGATGAGACGGTTGTTCTTCGAAATGTTTGACAAAAGTCCATGCGCTACAAGATAAGCTTGTACATGGTCAAATAAAGTCATTTCCTGTTTTTAGTAAATTGTATTTCAATGCTCCGAGATATGAAATGAATGCACAAAGCACTTTGATTGGAAATTATGTATTACAGTTATGAATCAGGTACTCATAATATTACAAGATTGTTTACAGCGTCCAGTAGGATTTTTTGGGTAACATTTCGCATGTCATTCATTTTTTGGAAATGATAACCGCTCATCTAGTACCACGGATCATTACACATCATATGTGATTGCCTTAAATTAATGCTTAATTACGTACTTTTTTACTCAAAAAATGAGGGTGAAAAGTGGAGGTAGGGTTCCTCCGACTCACTCCACCAGCGTAATTGCTATATGCTACCCACCTCAAAAATCTGACTGAGAATTGTTGGACTAACAGCATCATTGACATGAACGTTACTAACAAAAATTACTCAGCCAAAACAGCTTTAGGGATTCCAAAGGTAAAATATTTTAATAACCTTTTTAATTTTTTAATTTTTCCTACTATAACCTTTAAATTTCTATAAATGAACAGGTATGCGCTTATCTAATAACATAAGGTACATATGGAATTAGAAAGTAGCTAGCAAGTTAGATATAAGTGAAAGAAATTGGTAAAAATAATAAATTTTATTAATTGCGAAGGAAAACCCACACCCTCTTCCAACATTTACATCTTTACATTTCTCTATGATAAAAATTCATTACAAATATGTTACTGGTATACATGGAAAATATAAAATGGCATATGAAAACATTTCGAATTTGGAGTTAGTAAGAAAAATGATCGAATAACTAATTGATAATACATATGGGTACATTTTTTATGACGCGAATTGTATAATTTACTGGCACTGTTACACTCACTGTGGGCTTCGATTCAATTGTTTCGTGGGCGGATGGCATCCTGTCTCTGCCTCAGTTGCTCGAGGACATCGGCACTTAGGCCAAAAGGGTTGTCATCAAAGAGCAGGGGTATGTCGGGGACTGGCGCATTCATTCCACTGCGATGATGGGACTGTCCAGCCACTGCCACTGATGGATCTGACACTTGATGATCTGGAATTAATTGAGTGCCGCACTGGGCGGAGGATTGGCTGGAGCTATCCAACTGAAGCAAATCGCGGTAAAATTGTGGAAGGGGGCCTTCAAGGATTTCCTGTAAAATGGAAGAAAATATGAAAATTACTGATTAAATACATCAGTTCATAAAATGAAGAATGAAAATGATTTATAGATGTAAATTAACTCCCCTGTGCTTTTTTCGCCCGTTTGACTGTCATATCCTTCCGCTTTCTATCCTCTTCATCATACTTAATATGGAGATCCTTCAGGCTGCTCAGTTCCTTGTCGTGAGATTCGCGGAAGCGCTGAAACCCTTTCCGTTCCTCCTCAAAAGTTTTACGGAACTCCACAAACCGCCTTTCTTGCTCTTCGAACTTGACCTGCATGGCACGCAACTCTTCACTGTGAACCCTAACCAGTTCCTCCACGTTGACCTGTGGTGGAGCAGCTGCCGGCACGTTACTTCTTTGAGCTACTGCTGCCCTCCTCCGAGCACGGTTCTGAAATTAACAAACAAAAAGCAAATCCAAGCCGCGTCAGTAAAAATGACTAAAAAATAATTATATGTAATGCCATCTTCTGTCGTTTTTATGTACAGTGCTAGTACAGTGAAAGTCACCAAACAGGAAGTGCAGTAATAATTGTCAAGTGTTTTGAGGTGTAAGTGCCCAGTTCAGTCATGTTTTATGCGCTCTTGTCGGTTAAGCAGATGTCATGTCAAATGTCACAGGCTGTGATTGAAAGTAAATGTGTGCAACGTACCTTATACGCTTCGCATACTTCAAGGTGCGCGTTCAGTTTCTCTGATTTGATGCGATTGTTTTCGAATTTGAACTTGTGGCAATAACAACAGGTCCATACTGTCATTAAGACGATCTCAGACTCAGTCGTTGCTTTGTTCTTCTTCGGCATTTCCTTTCCCTTTTTCGGCATTTCCTTCCCCTTCTTCGGCATTTTCTGAGTCTTCGGCGGCATTTTCTTCAGGAATTTTCGACTCGCAAACTTGGTCACGTACGATTTATTGGGCGGCTGCCCAAATGCAAGTTCCAAAGACTCTGAGTCCTCCAGGAGACCCTCGAAGTACGCCAGTTCGGATTTGACGGCTTCCTCCTCGTCAAGTGATCCATCAACAGCGGCCTGTTCCGGTTCAGAATCCTCTCCCGACGAGTCAGGTGCATCTTCTCGTGAAGAAATGGACGCTGCTAGCTCACTGACGCTGTGCCACCCATCATTGGAATTGGATCAGCTCCCGCCTTCATCCTCCTCACTCCAACTGTCATCAGCGCTGCATTCGCCCTCCTCCTGGTCCACGGTGATGCTGGTGGAACCCTCAGCGCCTTCCCTGATGCCGACCACTCGCGAATCATCTCTCCCACCTTGGAAACTTTCACCTGCACCTAGGCCGCTTCCACAGCCTTCATCGGCACCCACCCCATTTGTCACCATCTTTTTCTGAGCACCTCCACAACTAACGAAATCACTCATTTCGATAATTACGTATTTACAAAGTTTGTACACTGAAAATACTCAGTTATTAATTAATTAATTAATTCGCAAAAACAACCTGCAGTCCCCTAAAACGAAACTTGGCAAAACGACGAGCTCTCACAAAAACAACACTATTATTTTTACGCTGTTGCTGTCCACTCTTATCATCATCATCGTCATCTCATTCTGTATTCACGTCAGCTTGGCCACTGGTCAGCTGCCGGTTTTTATTTTTTACTATTTCATCTTGGCCATTGTCGTCGGTGACCTAGTAACACAATAAAGCAGCATGCAAGCATCAGCAGCGAGACGATCATAAAAAGGAAGCGGGCGGTGTGCCTTGTTTGTTGTGTGCTGCTGTTCACTTGCATTGTGGTCAACAGAGCAAGTTCATTCATGCGGTCAATGACCGGATCATTTTCATTGTTTTCATTGCATCTTTTTAATCACTGGTGATAAAACACGTGTCAGCAAGCATGCACACTTCTGATTTTTGCGATTTTCGCAGTTTGAGAGGAGTATGTATGGATGTCAATGCTTTTTCACTGCTATGAACCTGGCTTGCTATTTCATTATATGGATTCATTCATAAAAAATTATAAAGGAAGTAACTTGAAGCTGGAAAATTGTGTGATCACAAGAAGTAGTCAACAAAATGTCGCCATTCGTAAAATGGAATGATGCATCTGAAGCAAGTACGTCGGATTTACGTAGATGTAGTTGTGAAATGAATTTCATTTTAATGATGATAATAATAAGCAATTAATTGTATTGTGATATTCCATATCGAGAGGCGCCTCATTTTTATTTGTTTTAATGATCGTAAAAGATCAGTAATGAGACTTTTGTTGGAAGCAGATCAAAATTGTTTGACAAAAGCGGATGCTCTATAAAAGTTTAACCACTTCCTATTTTTGTTAAAATTGTATTTCAGTTCTTCTAAATACGAATTGAATGCACATGAAAGCACGTTGAATGGAAACTATTTAATGGAGTTATGAATCAGGTACTGATAATTTTTCGAGATTATTTGTGGCTCTAACCTAGGAATTTCGCAGTTTATTTCATTCATCTTTGAAAATGGTAATCGCTCGACTTGTGCCATGGATAATTACAATCATATGGGATAACTTTAATTTATTCAGCAATGATAATAGAGAATCATGAAGCCAAGAATAGTATGTGGTAATACTGATTTTACTACCTGTATGTATTGGTTTCAGACCAACTGTAGGAAGCTAGTGATATCATTCCAAATATGAATCTTATTCATGCAATCACTACGACAACAATGTTTTCCAAATACAGTACAGAAATAGAAATATAACAGTGATTAATTTTGTTCTAACTATAATTAGTGAATGAGTTTTATTTGCTTATAAACAAGAATGTATTCCTTTGATATTCCTCAATGCGTCAAATTCACGAGGAATGTTAGTCTTAGTTAGTCTTAGTTAGAGAGTCTATGCTAGTACTGTTTCCGTCCACATGGAAGAAAGGTTCAGAACATCAATTTACTCATTCGGTTTTACTATGAGAAAATTCATGATCAATAATTACACATCATCGAAGGGGAATTGAGTTTCAATTGTAATCGCGAATTTACTCCGTGAATCGCTTACGCTTACTTAAACTACTACCATTATCCTTCATCTTTGTTAACAAAGCAAGGTTATATGGAATATGGATCGACCGTCGTAAAATAAATATTTATGCGGATTGGAAAATCACATTGTGCATATTACAAATACTATCAATTCAGGAAATGTATTTTCGTCATTTATGTAAATAAGAACAACCCTGATAAATTGGTATTTTCGGAACTCGCAGATATTCTTTGTATTGGGATTTCTTCTACTTCGGGTTGATATATGTATAGGCATTATCGTTTAATGGAATGTAGAAAATATCATTTTATAAAGCCGTTTAAGTGAGACTAATGAATCAGGAAAATTATCAAATCGATGAAATCACAAATTATCGTAAACGGTTCCTAAAACAATATGTACCAGGTGCTACTTGGAAATATTCACAGGAAATTATAATACAGTGTCGCTAAAATGTTAAAGTGTTTCAGGTGATTCAAAAATGATCTTATATTGTAGTCGTACTGCAATGTTTCGAATCTAATGTTGGAATTGTACCTTGGCATTAGCGTTTGAGTGAATGAGTCATAATGACTCAAGCCGAAAAACAACAGGCAGAGTCACTTCCTAAGCTAATACCGAGAATATTAAGTAGTAATCTAGATTTGTTCCTGTGATGATGTGTGGGGTTACTGCATCTCACAACGTGAGTAATAATTACTCAGTAATTAACAGGCTGGAAAAGAAATCCCGCCATAAAGAGTGAATCCAATATTGAATTATATGGCCAAAATGTAGAGAAAACCTGTATCAATTAGCGTTCCAATGTAGAAAGATTCCCCTGTCACCGCTAATGATAAAATTATGAACAACAGATGTATGTTCACGTTTGTATTCACATCTTAAATACAAGTTTTACATAACCAGCTCAGGTACTTCAATCAGCATCTATTTATACAATAAAATATATTTTGCTTTCAATGAATATGTAGGAAGCGAATATGGCCCAGATTGTATTCTGCCATGACGTAGCATGTAAACGTAATACGATCGCGCTTGCCATCTTGTGCAGAAATCGTGCATTAACTATTATATAAATACTGCTGCATCCAATGACTGTTTTTGCGAAATAAATGCTCATACTTTAATGTTCAATTGCCAATGCGTAACATGATTTTACCGAAACATCGAAATTTACTACTTCTGTTTTTACATTCACTATAATATCTTTTCCACTCCAAAACCTTGTCTCGCGTTAATTGGTGTCACTGCAGAATGAAATACTTTTCACGCTACAAATTGATTGCCCATTTGTGGAGAATATCTTATATAATTCCCAATACATGCAATGTGTAGCAAGATGGACGTGTTGTTTATATTCCATAACATATTCCTACCAGTTTACCCTCAGGTACACGCATCACTCGATCGTTTACAGAAGCGACAAGTTCGCGCTTATAATGATAATAGAAAGACTGATGTCGTAAACGGTATTACACAATGAATCTTTGATTGATGAAAAGAACTCCACGGTCCAATATTTCTTTCAGATCATTCAATGGAAATATTATCCGGATAGTCTTAAAACGTGTAATTATCATTTAATCTAGGGAGTATTCATATGATGTATTGAATAGCCGAAGATGCTTATATGGCATCAAATTGATAACCAGTATTAACCGAAAGCAAATCTAAAATGTAACAATGCACCAGGTAATGCCAGATTACGTTCACGTGTTTTAAAAAATTGATGTACGTATATAAACACCAAATCGTTATCTGCAACCACCTTCAATCCCAAACGATGTGAGTATGTCAATTTAAATCTGCCGCCAATAAAATAATATGAAGACTGCTAATTGTTACCAACTAAAATTACTGGGTTACTTGCGCGACTGTTTACTTGGTAATCGTGTAGATCTGAATGCGGTTCGGTTGCGTTGATGGAGTTAAATAGTGTTACAATTTGATGCATAATAGGACACGTTGTTCTGGGAATACGATGCTTTTAATCGTTCGTTAGTTTCACACCCTTATTGATGCATCAATGCATTACGCGTACATTGAATTAGTATCAACGATCCTTACCGCACGTAGGTATTCTTCCTAATGTTTTCATGGATGTGGGGTAAGTTAAATACTGGTCAGATTCCTTTCGGTCAGAATCAAGACGCATATTTACCTTTCTACAATGTAAATTTATGTTGTAGCCTACCACGTATGTTTACCCGGTGTACAGTGTAAATTTATGCGGTTCGTCACAAACAGCTGAATTACACTGTAAATAAGTGTAAAGATACAATTTTACCTTCAAGTTTTAAGGGCTTAAAAATAATCACTGGGAACAAACACTGTTAATGTGGAACGGATTTACTAAACAATGTTTCTTAGTATTCCATAATATTTCATCGTGGCAAATTCAAAATTCATCGTGACACTTTTTAAGAGAATCCATTTTAAAATTCACTATGAAATTAGCGTTTCAGAAACAGTAAATGCATTATCGTTGTTCTTATAAATATATAATTTCTTAATTATAGGTTGTCTCAACCAACATACTTCTATTATTAATACATATTGATACTTATTGTATTTTGTTCACGAAATATGTAATTTGAGTCTTGTACTTTCAAACTTGATATCCTAAAAGTGCCAAGATGAATTTTGAATTTGCCACGATGAAACGCTTTGAAAGTGTAAGCAATCCAACTCACTAGGAAAAACTTTCCGTTGCACTTCAACGACATTTTACCTTGTGCACCATTTAAATATATGTGGTACGCTCCAGCATTAATTCGCCGTGCTGGAAGGTAAATATATGTCTTGGTCCTAGACTGCCATTTGTCACTATCAAAATATTATCTTCAGCTCCAGATTCTCCCTTCCTTTCATTCGCACTTGCAAAGGAAATGACGAAAAAAAATTTCGTTTCTACTGGATCTCTACAAAAAAATAAGTTGGCATTTAGTGTACTCGAAAAAAATAATTGTTTGCACAGTTTTTACCAAATTAGTTGCAGATCGTAGCGCACGTTTACCTTCAGCTTGCATGTAATCGTATTTAAAGTACATATTAATAGCGCTGTACTAGGAAAATCCATTTTACAAGTCGGAGTTGGAATTTATAATTACTTATTAAAATTGTTAATCCGTTAACGTTAATCCGAATTTAGTGGAGCTTTGAATTATATATGTGGCACCATAATGCCGACCGCTGTAGCTCAAGTGTTTGGCAACGCCTTGGAAAGCTAATTTGGTATAAACATAATGCATTTCAAGTCGTCATGACACTGTAGATTTAATAAAAACCACCTTAAATTTGTTGTTTACAGATCTTGGAGAAAATTGTTAGTTACATATTTTTCAGTTATGCTTGTTATAGTGATACCATATCTTGTTGTCGCCTCGTCAATACAACATGGCTCCACACCGTCTCCAATTATTTGCCGAAATCGCGGACACCTATTGTGAAACTGATATTATCTATTCGACGATGGGACAACGAGTTGGAAAATGTTTGAAGATCCCGAACATTTAGTTACGGAGTTTATAGATGTATTTGCTGCACCATTCCGCTTGGAGGATGTATGTCTTCCATTTATCCTCACTTTAAAGGCCACCTTCTTCCGGAATAAGAATTATGACTTACTACAGAGATTGCTTACCGAGTGCGGCGACGGTATTGTGGAATTACAAATAGAATTTTCTGCAAACGGGGCTTCAATGCCACTTACATTCCCCAACTTATCATTCAATCTACTTCACAAATTATCACTCAGGTTTTCATATGCCCGGCTGAAAAGGAATGGGAACGAACGTATGTTTGGGATTAACAGCAACATCACCTTCTTCATACAATCAATTTTGAATGGATGCGAGAATCTCAAGATATTTGAAATAGACCCGGACTCTGAATTCGAAAAAGTTCCGTATGGATTCGAGTACTTGAACTTGCCCTTGAATCTTAAAGAGATTTTGGTTCATGGTGAAATGAAGACCGAAACCTATGACTTGCTGCTAACAAATCGCTTACAAAAATTAGATAAACTGTTGTTGACGATTACGCATGCTCCTGATAATGGTGAATTAGTCACCAGTATTTTGACCAGATTTTGCGGTACACTTACATCTTTTATGTGTGCCCACTTCGATCCCAAAATTTGGCAGCGCATCTATTTTGACGTTCCAGTCATGGAAAATTTGAAAACTTTGAAAATGGACACAACCATCCTTGTGTCAGAGTCCAACTTGCACTTCATGAAAATGCGGCTTCCCAATTTAACTCATTTAATTCTACATGGAGCAACTGACAACAGTTTTCTTGCATGGATGGA
The DNA here is from genome assembly GCA_004115045.4 of Sinella curviseta. Lineage (NCBI taxonomy): Eukaryota > Metazoa > Arthropoda > Collembola > Entomobryomorpha > Entomobryidae > Sinella > Sinella curviseta. The sequence continues at coordinate 30,808,023 of CM023200.3, read as the reverse complement.
AAGTGGGATATTCAAGCATGTTAAGAACATCACTGCATCATTATCTCCAGGAGATGAAGCGGCAGGCATACAATCATCCCAGAATTTTGACACGATTAGACTGATACACAGCTCGTTTCCAAATCTTATTAAATTAACCATCAATTTTTACGAACCCAATTTCTCTGGAGTTGAATATATCTTCCGCAATATGACACAACTACAAATATTGGTCATCGAATTACCGGGTTGTCCCAAGTGGTGCACTTCCGACAAGTACGTCTCAGTCATTCTTGGAATACCAGAAGATTTAGCCAAGGGACTGCGAATGAACACGAAGTTATCAAAATATTTGGAAGCTGCAATTGATGGCTATAAATTGAATTCCATTAGGAACATGACAGGTAATTGCAATTATATGATGACACATACCAAATGATAGTGCGGAATTGTAATTTAATAACAATGTTTACATACTTTGTAGAGTTGCGATCATTCAAACTTCAAGTGGAAGGATGGGAGGTAATAGCTACGTCAGACGCTATGTATCGCTTTGGTTTCCTTGACAAGCCAAAACTAAGATATGTGTGGGCGAGAAATGCTTATGTACGTACTCATTTCACTTAATTAAATAAGTTTGTATGCGTGAATTCGTCATGCGTAATTGCTAAACATATTTGATACTGCTTTTACAGGCACCGCCAGAGATCCTGAATAAGATACCAGAGTAATCGCGTGGGTGATTTTAGCCGGAGTAAGACCTGGCCGTGTGCCATGAGAAGTTCTCCCCCGTTGTCCCTATTTAACAAAATATTTCGCCGTGTTTAGTGTTATCGTTATCACTGCACTAATTTTTGTATCTGCGGAGATAATATTATTGTGTGAATAGAGTTAATAGTTTCAGTGGATGTTGTATATGTATTTTTGTAATAATTATTAGAGATGCGCTGGTATTTATATAACCCGAACGCTCCGTCACAGGCTCATAGAAACAGTCCGTACTTAGTATATTTTAGTAGCATACAAGAGCATAAATTCACTGACTAAATTACCAGACCTAATGTTTGTATATACGGGGTCAAGGGTCAACATATTCCCAAAAAGTCGTAAAACGGTGACGGCTCTCCCGCGAATGCTATTAAAGATATTTCAAAAATCTTTTGTGCATCTAGAGCATAAATCAATTATCTAGATAGGACTTTGTTAGTTTTTTTGTAAGTACGGACTGTTTCTATGAGCCTATGACGGAGCGTTCCGGATATATAAATACCTGCTCAAATCACTCGGGCTTCAAATAGTAATTACTTGGAAATTTTGTTTTAGTTATTCTGTCTTAGAAATTTAAAAAAAATTCTGGAAATGGATTCTGCATTTTTGAGACGCTTAAAAAATAAGACACGAGTGATTATTTTTGTAGACCCATCAAGAAATTGTTCCTTCGACTCAAATGATTATTAGTATGTACCTATTTTAATTATACAATTAAAACACTGTTGGCATTATTGCTAGGCACTGTATGTTGCCCTGGTGGTGGGTCTGGGTTGGTTGGGGGTAAATAAGAGGTGGGATAGGAGATATCGGGAGATGTGAACATTAGGGTATATAACCTTTTTGTCAAGGCGGTTTTCTATTATTATTGTTCTATTATTAACATTAGCGTACGGCAGTAATTATTAAAAAGGATATGATTATTATCAGCAATATTAGAGCTCCTGTTTTCAAAAGAGGGAGGAAAATGTAAACGTTGCTTCTAATGGCAGCTTTTAATTGAAAAATGATACGATTATTCCAATTAAAATCTCTAGATATAATCTTGAATTGTTTACAATAAAAAGTTTGTAGTTATCAGTAATACCAAAATTAAACACCCATTGGAAGGAGCAGAGCATAGGGCATAATTTTCCTACTGATTCAGAGGATAACATATTTAGGAGTTTACATGTGTGAACACTGTTGGTTGTTGCGATTAACTGATGATAGAAAGAAATTCCTCAACACCTTCCAAAGGAATATGTAACATACGATTTAATACCAGCCCCCTCCCATATGATAGTTTATTTATGATCACCGTTCTTTTGTAAAAACCTTAAAAAGTTATATCTTAACGTGCCAGAGAAATGGTTTAGAAAATTTGATTAAAGTTGATATAGAGGTTGAACTTATCTTTGAATCTGGACTTTGTTGCTACTCACTAATATTATATGAAAATTGTATTTACAGAAATAACTACTAACGGAATAACTGCAGAAGGGTCATGCCATCAATTGGGAATAAATAAAAATTATAAGGATGTTTCATCCCCGATAAAAACTTTATGAGAAAGCCTGGTTGTCTATACTAATTACTTTCCATGCAACTAAGTGAAGCATTTTTTATTACAACTTGTCATGTCCACCCATTTTAATGGAAAATTGCATATTACTGGATTGCTAACAGTTTACGGTCCACACAAAATTGGGAAGTAACAACCTTATCGTTGATAAGCACATGAATAATTAAGAATTCCAGTGATTTATACTTTTTGAGTCAATGTATGCACCCATTGTACAAGAAATAACTTCCTCCGACTAGCAAAACAAGTACAAATTTATAATATAAATTTATTCATCATCGCCATCAAATCTACTCATTTCATTTTACTATGTACTTAACAAATCTCACTTTTTTGATTGACACTCCAAATGTTTGGAAAATCTAGGACACGAGTGTGTATATATTTGTGCAAATTACCCATAACAAATGAAATTAAAAAGATACTAACAGTTGACATTGGTTAATATTGTGAGTAGTATTAGTAGTTTGAGTATTACATTTAAGTGAGCTATATAACACATTTTATGTTTCAAAAATGCAAAGTGCTAATTATCATTTTTTGAGTGATTTTTGTTTGTTTTTTGTTACCATCATATATTGTCGTTAATTGAGCATGCAATTAATGTTTGTTAGCAGCAGCAGTAGCGGACAGAATTGTGAGTGGATGGACATTTTGGAAAATATTTGTATACTTTTAAGCAACAAAACATGTTCAAAAATCATCACTCTTTCCATCACGCTCATCCACCTCCTCTTCGTCATCATCACTTTTATTAATATCCGAGCATTCATCAACCGTCATCCTAAATTCCGATGCTCCAATCCCTCCTCCAACTGTAATCCTATTTCTTCTTCGCCTCCAAACTGCCTGAATCAATCTGGCGCAGTATTCCTGCCTCTGACGCCACAGGGTTGAGCTCACAGGCTCATATCCGGGCCGTTCCACAGTCACGCCAAGGTCATGAAATTCTTCCGGCTCTTCAATCGGATTTCCCTTCCTCGCGAAAAAGTCCTTTGTCAACGCATCCAAAATGTCCACGCAATAAATCATGTCCCCTTTGCATATTGGAATGTCCATAGAAATAATCTTGAATTTGTTTGGCTTCAAAATTTGGAGTGGCTCCTCGAGAATGTCAAGAAGCTCGGAAAGCTGGTCGTATCTAATGTATTGAGTCCCGTCGGGATCAAACTGCGCCCATATCTCGTAGTACATGTCATAGTCGTCATCGGTCAAACCTTCCTGTACCTCTTCCGTGGCCTGGGAATAGTTTTCCAGAATCACGGCAATGTACATGTTAATAATTACCAGGAAACTCAAAACAAGATAAGCGAGGAGAAATGCGATCCCTTTTGTTGCGTTGCCGCAGTCGCCAGGCTTTCCAATTTCGGGATCGGGATCTTCGCAATCTTCTTCGTTCATTATGCCGTCCAGGACACCGTCCCAACCCGCACTAGTGCTTATCTGGAAGAGGAGGATGAAGCTCTGCGCAAATGTCTGGAAGTTGTACACGTCGTCCAGAGCGCCTCGTAACTGGACATCTTTGAAGAATCCCATTCCGAAAATGGCAAAGATGAACATGACAAGGAAGAGGAGTAGACAAATGTTGAATAAAGCTGGAAGTGACATGGCTAGGGCGAATAGCAGAGTTCGTATCCCCTTTGCTCCCTTGACCAGTCGAAGTACTCTGCCGACCTTGGCCACCCTGACGACCCTGAGGAGTGTGGGACTCACAAAATACTTTTCAATCAGATCGCTCAGCATCATTCCCGCAATGGACATGAAGACGACAACCAAGTCGAATAGGTTCCAAGGCTCGGCAAGGTAATGATGTCGAAGGGCAAAGAATTTCAGACAACTTTCCGCAGTGAATATTGCAACGAATACGGTGTTAATCAGTGCGAGATTATCTTCCCATGCTTTGCTCATCTGGTAATGATCACACATCATTGTCACCATGTTGACTCCAATCAGCATCATGACGACCATGTCAAACTTTTTATTGGTCACAAATTCAAAGATCATCAATTGTGGCTTCCATGTTGGTTTGGGCGTCGCCTTTATTGGCTTCTTGTTCCCCATTTTCTTCATGGCCGCGTAATATTGCTTCTGGTCCTCTGTCATAAACATGTCAACAGAACCGCCCGTCTTCTTCTTCTGCGCGTTAAAGTTGTCAATGACCACACCCACGAACAGGTTGAGAGTGAAGAATGAGCCGAAAACGATAAAGATGACAAAGTAAATGTACATCACAAAGCTGACCTCTCGATGAGGCTGGTCGTCAATTTCCCTCGAGTCAATTGCGTTATTCATTATATCAATCCATCCCTTAAATGTCGCAACCTGGAAGAGACATAGGTACGCGTTTCCGACGTGGTCAAAGTTCATCACGCTATTCTCCCAAGTAAATTATTGGCCAGGCATTCAATCTTGTTCCGGATTATGCGGAAGTCGGGTCGAGTGCCGTCTTCCGGATCAAGACACTTGTGGAATTTTCCACTGAACAGTTGGACTCCCATGATTGCAAAGATGAGCCAAAAGATAAGACAGACAAGAAGGACGTTCACGATAGCTGGAATGGATTGTACAAGAGCGTTGACCACGATTCTCATTCCTTGCATTCTGCTCATGGCCCTTAAAGGCCTAAGAGCCCTCAAGGTGGTCAGTGTCTTAATAGCTTGGATGCTTCCGTATCCCAACAGCGCCGCAACAAAGTTGACCAGGGAGACCATCACAATCACGAAATCCAGCCAGCACCACGCGTTGTTGAAATATGACACGAATCCCAGGGCCACCCACTTCATCAACATCTCAAAAAAGAAGATAACCGTAAAAATCCGGTCCATGTAAAACAAGAGATCCGTCATCACCGGCTTATCAGGCAGATTCACATCTTCCAGCGCCAGAGCCCCACTGCTCAGCAAAATCAGGATGATGATAGCAGTTTCAAAGTATTTGTTCTCGATAAGCCGGAATGTCTTCAATCTAAGATTAGCCCAGCGTGCACCAAGTGGAGTGTCGTCAATTGCAAAAATGGGAAACTTTTCATAAAATCTGGGTGGCATGCAATCCGCAGGAGACTCATCTTCTTCCGCCTTCCCCTGTCGGTTTCTACCATGCCCTGTTCGCTCGTCTTCGTCCTCTATCCAGTCATCATCCTCATCACTCCATCCACTCGACTCTGAGCTTGACTCGTCGCTCCCTCTTTTCACCGGTTTAGGAGGTTTAGGTTTCACCAGAAACTGCTTCGGCTTCCGGTAAGTTTCATGACTCCGATAGGATTTCATTGACAGCGTCTCTTCATCTTTAGTGAGAGCCGCCATGACACGAGCAGCTTCAGTTTGCTTGGATTCTTCAAGATTATTCATCATCATCATCCTTTTGCTGTTGATTACCATTCTGGAGACGTCCTGAAGTCGAGGTCGCTTCCTTTTGGAGGTCATCGAAGCAGCTTCTGCCGCTGCTGCTGCCGCCGCTTGAGCCTCCTGCTCAGCTTTTTGCCGTGCGGCTATGGAACGCGGGACTATTCGCGTCTTCATCCTCGCCAAAAAGTCATTGAGGTTCTGTACGTATTTTCGGAACTGGGCTTTGACCCATTCAATGAATCTGCCAATTCGAGCAAAAGCTTCTGCAAGCTTGTTCGGTTCGTCGTCGCCAGGAGGACCAAGTGCATCTGAACTGAAACTGCTGAGGAGCAGAGCCAGAAATAGATTGAGGACGACAAGATTTCCAATGAGGACGGTGGCGAGGAAAAAGGGAACGCAGGCGCCGCCATTGACAAGCATGCAGTCCCACATGGACTCTATCCACTCGCCGCATAGGACCCGGAAGACGATTAAGAAGGAGTGTCCAAAGTCGGTAAAGTTCCAGCGGGGGAGTTCGCCACCCGGGAAAAGATGGACTTTCTCTGTGGGGCAACATGAGATAAGTCATTAGAAAGCATATCACGTAAAAAGTTACGCCTGGATGCAAATTTATTGCTTACCATAGTAGGCGTCAGCAAACAATTGCATTCCCATCACGGCAAAGATGAAGATGATGATGACAAAAACAAACACGAGATTACTCAAGGCTCCTACGGTTTTCCCCATGATTGTCAGGATCATGTTAAGGGCTGGCCAGGATTTTGCCAATTTAAATACTCGAAGCTGTACAAAAAGAAATTAATTAATTCACCATCCCAACTTACTTGAAAACTATTTATCATTTCAAGTCATAATTAATCAATTATTACCAAGCGGAAGCTTCTCAGTGCGCTAAGCCCAGGTAAGTTGGCATCCTCAAACAGAACTTCAATAATGGAGCTAATTACAATAATCGAGTCAAAGACATTCCATCCAATTTGAAAATAAAACTTGGGACTCATCGCCACCATCTTCATGACAAACTCGACGACGAAAATGGTCGTAAACGTCATGTTCCCCGCTTGCATCACCATGTTCATTGTCGGCTTCTCCTCCAATCCGTAATGGTCCAGTGCCATGAACACCGTATTAGTCACAATGGCCAGTGTGATGAACAGCTCGGTGAAAGCATCAAACACCACAAACGCCACCATTTTCTTGAAGAAGCTATACGGAAATCCGCAGTCCCATAGACAAAACGCATCCAGGCAGAAGAAACAGCCTTCCTTGAGCTTTGCCTTAATAAGCTCCTTGAGTGGGATAGGCTCCATTGGTTCCTGATTTTCATTTCCGGCTTGTTCAATAATGTCATTAAGTACCAGGACGTCATTCATGTCCAGTCTACTGGCCCGATGGACATCAACGTCTTCTATGCTTGTTGCGTGCTCAAGCAGTAATTTATGAGCATATTTGTCGGGATCATCTCCGCCGCGGTACATGTGCTTGGCACGTTGGATTAGTTGGCTCTCCTTGGTCACTGCATGACCAAAGCTGCCGTGATGATGACGACCACTGCCAGCAACGTCGTCATGACTGTTGAAACTGAAGCGGGAGGCGTGGGAGTTGTAGCTGGAATACCGGGAGCCCAATGCTGTAAATTTCAATTAAAGACGATCAAGTATTTTGCAACACATGAACTGTTTATGCATATAAGCTTACTGAAAAGTGGTAACGGTTGAGGATACGGGTGATGAAATCCGTTACAAAGTGGAAGGATAATCGCGCCATTCTCCTCACTCATTGGGGTCGCCGCTGCGGAGTCATCCGCGTATGGCAAATGTTCCTGGGCATCCATGTAAGTGGATAAGATCATTAGCTTTTCCTTCCCGTAAGGCTGATGAGCAGAGTGTCGCTGGTGAAAAGGACTTCCGGGTAAACTCATGCTCCCCTTCATAAAAATATATATTCCCCAGTTTAATCGAATACTTTATGAGTATTGGTTCTCCTTGTGTTTCAGCATTACCTCCATTTCTCTACGAATTGACGCCACTCCGCGATCATAATGATGTAATTTAGGGTTACTTCCAAAAGCACTTATGTTGAAGTCCGACTTGTCTCCCACATTGCTGCGAGACTGCTGGGGTGGTGCGGCTGCTGCCGCCGCCGCAGCTGCAGCAGCGTCAGCTCTTTCCTGTTTCAACTCTGCTCTCGCTGTCCTCGCTTCCTCTTCCGCCAACATGGCTTCCATTTCAGCCGCATCCGCCATTTGCTCCTCTTCAGCTTTCTTTTGTAGCTCATCGTATGACATGGCGACAATGGCCAAAATCAAATTGACAAGATAGTACGAGCCCAGAAAGATAATGAAAATGAAGAAGAGTAAATGCCATGGTCCGGCAGAGCGCAATATCTGTTGGTATAAACTTTCCCAAAAGTCTTGAGTCATCAACCGAAATGCAGACAGAAATGCATTGCCGAAAGAGTCGAATGACGTGTAGCCATAGTTTGGATTCATGCCGTAGCCTTGCAAGCACGTGTGATTTTCTGGACACTGGCCAGCACCAGATGAGTTTCCACAGAGTGGATAGTCTGCAGCGCCGTATTCATTTGGAGGTGGGAAGGGATACCAGTGGGTGAAGTTGAGGTTCCAGTTGTGCCAGTTGGAGTCACGTTCCGCTCCTTCGGAGTCGTCTTCGGGAAAGTCCATGACGCACTTTTGGGTCAGGACGCCCATGTAGATTTGGAGGCCTATTAGGGCAAACACGGCCAAGGCGAATACGGTCAGGATGATCACGTCGCGGAGATTTTTCACTGACTCAATGACAGCGCTCACGATTGTCTTTAAACCTAAAATTATTTGACATTCCAAAATTATTTTCCATTTAAAGTTCATCATGTTGCATGTGTGATGAGTTTATGTCGGCTGACCTGGAACAATTGCAACGGTTTTTAAAGCACGAAATACACGACATGTTCTGAGTGCGGCCAGATTCCCGAGATCAATTCCCATGGTAATATACCTGAATTTCATAATAATGAGCGCATTGAAATTGATGAAATTAGTATTCACTGTAATTGAGTGTGTACTACATTGCCCCAAAGCCAACTACGTAATAGAATAAATGTAATCACAACTAACCATACGTGCTAACGACCGCATCATTTTTAGCTCTACTAAAAGCAAGTGACATCACCATCACACACAGACACAGTGCAGTTACTATTTTTTGCACACATAGGCCAGATAGTAAAAATTTATACGTCCTCGTTTTTTTTCAAGCAAGCACTACGGACTACTCACGCCATTGATATCACACAGAAATCCAGCCAGTTCCACGCATCTCTCAGGTATGTAAACTTTTCCAGAATGAAGCCACGGGCAAACACTTTCACGGCCGACTCGAATGTGTAGATTGCTGTAAAAACTACCCTGTAAACATTTTTTGTACACAATTCAATTAGCATTTCTTGTGTTGATGGCGCGCTGCCAACCCGGCATAATAAAAACTGCTATCATGGAGTGTGTTTCAAATACAGTTTACATACTCGGATGACTCCGACATTGGAGTTGACGGCATGATCATTTGATAGCAGTTTGCCAAGATTGTGGTAATGATGACCAGGGAAAACATTCCATGAGTCAGTACGGCAACTGCCACTCGTCGCACAGGATTAAATGGACTGAGCACCCACATTGCATTTGTTCCGCTGAATCGAAATATATCCCCCTTTTTGGTCACTATAACAAATGTCTACAAGAAAGCGTAACAAAATTGAATTGTGTAATGGCAAGCATTTGTGGAGACTCTAAATTTAGTTTGATGGCTTACTGGAATGGTATTATAAAATTCATCAAAATCCTCCAGCGGAATACCCGCGTGAATGTCCGGATCAAACGCATGAGCTAATCGAATGGGTAGGGAGGATCCTTGTTCCAATTTGGTATTTGGGCAAGGACCATCATCATCGTCCTCAGATTCATGTCCATGTTTCTGTCATAAAATTGTGCTTACATTTTTACGGATATTTTATATGGCGACATGCTACTTTTTCTTCTACGGTCTATGGAATTTGTGGTGCTCTACCATCTACTCTCTAGCGATACGTGACAAGTGTGTAAATTGTTTGTCGTTAATCGTATTCAAAAAGTAGTCTCAAGTAAGTACAAGTCTATTCTGCGAAAAATGCTACTGCTAAACGTGTGTCGTATTACCTACATACGTGTCTACCATCTTATATGTTGGGTTCATGTTAAGATAATGGTGAATCCAATTAACCTAAACTAATCACCAATTAACTATTCTGCACACTAAAACTGCAGTACTCATTTATTTCACTATATTGAAACCAGTTCTTTCAAGTAATAGTGATAAAATTTTTGTGTAATTAAAACTAATCTATGCTATGGTATTTATCATCATTATTTATTATCATGTTTCATAAGTGTAACACGATGAAGGGGTCAAGCCCTGTCATTTATTTTCCTTACACAGACAGGTAGCTCCAGCCGACATTTTTCAGCCGGACAACCGCTACGCCAAATATGTCACCAAAGCAGCACAAATGCTATGAATATACAAAGTCATATAAGATAATTCATTGTCTTTAGTAAAGTAACTCAAAGTAGCATCAGTCCGAAACCGTGAAATTAATGTATACATATTGAAATTGATAACAGGGTTGACTAGAACAGATGGGTACATGACATTTATAATGAACGAATGGGGTTATGCTCCACTTCAATTGGGTACAATACAAAAACACAATGCACAGGTTTGGAAAGGTGAAGTGAAAGGAAGCTCACTTGAAAGAGAAACTAATTTTTAAATGGCTTTTTGATAGCTAGTAGGCATGCTTTGGATTCGTTCAAAGTTTATGTTGGATGCATGCGTTTTTAGCTGTTGGTCGATGCATGCAAGATTTACTAGAGCATTCATAAATTCGTTTTACAATTAGAGCCATTGGTTACATCACATGGTATTAAGGTTAGAACATTCTCTCTTACACCATAAAATCATGCAACATGCATATCATGTTAGAAACGTGCAAAAAATAGTCGTCAAATCCGTGGAATCGTCTAGTTGCTAGTCTTTCTAGTTTGATCTTGCAATTAGTGTAATTGAAGTGTCAAGTCTATTGTAAAACTTGGTGTTTCATCAACACATATTGATTCTACCATTAAATATTAATCTACTTAGATAGTCATCCATATTTTTATGCAATTGTGTACCAAGCTGGGCAAACAATGTTTATGTTAATATTAATGATTGTTTAATGTTTATTAATATATTTTTATTTTATAAATATTATATCCCGAGTTACTTACTGCATTCCGTTTTTACTGAAATTCATGCAAGTCGCCCAAGTGAGAGAGTTAGTTTCGAGTTTTTGGAGATGAAATTCGCTGATTCGGTTCCGCCGCTTGAAACGATAAAGTATCTTTTAAGCATCAACGGTATTTGTAGGAATAGGAATGGAGAAAGTTGGGAAATTGTGCATGATGGGAAAGTTGTTGTGTGCAATTGCACGAACGTGTCCAGTTGAAAGTCTTGTAATTGTTTATCGTGACATGTTATTATTATCATTGGTCCAGCATGAAATTGAATTTCCCGGTCGCTTTGCAGTTAACAAGCAATTACGTACATGTTAAGTGAATAATAGTATTCTCGCAAGCAAAATTTTTCCTTTAAGCCAATTATTTGAATGGCACATTGCCATTACGTACACTTGTTTATAAAAAGAAAGTAATATCTTGTTGTGGTCATTTCCAATAATATATATTCTGACATTCCAACTTATTCGAAGAACATTATGCAAGAGTAAATAGTATAAAATATAAAAGAAAATACTCTTTTCTTTAATATTATTTTAAAATAAATTTATAATATTTTATAAACTCTTCGAGTCAAATTATAGTATCAGATTGGACTAACAGCAAAAATGCACGTAGAAGATGGCTACTTAATTTTGGCAAGAAATTGGAAAGTGTCAAGTGCGCGTACAAGTATTATAATAAAAACAAATGAGCTCCGGAATAATGGAAAGCGAGTGAGACAAAAGTAATCTCCTTTCCAAATATTTACATACCTCCTCCTCCTTCTTTTTCGCCTCTTCCTCCTTCTTCCTAATCTTTTCCTCTTCCATCCGCTGGTAAATTTGCTTGAGGGACTCCTTTGTGAAAGGTCGAAAGTAGACGGGTGGGGCGTCCAGAGAACTGGACTCTGAACACACCGAATCTCTCCTTTCCTCCATACTTACTACTAACTACTTACAACTTTCACTCACTTTACCAAATTAACTATTTCTTTGTAAAAAATCACAGCTCTTCAAAAACAACTTTTTAAACAATTTCCATCGTATTTGCCAAAAAATGTAAACTTAACTAAAGGCGAAGAAAAACTCCCACCAGCTTGGCCTACCACAAATATCTTGTGCTGGAAATCTAGGCTGAGCACATGAACCCATCATGATGGCTAGATCTCATCTGAATTCCTTTCTCTCGCCACAGCGGCACCATCACCCCCACCACAAAAACAAGAAATGTGTGATGTTGCCTCCTTTGCTCCACATTCCAGCCCGGATTCATCCGCATTTTTGCTGCAGTGTACTATTCCAATATGCATGTAAAACTCATACATATATTGATAGAGATTGCTGCTATTTGTTACCAAGAAGTAGGCATGTGCAAAATATTCCGTATCTGGTTTGGGAGATCACTTCACTTTCTCTTATTCTCTCCTTCGCTCGCTCGCTCTCTCTTTCTCTTTTCATCACTAGTAGGAATGCATTACTTACACATTGTTATGGGCCAGCCCGTTCATCTTTCTCTCTTTTTTGCTATCGGCATTCTTTAAAGGAGATGAGTCTGTAGGCAAACAGGCAGAGAGAGTTGAGGAGAAGGAGAAAGAGAGAAAGCATTCTAGTAACCAAAACCAGCAGCGTTGATAAATAGCAGTATTAGGAATACTAGCAAACAGCATCCAAACAGAGCAAGAGAGCTGCTGGAATTCTGAATGTGAGTGTTCCACTTTCAGTCCAGTTCAATGAATCTCTGCTCCACAAAAAACATCTTCGGTGTGCAGCGTACCGTTTCGCCGAAAGGGAGAAAGTTTGTCATATTTTTCATTCATTTTTTTCTCTCTGTGTGTTGGCATGGCTCCAGGTTTCACTTCACTTCAGCTTTTTTACGACAGAACAAAAAACGGAAATGAGTCGCTTTCAGGGGAAAATGAGTGTAAATTATTGAGAGCATTTTATCATCTAGTAAATAAATAAAATATCGACCATGATAGCTCTCTACTCTCGGCGCTATCATTTGTAGCCCGTTTATAAAAGTGCCTGCTAGGCTTTCAGAATGGTATGTGTTTTTTTCAATTTTTGAGAATATTACACAAATGGAAGAATCCCATAATCCCATGCAGAATGAATGGTATAGCCATGTGTGCAGTGAGAAGAGGAAATGAGAATATTGCTACAAGAAAGTAGTAAGTGTTTTTTGCGAAGCGAGACGATAGCTGCTGCTTGTGCTCGTTCTGGTTTGTGGATGTGAAAGATGTTACCAAAAGTAAAAGCAAGCAGTGTAGCGAAATGTCATAGTCATGTTGAGCCAAAAGAAAACTTTTTTTTGTGTTTTGTGTGTGTGGCGAAAGAAGCTATTGTTTTGCATCTTATAGAATGTTTACTTTTGTGACATAAGTTACATGTCCTTTTACGTTTTGCTTTGGTTGAAATAACAAGACGTACTTTGGTGTAGTTGTCAGAGTTGGCTTTGTCAAAACAGACTCAGAATGACTTAATGGGGTTATCTGTAAAGATTTATGTCTGTTCCATGATGTGGGCTTTCATGGATTATTGAAACTTTCCTGCATGTACTACACCTGGATATTCCGAAAAGCATAAAGCCTCGTGCTGCTTGGGAATATTCTGAAAGGATTTCCTTTCTCCATTTTTTACGGCGTGCTCGTGTTGAAACATTTTATGGGTAGTAGATATGAATGGATTTTCATGAAAAAAATGATGCCCTAATTAATGCATTTATGCCTCCGCGTTTAGTTGGGACTGCAGTAAATATGTATGTATTTACAAAACGGCTAAAATATTTATTTACATGCAGTGGATTCATAAAAAAATCACGACACGTACTAAGCTGACACAATGTAATTTCCTGCGTGTCGTTCGCTTTAGTGGCAAATATATGCTAGCTTAAATTTCAAATAAAACGTCCATTATGCTGTAGTGAGCTGTATTGGATATTTATGTTGCTCAGGTATAGGTGCGTATTGTATGTCATGGAAACCAAACCAAACCATGCGTTCGTGACGCTGAACACTCTCCAGTGAGTTTCGATTCTTCTGGAACCAATATGAAACAGAGGTACATACTTTTTTCATTACATGACTGTAGTGAAATTACATGGTCAAACTGTTTAGGATAATGAGATGCTGGTTTCTGTGTATAAACAAAAAAAACCTAGAGGTGCTCTACTTAGGTAGACTATACAATTGCATGCTTAATATTAAATTATTAATATGCATAAGTATTAATGAATCTTATGGAGAAATTTAGCCAGGTGTGAAAATAGGTCACTTGCATGAAAAGATCGACTGATGCTACATTGGCCAACCTGCGGAGCGGAACTGGTGAAGCCTACCACCTTTTACGCCTTGTTTATACGATCTCTCATGTGGCTGGTTTGTTACTGAAATCAGTGTAGCGATCAAAATGAATGAAATCTGTTCGTTTGGATCGGATAACGTTCCAACCTGAATGTCCCATTTGGGTATGGTTTGCTAGAACATGATGAAAATAATATATCAGTCGGAACACAGCAACATATTTTCCTAGCGCTGTCATCCTAACAGTTGACACCGTGAAGCTTCAAAATCACTTTGAGGCTAATTCGACAGTGGTTGGATTACCTTGCCACTTTCTCGCAACACCCGGAACACCTCAAAGAAGTATATCCAGTGTACAATTTTTATGAATGTGCAATATCCCACTACAACAGCAGTACTTTTTATAAATATTTTACCAACACTTGGTTTCAAATGATAGGGAATGACACAAAGAGAAGTTAATATTGCTCTTTTGTACTCACATATTATTCTCAAATATGTAGTACGTAAATGATAATAGGTAAATAAATTGCAGAAAAAAAATAATTTACTGTCTGATGGTTCAAATTATTGATTATTGGAAGGGCAATGCTGTAGTAAATGTTGAAATAAAGAGGAAATGGAATTGGCAATGCCACATTTTAATTGATAGTAACGAATTATAGTAATGCTGAACGGTCACATGAAATACATTTTTACCTAGGTGGTCGCACCGGAAGCTGGAGATATTTTTAATTAACCAGTACTGAAATTTAACAACTTTGTACCAAATGCCACGTACAAAGTTAATAAATTTGATAATATGTTACAATAAATACGTTAAATCTATGGGGAACCATTTTTTAGTTAGTTCATAACGTGTAGCCATATTAATCCCTGTACTTTAAACAATGTACCTATGCTGAACTAATGATGTCTACTAGTGTTATTAAAAAAGCAGCGTAAACAACATGAGAATTGTTCTAGATTCGTTCTCACCTTATACCGTACCACACCACAATACCGCTTCATAAAGCAAGGCATGCTTGTTACTTGCTGCTGTTGAGAAGAAAAAAGTACAAATTAAATGCTTATCTTTATCCTAAGGCATTCGCAAATTTATAGGCATGTTTCGCATTTACTTCAGACGAAAATGCTGGAAATCAAGTATTAACAGTACTTGATTCAGCTTGAGATGATAATTGCATGTGACTTGCCATGAGAATTATTGATTCCCCATAAAATACATTGGCTTGAAACAAAGAAATAAAAATGATTACTGTACTTTATCGGCTGTACATAGTAATCTCCACTCAACGTGTTTCACAGCCTCAGACAAAACATGGTTTTGCAAAGAAATTATCAAATTAATTCCGGAAGGAAGTTACTTTTATCTTATACATGATAACCTTATAAACGCATAGCACTAATTGATTGACGCTCAAGCTGGTAACTAAAATTGACTTGGTACTCTGATTTTTGTGGTCGCTTGCAATGCTGATAACTGCTCATCATGCAAGTTATAAAAACATAAATACTGTAAACAGTTCCATCCTCTAGTCCAGAAACATTTTAGTTCCGGTTGAAGTCAGACATTCCATTAGTTCAATTTTTCAACATGTTTGTGGCAAGTATTCTTGGAGTAATTCTGTTTGCGAGTGCCGCCAATGGAATAGATCTTGAACGTGCGCTTCAAAATGAGAACATTCCGTGTTTCGTGCCAAGGAGCACTGCTCCCATTAACGTGACCTGGGTGAGTAGACATATTTTAATAAGCTAATTATATTTTTATGCCATCATAAAAATAAATTATAATATCGGTTTCAGCTGACCTCGATAAGCACCTGGTACTATCCTTACATGAGCGTTCTTGATCTCTACCGGGAAGGCATTGAGGTTTCGGGAAAATCTGCGCAAGATTTGAGGGAAGATGAGCTGTACTATGACGCATGTATCAATTATGATCTCGGACCGGAAGCTCAAGCGGCGGCTGGTGCAGGCGGAGCTCTAGTCCGAGGTTTTGGGGGACAGCAACGGATTTACGTCTTTGAGCCGGTGAATGGAATGGAGGAATTTCGTTGGAGGTCGACTAGACCCGGAAGTACACACGCAGCAACAACCTACACAACACTAACAGATAATAGCACATTCCACGTCTCCACCACGTGTCAAGAAGGACGAATGACTTGGGGTGCGATAGCCACCACTCCAACGCTTCCAGCGGAAACAGTGCGTATGATTCATGAGCACGTGATATCGAATGGGTTTAGAAGGGAGCACTTCACTGGACTTCGATATGACTCGTGTCCTCCACCAGGAGCACCGGGAGGGTCATCGACAACTCAAAGAAACGATCCCGGCATGACCACGAGTCAGAGTGTGGGATCCAGAAAGGCAAACGTGCCACAGCAGCAGCAGGTGCGTCAATGGGGTAGACAGCTGGGGAGACGAGGATGGAGCTCATAATCGGTCTAAATAAAATCAACTGGGATATGCGACACAAGTTTTTTCTAAGTTTCATATTGGAATTGCATTTAATTAACCAGCCGACTACATTCGGTGGTCATGTATGTGCTATACTTTTACACCTCACAAGATTATACTACACAACGAATAAACGTAATATTTCTTATCCATGAATATTCATACCAATTTTACCTGTAACACTGTAAATGCGGAATGAGTAGAAGGCATAACTAGGCTTAAGAGTACATCGCACATCTTGGCACAGTGAATGAGAGGGAGCAGAGCTTTTTTCTGTTTATGCTTAGATTTCATCTAAGTTTATTTAACTAGGATCATCATTAACGACTAAAATGAAAAACATTTAAGGTACAGGAAACAATAATTGTCAGAAGTGATGAAGAAATTTATTATGATTTGCAGTCCTTTTGACTGGCAAACTAAATCAAACTAATACTTCGCTAATTCTTTTAAAACTTGAAACTAGGATGGTTTATAACATTCCCAATATTACCAATGTTGGACATTTTAATTTATTTACCTGTACAACGAACGACGAACAACGACGAAATGATTTGTGAATATTTGCAAAGTAATATGCTCCATGCTAGAGGGATGTACAGAACAGAAGTAGTCCAATCATAACTACCATATTACATAAGCACGTAACAGATTCAGGTTGTCTCATTTCCTACTTGGTGGCACATTTCAAAATGAGCCGTTGGCAGAGTGCAAATGTTCCAAACTGCTTCGCTTTTCTTGTGACCTGGGAGAACATTTAATTTGTCTTCATTTCAGCCTACGTACCCGGAAGTACAAGTTTGTGTTTCATTGCATATGAATTATGTAGAATTTTATTAGGGTGTGTCTGCGTCTACATTTAGTTATGCCTGCAGGATTGCAGTTTTAATCGGCAGGATCATATTTCCGAAAATGAGCGTTGTAATCGAATACTACGAATCCTGCAGACGGTTTGCTTTATTATTATTCTGACAAAAGATAGTATGGGCACAAATACTGTCGCGATGTGGTTTCTGCTGATAACCAGTAAATAATACTCTTATGGCATAACTGAAAAAAACTACTGTCCATTCCGATTCATCTTGTACAGGCTCATCAAATTACTCCAGAGTAGATACGTTAAGGAAAAGATGAAAGAGTACAATAGAATTAAGATTGACCCACAATCGCAAACCCATACTTCTCTAACACAAACCAGTGGTAGAAGAATGATTCATTGTATTAATTCCGAACTATTAAGCTGTAATGAGAGACGAAACCTGTAGGAGTTATGTTGTCTCATACATCCAATTGATTATATGTAAATGGTCTATCGTAGAGAATTAGGAATATAATATGCGCTTACATGTTATAATCGGTCTCATAAAACGTGAACGCTTTTGTATTCCGAAATGCTATTATAGTTGCGGTAACACGAAACATTACCATTTAATACATCCTTTATACAATCATTTTTGAGTCATTCTAAATGTTTTGTTACATTTATATTGCCGGAAGTATATGCACTTGAAACGATAACAAACAATTCGCTGTCCGTGCGTTCATAATTCCTATTTTAATAACCGTTTCCCTCCGACCAGGATCATTCTTCAGTCAAATTTTCAAAAAAAAACAAAACAAGGGCACCACAAATTCAAGTTTGTTCAATATTATTTTTGTTCGAGCCCACGTTTCCTAATCACCGTTTAACTTTTCTTAAAACATACAAAGGGGTAAGACATGTTGCGTAGGCCATAGCATGTGTCTATGACTACAACGAACAGACAAACACCTATGCTATAATTATGACATACGAAGTGATCATGGCCAGACTCGCACTTGTGAGCGTTTACGTAAAAGCACATTTCGTTTCCCTGTTTGCGGAACTGCAAACGACCACCCATGAAGCTGAAAAACAACCCGATATGACAAATGCAAAAGATTTACTTGCTTTTTAAGTGTATTACCTACTGATAGGTTAGTCTCTTAAGAAACCACTTTAAACCCGACGCAAATAGCTTATCACATTTATATATGCATCCGGGTTCCGTAACCCTCAATTTCAGTGTCTACGGCAGATTGGACTAACAAATCACTTTGTTCCGCGAATCCAGGCAGGAAGCAATTTTTTGGCAATCAATGACGCTCTCTTGGGAGATGCGGTAACTTATTGGGCATTGTCCTAGAGCATTTAAATGTTCCTGACTTTCTCTACGAAAGAAACAAAGCAGATTGCTTTTGGAGTTCACAATGTATGAAAGTGGCTTTGATAGACGTTTACTTGCCTAAACGTGTTTTCGGGAGCGATAAAAATAACACCCGCCCAGCAGTGTACATAAACATGAATGCTTCTTTATTTTTGAGAAAAAGTCAAGTAACTTCATTATACTAACATACATGCTGTTGATGTTAATAGACATGAAAACTTGTATCATGTACCATAGCAGCTTTTTCACAAATGCACAAAATAAACGTATAAGTATAAAATTACGCAGTTGCACACCTTTACAAAAAATTCAAAATAATAAGCCAATTTTGGTATATCCATAATATGACTAATATAGTACAAAATAGTAAAAAAGTATCAATTAAATCAATAATATGTACATAATGTTTTATATTAGTTCATTCTTCATCATCGGAACTAGTAAAGCGACAAATGCATGTGAGAAACCCTAACAATATACTGAAAAACACCAACCACTTGGCCCATTCACTGTCGCCACCTCCAGCTGTAGTACGCGCAAACCCAAAGCTGCCCTTTCGTCCTTTTCTGGCGTCTGCTTTTGGAAATGTCTCTTTCTCAACGTTCGTCAAATGCGGGGACATTTTACCTTCAAAACCTAATAACATATTTTCTAGGACCAATACTTCACAAAAGTAGGTTCCCTGGATTCCCTCTTGTTCAGACATTTTCTCTGCTTTCACTCTGTCCTTTCCGCCACATACTCCCAATATTATGCCTACTATTATGTTACCTTTATTCAGTCGACACTGATCAAAAGTATTTCTTAAAGTTTCGACTGTTATACCTTGAGTCAGGTGTTTTTGATAATTCAGAAATAATATATCAATATTTTGTAATATTTCAAGTTGGCTACACCACAAATCAAGATTCTCCACGACCAGTCCAAATTTGAAGGGATGCGCTGAATTTTTGAATGACTGAATCAGATTGGGTAATTCCTTAACCACCTTGTGTAGTATGTGCCTATTATTTGAGTAAGAACTGGACAATGTTGTGCTCGCTTGTGTGATATTTAGAATTACTCCTGGTACAATTCCGTAACTTATGGAATTGGTCTTTTCTGTAAGGATTCTTAATCGCACCATAAACGCCCTCAGATTTCTCAGCTTTCTTTGCACATTTCTAGGTGTAAAATATTCCAACTGGAGATTAATGGACCACCAAAGTTTTGAAATCCCCAGCTCACTGTTTCTTCCCACTTTATGTCCTTTGGAATTCGTTGGACCTGCGACTTCTTTGGATGGTAAGAACTCGACGACGGAAGGGTGGAGCCAAACTATTTCATAAATTTAACTGAAATTAAGCTTAACGTATTAAGTATGAAATTATGGTACAGCATAATATTGTGATTTATTTTTACCATTGGAAATGCTTATAGCATGCAAAAGTGGCAAAACAATGTCATTGTCCACATGGGTAAGGGAAATGCTATTGAAATTAAAAGGGGTGCTGTTGTGTTCCTGAAAGTTACCGAGGAGCTCACTCAAACTTTGACCGTATGATGCGGCGTCCGTGTGATTACTTTTTATACTTAATGCAGTTACGGTAAAGTAAGCCGTGGTAAACCAGGTCAACGTTAAAAGGAAATTAACACTGTTTGGCTTTATTAATCGAATTGTAGCCATGACTACGGGAAACATTGATAAGTCACTTTACACAATTATATATTTGTCGCTACCAGACGGAATTAAATTTTATCAAGGAAATGTAACATGAAGACAACTAGACACTTAGACAAACGTCAATGGATCACTGCTGAAATCTGAATTGGTCAAAAGCAGATTCAAGACAAACAACTACAATATGAAATTTTGGCAAGGAAAATTGCAGAAATATTATGTTACCGGAACTTATTGCAATAGCCCTCACAGACCCGGCGTGAAATAACAAAGTATACAAATTATCCTTTTCCGGCGTACATCTCTGCTTCCGTGATTTTAACCATGTGTGGCCAGCGTACTGCGTACAGAGCCGGAGTCAATGAAAAAATATGAACTCCATTGACGCTTCTGTGAAATATTTTTACACCTGAACATAATAAACAGAGTGCGAGTGGAATGTAAATATTTTCAAGTTTTGCAAGCATGTAGCCCCGGTTCTGGCTGTAGTAATTTTGGTGAGCGTGTTTTAAACATTAAACAAATTTAAGCCACTTGACATAAAATAAGCATATTATTTGCATTTATTCAGCGTGTAGACCAGTTAAAAAAATACAAGTATAATGTCTTTCATTGTGGGTACCGTTGACTGATGTCATTAAACAAAGCATACATATAAGTGCCACTGTTTGATAAATGACAACAAAACTTAAAAATTAATTTATATAGTGAATATAATAGGTCGGTAGACGATGTACTTAAGTAGTAGGAAATCTAAGCCACAAATCGTACTAAGAATCTACTAATTTTAAAAAAATAATGTAATTTTTATTGGGTCTAAGAATTCATTCATGAAAATAATCTTCTGATAAGCTTTATGACCTGTTTGAGAGAAATATATTTAAAATATATATCGTACTGCATAAAATTAAATGAGTCACTTTCTTGTTGTAAAATTTTTTTTAAAAACATATACTATTGATTTGGATGCATGTTAATACGCATTACAAACCAACTTTTAAGTTAGTAATATCTAATGAGTATTAAATCAAATGTAAATACGAATAATCCTCCTTCACGAACTTAATTGAAAGCAAATTTACGTTAACTATTATACAGTCAACCTGATCTGTAACACAAGTGTAACTAAAATGTACCACAAATAATATTTCATGGCACACGCCTAACAACATTACACTACACATTTCTGCGACAGATATACTCCTGTATTGTTTAAGAGAATTTTATTACATTTGTGAAGATCTGAACTGTGCTTCGAGTTGTTTCATTTCTGCATCCGTAACGCCCTTTACCCTCAAATTCTTCCGGAGTGGAAACACTTCAATTTTCTCAGCAAATACGCCCGACAGAAGCGAAACGATTCCTGTACCTGTCATCTGCAATATAACGTGGACGTAATATTTTACTTTACGGTGTTAAATAGCTAGCATAGATAGCATGAATCCTTAAAATGTTTAATTTTGTGTGATTAAATTGAAAGGGCATTGCATACCGATGGGAAAATTTCCATTGATTTGGCCTTGTCCTTCTTGGAATCATTTGCGCCTCCCTTTTTCGTTAGCTTATCATTGCAGTGTGATGTCAAGTAAAGGCGTTTCAGTGGCATGTTCCGCAAAACAAGTTTAAATATGGTGTCAGTAATTTTTGGTGACTTTTCCAGGTCCTTGATTGTCAGTTGCTGAAGACCTGTTAAACATGTGAAGCATTTTGGTTTACTAATTATTTATAAAAAAACCAAAAGAAGACTAACTTAAAATTCTGACTAGTAAATACATTAAGTATTTATTACTTACGCTTTAGTTTCAGGAATACAGGATTCTCAACGTCTTCTCCAACGAAGGCCACATTTCCGAGATTCTCACAATCACCCAGCTCCACCACTTCCAACAATGGCAATCCTTCCCATAATTGAGCAATCATCTTATTTGTTCCCGGCCAGTTGGTCAATGTCAGACTTTTTAAATTACCGCAAGACGAGACAATGTCTGCAGCCTTTGGGTGTGGAAGTTTCGGCGTTTCCGTGTAAGTCAAAAAGTCGCGACCAAAACTCAAGTCAAGTGTTTCCATGTTTTCCCGTTTGATATCGACAAAAAAATACTGAAGCGCCTGCTTGCTGAATATCATATTTTGCTCGCCAGTGCCAATCAAAAATGTGTTGCCAATTACCAACTTGAGTTCCTTCAAGTTGGTCCATGATGGGCGCTGAAATGTAGGCTTCCTCTTTTGCTCTTCTCCATAAACGCCGTAGGAATCCTCTCCTTTCTTTTCAGTAATCCAAATTCTCTCTAGATTTGGCAAGTCAAGAGCAAAGGCCTTGTAGGTTAGACTTTTAACAGACACGATTGTATCGTTAAGTATTTCTGTATAAGCATAACCTAACTCTCCTCCCATAACGCCCTTAATAAGTGCGGCATCAACGTTCTTCAGTTTCACGCCATTTCTTGCGCAAACTGTAAGAAGATTATAAAAAGCAGTGGCGCTGGTATTCATCCCAGAGTCCTCTTTATATCCAATCAAATCAACAAATTTCAATTGGGAGGCTTCTCCTGATCCAGCTTTCTCTCGTTTCTCGATGAGTGAGATGGTACTCTGGAAAGGTGTTCCTGGGTCACTTCGTCTTCCTCCAAATTTCATGAAGTTTGATTTAATGTATGGATGATGGCCAGATTCCAGGTTGTCGGAGCAGTTATCTAACAAGAACCACAGCTTTCTCACAGATACCATCTCGTATGGATCGGTGGATCCTGAGGCAATAAAAGACCCAATTTTAAACGCTTTCAGCTTTTTAAAGGTGGCTGGAATCGTAAATTTGATGGCGTCGCCTCCTTCATTGCTTCCAATATCAAGCATTTTTCCAATGCTTAGATGTGTCAGATTTGACAATGCCTCAAAAAATGCAATGATTTCAGCAGAAATGAATGGGATCTCTAGTTGATTAATTTTCAGGTGGGTAATCTTGCTTCCATACAATTCCACGAATTTTTTAATGTCCCTATTTCCCAAGGCTAGCTCTTTTCCGGAAGCATTTTGTATGTGGAAATGGGTAGTGGCAGTTGCTACGTCAGACCCTTGTAATAAAAAGTTTGACAAACTTTTGGTGATTCCGTTTCCAGCTTTCCCCACGCCAAGCACAACGTAATGATTCGATTTTGAGTAAATGCGAATGTAGTCATCCGCCTGGAACTTTGTGCGCTTGCAAACTCGACGCAGTCGCAGCAAGTCATTTTGATGCAGGAGGGGAAGTATGTTCTTCAAAACCTGTAAATATTTAAAAGTGCTTATGAAATAATTGTTATGTACTCATTGTTATTGTTACAAATTATTTTGTACATCTATTTTATTATCTGTGCTCATAACTATTAAATATGTTTAGATTTCTTACCACTCCGTCAGGAATGCTCAAGAAACCCATATTGAAAATGGACGTTTCCAGAACCTTAACACCGATAGCCTTAGAACAATTTTCTAGATTATTTGACCAGATTGGACCGTCTGGTGGTAGCACAGGAATAAATGTGTGATTTATGCAGTTTTGCAGGAAACACTATTATTCTTCGCTATTTACTTGAAAACCCGTGAACTTTTACATTGAAAATTTAATGTTTCACCGACCTCGTACTTCCTATTAACCCTCAATGCACTCAATTTTATCTAGAATTAAGAAGTGACACGTAAGCGCAACAATTGTTTGTCGTCGAGCTCCGGCTCCGTAATAAACACAAACATAACGAAAGCATGCTTCGTGTAAACAAATAGGCGATGCTGATATAAAGGAATGAAAATGTTCACAAAAATGCTTCTCAGCTCGAGCCTTCAATCGTGAATAAGATATGCCGAAAATCAGTGTACTATGTTTTCGTGACATGTGAATGAGAAACAACAACGTGACAAGCAAAGCGTAATGCAGAATAATGGTATAAACACATGCATAACAAAACATTATAGAAATTGTTGTGGTCACTTTTAACCTTTTCATGTCCCTAGCGCATTTTGCATACAACACTATACATGAACATAACATGGTTAACCGACCGGAATACATATTTTATTCTTGTTCTGTATTCACTCATACAGACCAAATCCAAAATCAATCTGGATCCTGGTATTATATGTATGTAAGACAATGCGTTTGCCTGCTTTTTCCAGATGCACTAATGTGAAGTGGTGTGTTATTATACAACGTGTACGTGCACGGTGGAAAACAACTTTTGGTTGCATTGGAACTGGCTAGGTATTGTAATGGCTTATGCCAGAAGCACTAAAGTGGTTTATGCAGTTCACTTTATGAACTATTGACAAATCCAATGTCAAATGTAGAATACCTAAGGGTATATAGCTGTCAACGTGAAATTTAAACCAATTTACAAAAATGTGTACGTGACGAGCAAAGGCTTTATGTTAGCTTGCTTGGTAATTAGACATTTATTTCGGCTAAGCTAATAATGTAAACATTATTTGACAAGGAATCCTTTCCACACCTAAAGCCAAAAATATCGTATGTAGTCCAACGATGTAGTTATTAACACTAAATTTTTTGGAGGAAATGTTTTATATTTTTAAGGAGAAAACGACAAATAATTCACTGGCATAAGAAGTGCTACCTTCTTAAATAAATTGTTTGGATTTATTTCAGAAGAAATATGACATAAATTAATAGGAGCACAATGTAAAGTTGAAAGGAAGGGATTTTTTCATCACATGTTTATTCATCGTAGTTGTCATTTGTCCATGAAATGTCAATGCATATACCCGGAAATGTCATTTGTTTAAGTTTAACAAACATAATAATAAATGCACAACCCAAGGAATCCCTGTTGTACCCTAGTTCAAACAAAATTCCACGTGATACGTTTTAAATATACCTGGATAAGTTATCACGTCAGAAACACATCTTCAGAGACTATTTTACTTATATTGGGCTGGCGGAAAATAGAAATTGGATGTCGACTCAAACCCCACCTGAAAAATGCCACATCTTTCTTACCTAAATGCCAGTTTTCTGCCAGAAATGATATCAAGGAAATCAGTCCCCCGTAGATCAGCAAGAGAAAAACAACAACAATATTCCCATTCAATTTCACACCTCTCCTACGATTAATGTTCCCCTCCGTATCAATACATTTGCTTTCTTGAACATACTGTTGTAGTTTGGAAATAGGCCAGAATTTCACTTACTGTAGATGATGTATTTATCCGCATATTATAGCCACTTTTACGTAACTTATGTATTTGCAATTGACGATCAAACAGGAAATTCCGTACATCCTTACATGGCTAAAATGAAAAAGTCTCCAGGACATTATTTATTTATTCACACATTTATTCTGCTTTCAGGCAAGTATAAAAATGTTACAAACAGATTGAATTACATTTTACGTCTCGTTTGATAAACACAACATAAATAAGGTACAACAATTGATAAACGACATGGGTGAATGTTGGCAAGTGAACCTATTGACTTAACTAATTAATTAAGGCAATGAATTTATTTATTCAGACATGAAGTTTTCTCTAGTAGGTATATGACCTACTTTTTGAAGCAGGAAATCTAAGCTAAGAATGTTGCTAGGAATCAAGCAATTTTAAGTTATTAATATAAAACCTTTGCGGAGTGAGAATTCACATTAATAAAAAAATATTCTGATATGGTCCATAATTTGCTGAGAAAATTCATTCTATGCTTGAGAAAATTGAATTCCAAAAATATAGATTATCTCATGAACCAATAGATTGTTGTTTTATCGTATTGCATAAAAATATTGAGAATTTTGAAAACATTTTGTTTAATTATCTAAGTTTATATACGTAAACACATATGGCCAACTAAGTTTCGATTTATGAAGATTTAATGATCATGGAATCACGCGTACATGCCAATAATCTTTTCGGGCAGATACAACCAAACAAAGTAAATGCATGCGCTAATAGCAGATAGTTTTATCTGTGTACAAATGCACACAGGAAAAATGGTTCCAAAACGAAACAAAATATTACCTTGTAACATACACCAATTACCAGCATACATTACCGCAAAAGTTAAACACAAGTATTATATGTGGAGCATATCATCACATATGTGAAGATCTGAATTTAGATTCCAATGCTTTCATTTCTGTATCCGTAACGCTTTTTAGTCTCAAATTCTTCCATAGTGGAAACACTTCAACTTTCTCCGCAAATACTCCCAATAACAATGTCTCGATTCCTGAAACTGTTATCTGCAACATAACGGAAAAAAATAATATTTTACGTCTTGGTATTACATGACCAACACAAATAGCATGAGCCGTTAAAATACTGATATGTGTGTTGGGTATGATTCAAATAAAATTAAGGAGCGTACCGATGGAAAGCTCTCCATTGTTTTGGCATTTTCCTTCGAATCAATAGCGCCGTCCTTTTTCAGTGATTTCGCATTACAGTGCGAAACCAAGTAAAGACGCTTCAGTGGCATGTTGCGAAGGATAATTTTAAATAGTGTATCAGTAATCTTTGGCATTTTCTCCAGGCCCTTAAGTGTCAGTTGTTGGAGTCCTGTTAAGCATTCAAACCATTTTAATTTATTTAGTATTCACAAAAAATAAATAACCGAAAACCAAATAAAGTGAATACCTACTAATGAATGCTTTAAGGATTATAACTCACGCTTTAATTTCAGGAAGGCAGGATTTTCTACGTCTTCTCCAACAAAGGCCACATTTCCGAGATTCTCGCAGACGCCCAACTCCACCACTTCCAGAAGCGGC
This sequence comes from Sinella curviseta, assembly GCA_004115045.4. NCBI lineage: Eukaryota > Metazoa > Arthropoda > Collembola > Entomobryomorpha > Entomobryidae > Sinella > Sinella curviseta. The sequence continues at coordinate 30,780,722 of CM023200.3, read as the reverse complement.
AGTCCTTCCCACAACTGGGAAATCATTTTGTTCGTTCCCGGCCAGTTGGTCAGAGTCAAGCTTTTCAAATTCCCACAAGACGAGATAATGTCAACTGCCTTTGGATAAGGGATTTTAGGATTTGCTTGCTGATAGATCAAAAAGTCTCTGCCAAAACTTAAATCAAGCTTTTCCATTTTGTCCCGTTTGATGCCAACAAAAAATATTCTAGTGCCTGTTTACTGAATATTCCATTTCCATCTGAGCCAATCAGTAAAGTGTTGCCGATTACCAATTTGAGTTCCATCAAGTTGGACCATGTTGGACGATGAAACGTGGGCTTTGTCCTCTGTTCCTCTCCGTAAACGCCGTAATAATCTCCCCCTTTAGAATTTTCAATCCACACCATTTCCAGATTTGGTAAGTCAAGCGCAAAGGCCTTATACGCTAAAGTATTCAAAGACATCACTGTTCAGTTGAGTAATTCCGTGTAGTCGTGAATTCCTTCCATTCTCATTACTCCTTCGATTAGGTTAGAATTAACGTTAATAATTTTAATGTCATTCCGTGCACAGGCTGTGAGAAGGTTATAAAATGCTTCAGCGCTTGAATTCGTGCCATCCTATTTGTAGCCCTTTAAATCGACAGATGCTAATTTTAAGGATTCCTCACTGGCAACTTTCTCCCTTCCCTCAATAAGGTTGATAAAACTCTGAAAGGGTATTCCAGGATCACTTCTTCGTCCACCAAATCTTCTCCATTTGGATTTTATATTTGGGTGATAAACGGAGAGTAAGTTGGCAGAACAATTATCAAACAAATACCACAGCTTTCTCACTGATGCCCGTTCAAAATCATCTGTGGATCCTGAGGCAATGTAAGTCCCAATTTTAAGCGCTTTCAGTTTTCTAAATGTTTCTGGAATTGGAAACTTGCTGAGAGGGGCTCCTTCATTCATTCCAATGTCCTGCACTTTCCCAATGCTGAGATGTGTTAGGTTTGACAATACCTCAAAAAAGGTGATGATTTCAGCTGAAATGAACGGAATTTCAAGCTGATGAATTTTCAGGTGAGTGATCTTACTTCCGTACAACTCCACGAATTTTTTAATGTGCTTATTTCCCACCTCCAGCTCTTTTCCAGAACTATTTTGAATGTGAAAATGAGTAGCTCCTTGCGCTACCTGATTCCCTTCTCGGAGGAATTGTTGGAGAGATTTGGTGCCGTTAGAAGTTCCATTGTCACCTTCCATGCTGATAACAACGTAATGTTTCGATTCTGAGTAAATGCGAATGTAGTCATCTGCCTGGAACTTTGTGCGCTTACAAACTCGGCGCAGTCGCAGCAAGTCATTTTGAGACAGGAACGGGAGTATGCTTTTCAAAACCTGTAATTATTTAAAAGTGATTGTTCATAAGTTTGTATTCTGCATGCCTATAAATTTTAAATATGTTGCTGTCTTACCACTCCATCTGGTATACTTAAGAAATCCATCTTGAAATTAGGCTTCTTCAAAGCTTAAATAACAAAAACTTTAGAATAATTTTCTGGAAAGTTTAGACCAAACTAGACGGTCTTGCGGTAGTACGGGAAGTAATTTTTACTAGAAGGAGTTTAGTAGTACACATAAAACACGTTGCGTCATTATTATTTTCTTGAAATCCTATGTAACATTATGATATGATTGCAGTGTTTTATTCCGACTTAATTTCTTTTAGTCCTTAATGGCCTCAATCTGGAGATGATTAATTGCATGCTTCACCGACCCAATATTTCCTTTTATCCCTTAGTACATAGCTGTGGAATTGATTTTATCTCGAACTACGGCGTGGCACGTAAAAGAAACAAACATTTATCGTTTAGCTGCGGCTCCGTAGTAAACAATCATCACATAAATATGTTTCAAGTGAACACGTAGGTAATACTGATATAGATACATGTGATGAGAGACAAAATCTTCACAAAAGTTCTCAGCTCGAGCCCGGAATTGTGAGCAAGATATGCTGACAATGTGTGTAATGTGTTTGTGTGAATTTTAAATGAAGCAAAGTGATAAGCACTACGTAACGCACTAGGGCCGAAGCACATTCTTAAGAAAAGATTTTAAAAGCATTGTTGTGGTCAGCTTTAACATTTTTGTTAGTATCGCTAGTGCATTTTGCATTCAAGACCACATCAGCATGCATGCATATTTCTACCTTTCATTTATTTCGTCTTTATACGCATGTTAACCAAAACCGGTATGAAAGGTGATGGATGTACGTATTAACTGAACAACAAAGCAAAGTGGTGCTTTATTATTTGTATGTGCACATTGGACAACATCTTTTTGCTACGTACATACATTCATAAATACCTATATTATAGATGTTAGGTAGGTATTAAAGATTGGTTACTAGAAAAAGTGGTTGATGGATTGCATTTGAAACGCATTGACTAAACCACTGTTGTAGTGTGTTGAACTCCGAGGGATTTTGACCGTGATTCTAATACAATGCACAAAATGTGTTTGCAGTGAAAAAACGTTGAAGTTCAGCCTGCTTGTTAATTAAACAATTAGAACAGTTAAGCTAATGATGTGAACATTATTTGAAAGGGAAGCTTTTCAAACCTAATTGAATATATTACATGCTTCTATGATGATGACGATGATTCTGCATTTGCAATCAATTTCTGGGAGGATGCATTTATTATCACTGAGAAAATCTGCAGGAAATTGACTGGCATTAATTTTGTTTCAAAATAAACGCTATGTATTTTGTTTTCCATTGTAATTTAATATGTTTAGTTCTGGACAGCAAATGATAGTACATAAATCAATGGCAGCAATATCTAAACTACGTTAAATGTTTAAAAACTATAAACACGTGTTTAGTTATCTTGTCAATAATTCAAAAGCATTTGAACCCAAAGGCGCAACGTTTGTCCAATAGAATTTATTACTACTTTACAAAATTTTGACCTCTGGTTCAAATTGTAATATGGATAAACTATTACTTGAGAAATGCATCTACAGAGCCCATTTCACATATTTGGGCTGGAGGAAAATAGAAATTGGACATGGACCCAACTCCCACTTTATATACCATACAATGTTCTGACCTAAATTCATTTTTTGCTGTAAACGATACAATTTGAATCAGTCCCCCGTACCCCCCAATTCTTTTATTTGGACGTCATTTCATTTTCTGTAATTAATTTATGAAGTCCCATTACTAAACTCTATGTCATGAAATGAATAATGATTAAGATGTATCATTATAACATGGCGAACTTTCACTCATCCATTACCTTTCTCGCTTTGCAACTACTAGATACACGGGGACTACCGGATAAATTCAATGGCCTAGGAGCACGTTAAGTGGTTCGATTATAATATTACTATACCTTTCCAATTTTATAGTATTTTATTTGGGCTAGTGTAACGTCATGTCTTTCAAGAAATAGTAAAATTTAGCAAACGTCAATACAGACAAAATGCGTCGTATAAAAATAGTGGAGTCAAGTTGTCAGGTATCATGCTTGAAAAAAATATAATCTTGTTGTTTCCATGCATACACATTTCAATGGAGACTGCATTGAACAAATTTTTTGTACGCCACCGCTACGATTACAAGCTTTCTTTCAAACATTTTCGAGGATATTGATCGATGCTGACATGAACCATCTTGTTGGCATAGAGGCAAAGCTATATGATCATATCCTTTTGTTGTGTGATGAAACTGGCGTCTTTCGGGCTGATGTCTGAGTCTTCGTGGATTTTTCACGGGACAAGGAATACAAACATGGGTGTGTAATCTAAATATGGGCTTAGGTGGCGGATGCATACTTGACGAAAAAAACACATAAAAGCTGTAAACATACAACGTGAACTGCTGTGTACCCACTATATCCTTAACATTTATCTTCGCAATGACCTTTCAGAACATTCAGTATGACACTGAAAAAATGGCAATCGATAAAAAATCATGTTTTTATTAAACATACAGAATGAACACCCAAACATACAAAACTATGATTGAATACAAAAAATGCATTACCATCTCCCAACCAAACAACTGTAATATTTATACACTATCAAAATTTTCCATCCTTATCCTCAGAAATGGCAGGAATACAAATTTTTAAGTATGTGAGAAACGCAACCAGAATAAACATGCCCAACAAACTTTTGGGCCATAAGCTGTCTCCCGGCATTTTTCTATCATGTGACGCATTTTCGTCACATTCATCATATGTATTTGGAATCCACTCAGTATGTTCAATAATTACTCCTTGTGAACCAATTGACGTCTCTTGCAACACCATGATTTTGTACCTCTTAGCTCTTCTCATTTCGAAATTGTTCGTCATTCTCTCTTCACCAGCTTTGGTATTGTCTTGTTCTTTAGGTGTTATAAATGCAAGCGCAAACATACTAGAGTTGCCCCCATTTATACGACAAGCTTCATGTGATGCTGTATAATTTGTCAGTGACAAATCCTGCCTTCTCTGATTGCTCAGCAGTAATACTTCGGCGCCACTAAATAGTTTACTAATCTGATCGGAATCTTGACACCACCACTCAATATTGTCCACAATAAGTCCAAATACGTGAGAGGTCCGGGAGTTTTCGAATGACTTGATTAAAACGGCATGAACTTTTTCTACATGCTGTAACCAATATTTACAGTGATCATAGTCTCCATATGCTATTGACTTGGTTTGGGTGATATTTAGAAAAATTCCTCGCACGGTGCCGGAATGAATGGCGTTGGCCCTTTCTGACTGACGTCGAATCCTTGCAATGGACCGTCCAAAGTTTTGCAATTTACACTTCCATATTCCAGTTGTGAAATACTCCAAAGGGAAGTTAACCGTGAGCCAAAGACTTATTGTTGATACGTTGGTTGCCCTGGACTGTGAGTTAGTTCTGACGTCATCAATATTATTGTTATGATGGGCTGTCATAAATGGAACATCGCTTTCTTGAGAAGTAAGATCTGCAATAAAATTATATACATGCAAATTAATTTATTGTCCAGTGTGTTTCTCGCAAATAGTTTTTGAGCCCAGCTTACCGTTTGGGAAATAATCCGGATATGTGACAACTGATGTAACATGACCTTGTCCAGATACTTTAGAAAAGCTACGTCTGCTAGTATCGAAACTAAATGCATTTTCTAAACTCTCAACGATTCGACCGTCACTCTCCCATTTCGAGTTCTGAGATACAGGGTATACGGGCTCCTGACCAACTGATACGTGCATTGAACTCGGTGCACTTTGTACCTTGAAAAATGATTGTAACAATCCAAGCAAGATAAGTCGCTTAAGTTTCACTACTTGTAAACAATTCATAACTATTTTTTACCACTGGAAATTAGCTTTCAAAATATTATTCTTGTTACTAGATATTTGATAATAGTCCTGAAATATGGTTGGCCTTGTCGTAGCTTTTCCTGCTATATTTGTATCTGAAATGCAGATCCAAGACAATGCCTCACCCACCTCAAGTTTAAGTCTGAAATGAATCAGTTTCCTTGCCATTTCTTGGACACTATTTAAAATTGTAGCGTTACTGATAATATATTACGTTGTTGGTCTGCTAGAAAAATGCAAACTATTCTTACTCTGGAAGTATTACAGACAATTGCTATTGATAATGGAATGAAATTAAAACGCTCAGCAACGCAGATTATCCGCGATGATCTATACCAGGTGGTGTAAGTTCCAAGTTCCCGGAAAATAGCAAAATGTGTACATAAATAGTTTTGTAGGTAGTTACGTTGTCTGTTTTTGTTAAAAGTCATTAACACCAAGATGATATATGTAAACCATATGTCTTTGTTGACAAACCTTGTCTAGGCTTTGCATTCTTAGAATGCTTTGACGTACATGTTCTGTCATGCACCATGCGCAGTCTTCCAATAAGATTGATTACACTGGCATGAAAAATTCTTGAAATAGACACAAAGAGAAATGGAAAGCGTTACGACGATTGCATCGTTTGTATTTCCCTAATATTACATATGTTATGAAAAGTAAACCACCATAACAACATACCACATATCTCGTACCATTGAATAAATGGTCTTACAAATTTCCAATATCAATTATTAGGTAATCTGGAGATTGTGTAATACACATCCATGCCGAAAAAATATCAACTCTTTTTCTATTTTTCTTATAAACACATTTCACCTCAAAAATATATGCTGCTTATTTTATGCATGTAAGCCTGCCCATCAAACAAAAAGCCAAAAATCTATGAACAAAGTCGTATCCTAAAAAGTGTGTGATTTCGGTTGGAGTTGAGTTAGTATGCAGCATATCTGCTTGAAATGTACACATGCTCACTCGCACTCATCGCAAAGAAAAAGGCCGTATGCTCCAGGAATGTATGCATTTCAATACATAAAGCAGGTGTGCACTTTAGAGCCGCATGTTTGTTACCTTACTATGAAAGTATTTTAATTCAGTTTAATACTTAAATAAGTAATGACTTTGTTTCAAAGCTTACCGTTTGAGTGACAATTATAAACGTCGTATTAAATACTAGTGCCAAGGAGAATTTCATGTCAACGGCCATAAATGTATGTAGATTTACAAATAGTGTATGTACGTTCTCTTAAAGCGCGGAGTTCTAGCAATCTGGGCTAAACAATGTTTCGATATTGCTGAATCGTATCTCGTTGCATGAACATGATGGGTATGTCAATGGAAAACAACCGGTGATTAAATTAAGATAAAATGGCGTATTAGTTGTGGCACTGTAATAAACATTTACTTGTTAACTTGTTTCATATCGTGCGTATTATATTGTATACTGCTCACACATAACATCAATTTGTGCAGAACCGTTAAATTTATTTTATTATGGCATGATGGATGATGTGAAAATGATCCGAGATGTGTTTCGTTGCAGATAGATAAGTGCATAACGTAACTTTATTTTATATGTGCTGAATTTAATTAGTTTACATTACAATGTGAATAATTTTATTGAAACGCAGTAAACTACAGAAAACTTGCCCTTGCTTGCAGAAGAGTCACCCTTGCTTTCCTTCTGCCTATCAGAATCGCTTTCTCCGACGGGAATATAATCTGTTGTCATGGTACGTTCTCTGTTTCAGATCTTCCTCTTCCTTCGTATCTCCACTGGAAACATGATGATCGTCTAATGAAGTGAATGCGTCATCAACAGTAACGTTATCTTTAACTTCGATTGGCTGACGCTTTGAATTGTCGCTCCCAAAATTCCACACCACAAGTGAGTTATCTAGTGAAATGTTGGAATCCTGTGACTCAAATCTTTCCCTAGGGAAAGTATTTTCTGATTTCTCCTCGTCCGCACCATTTTCAGGAGTATCGTTGGTTTGAACGCCAGAATTTAGCTCGACAAGTTCAGTTGCAGGCTCTGATGTCGGGGTGGTATGTGTGGTTACAAATTTCCCTACCCAATTGAGCTGCCGCTCTTTGTTTGGATAAGAGAACATTGATAGTTGAGAGAAGTCACTTTAAAATCACTTCTGTGCTAAAGATTTCACTTTAAACATGACGAGTCACTATTTACATTGAATTGGCAACTGAAACTACATTTCGTAAGCCACTGGTGATTAGTTTGTTATGTACATTTCTAATAACTGAAACGTAATTTATCTGTGTAAGGGTTTCCGAAACGGCACACGCACCTAGCAGGTGAATTCAGCCCACGAGATTAAAAACCACTCGTCAAATAATTCGTCATTGTGCCACAGGAAAATGCAATGTAGATGAACTAACTATCTACTTTCTTCTCTCTATCTTTCTCTTCTGACGTCAATAGTCGTCCAGTCAAGTGTAAGAGTGCACATTGACACAGGATAAACTTTTACCGGTAGTGGAATGGTTACCATATCGTTGCTTAGTTTGTATGCTCTCATTTCTACCTTGACAACACAGCATGCGGTCCCAACAAGTACACATCCGTATATATTCCTTTTTCAACATATTGCAAATAACGATCACATCCAAAAATGCAAAATGAATCGCAGGATTAGTAACTATAATTCAATAACGTACAAAGGAAAATTATAGCATACAAAGCGCTGTAGTATAAAAATGTAAAATGCATACTTAGAAGTGAGAAAATTGGAATCATAACAACATATTTTTGTAACTATTGCTCCGGGAAAATGCACCTAATGACTATTTACAAAAAATGATTTTAAATATATAATTTGAAATAATTCAGGGAACGGGATTGGATTTTAGGATGTATAATTGCATTTAAAATGCGAAAGCATTCATGATCAAGTTTCTTATTTTCACGCCGTATCGTTAGGTAGGTGTGTATGTACGTACTCAATTCACCGCCACGACATTAGATGCGCTGTCAGAACTATATTTGGATGCGGTCCGAATGGTTAATCATGTTTACGCAATGTGTAGAGCATATTAGAAATTAAAATGCCATTTATATAAATATAACATAATATACTGTCAAGATGTCATTCAGTTGTAAAGTGTACAAAACATTGTGACAACTATATGCATATAAAACATTACATTGCAATGCACATATCGCACGCCGTTATTATTTTCGTTAGTAAATTCGGCAGATAATTATTATGTAGCAAGTTGGTATGAACTTTATATCAGTTTTTAGAGTAATGGTCATTGATACAATTTACCACTGTACTGGATTGATAATAGATGTAACGATATAGATCGTGCTTCAGATCACCACCAGCAGGCTTCTAGGGAATGTTGTACAATATTGCGTGCATCTTTCACAAAAATATAATAATTTATTCATGTTATTCTCACCATGCCTTTTTCGGTTTATACAAACCTATTTTTCATCTTTGTTTTGTCTAGCTTTATATCACTTCGGCAAAGAATTAATTGGGTAGGCATGATATACATATAATGGTTACCATATTTCCGTATTGAGCATTGAATTTTCTCGTTATTACACATCACCATTAAAATGAACAAATATTTATTTTGTCGTTGTTGACGGGTGTGATTTTAATCGAATGCATGTTATACTTATAGAAAAATGTTAAGGGGTACATGTGCCATCAATTGATTTGAGTACATGAACCATGTGTTAATATGTTCATGTGTGTCAGATCCACTGACCAGTAGTTAGTCCACCTTCAATCGTCGCAATGCAAATGAATCCAACTTGAAATGGACTGAAATAGATATTTGGAGCAGTTCAATATTGGGCACAGCAAAACTATTTTAAAACGTTCAAGATGCAAGTATACTTTCCGTTAGAACTAAATACGGTACAGCCGTACAGCACACTACCTTCTCGGTCGCTGGCAACTAATTGTCGCAAAATATAATCACAACAGGTAAGAATTCGATAAATTTCATACCACTGTAGCTGTGTTAGGATTTCTTTCGCAACTATTTAAAGGCAGTGTCTTCATGTTAAAACCGAGGCCGAATTCTAACAGTCGTCTTTTAGAAGAAAGACGGTTTTCATTAATTTATTAATAAAGGAAATACAACTGCCTCGATCTTGTTTTGACGGAATGAATAAGTTCAGAAATGAGTCCAAATTTACATGAATGGTGGATGAGGAACAACACCAAGGGCCGATTTTTTCACTTAATATTTATGAGCATATTATATTTCAATCAACAGAAGAACGGAACAGGTTTTTGTTTGGTAAAGCCACTTTTGTATTGTTCATTATGCCATTTGCGATAATACATGTGCAGATTTCCATATCTTCCTTTCTTGGTCAGCCATAGAAATGACGGAGGGAACATACCCCAAGAACATAACCATAATTAATTATTATTAGCTACACAATGTATGGCTTCTGAAATTCCGCGTGGATTACTATGTGACATGCTCACCTTACTATGAAAGCATTTTAATTCAGTTTAATACTTAAATAAGTAATGACTTTGTTTCAAAGCTTACCGTTTGAGTGACAATTATAAACGTCGCGATAAATACTAGTGCCAAGGAGAATTTCATGTCAACGGCCATAAATGTATGTTGATTTACAAATAGTGTATGCACGTTCTCGTAAAGCGCGGAGTTCTAGCAATCTGGGCTAAACAATGTTTCGATATTGCTGAATCGTATCTCGTTGCATGAACATGATGGGTATGTCAATGGAAAACAACCGGTGATTAAATTAAGATAAAATGGCGTATTAGTTGTGGCACTGTAATAAACATTTACTTGTTAACTTGTTTCGTATTGTGCGTGCTATATTGTATACTGCTCACACATAACATCAATTTGTTCAGAACCGTTAAATTTATTTTATTATGGCATGATGGATGATGTGAAAATGATCCGAGATGTGTTTAGCTGCAGATAGATAAGTGCATAACGTAACTTTATTTTATATGTGCTGAATTTAATTAGTTGACATTTCAATGTGAATAAGTTTAGTGAAACGCAGTAAACTACAGAAAACTAGTCGTGTCAAAAAATTTACAGTATAATATATCTTTCTTTTTGTGATTATTAACTACCGGAAGCATGAAATGCTTGAAAGGTAGTTATAGCGATTGATTTGTTTGTCTGTCTGTCCGTCTGTCTGTCTGTCTGTCTGTGAACACTCTAGCTTCCCTCCACGTTGACCGATTTGGCTCAAATTTGGCATAGAGGTACCTTGGCACAAGGTCACGACACCTATTGATTTTCAGCCATGTACCTCGTCACTGACCGGAAATACTGGGGACTGCGTCTTTGGGGTGGTGGGGGTGACCTTCGTGTGAACAATTTTTATTGCTTAAATGAATAGAGGAGTTCAAGGCGATCATTTTTTGCCAAGTAACTGTATGTCAAATCGGTCAAATGGGGGCATGGTGGGCCGTGCAAGGTGTGAGGGTCTCCAGTCGTCAAAAAATTTTATTCCATAAATCGATGAGGATGTTAAATTTGAGGTCCGCTGACATAGTATGATGGTAAAATACGTACCTAATCTGCTATTTTTGTGCCATTCTTCCGGTAGTTACATATTAAAGGTTACACCTTACTAGTTGTTACAGTAACGTCTTGAAAATCCGATTGGTTTAAAATATACTAAAAGTTAATAAGTTTGATATTGTGAAGATTCAAAATTGTCGAATGTTCGTCGACATAGTAATGCCGTCGGTTCTTATTTAATGCTTCACAAATATTTAGTTACATTCTTATAAACTAATTATTTAAACCTTTACGTAAATAAAATATAGAACTACAGTAGTGAACTTTCAAATAGTTGAAGTGATGTAAAGTTGTTGCACTATTTACATATGTACTTGATTTATGTTTTCCGTTTCATTCCGTGTTGCTTCCGTGTGTGTCAAAACCGGCCGAGTGAAAGGCATGTGTCTTTTCATTTTGATTTGACGTGTTTCTTTTTTTCTGGTGATGGGAGTGGATGAGTAGCAACCTGAGAAGATAATTTAATATTTCAGCTCATGTTGACCACAACAGGTTTCAATTCACATGGGAATGTGCAGACAAATAAATAATTTCATTCCGTTTTGCGTTGAAAATTCGTACGTTGGACACATGCATACATCATGCAACGTATGAACGGACAAAGTAAGGAAATGGTACATTTTTCTGTTGATCCTTATATTTATTTAAGAGCTTACCATCATGGTGGCCAGTATAATCGTCAAGGTAATTAGCAGTGCCAGCGTGAACTTCATTGTAATTGGCGTGAATGGCGTAATTGCGTACGAGTTATGAATCTCATGTGTTGTCTTCAACAGTATTGACTGAGTGCTAAGAACGAGTGAGCTGCAATTATCTTGGTACATTGCTGAAATATATTCTGGTGAGGCATAATATGAAAGTACGTGAAAAATAATTATCAATTAATTTAGTATTTCCTGTTGACACTATTGTGTGACGCTGCATATGCAGTTTTCCTTATCTTTCTTTTCTTCGTCAGCCATAGAGAAGAAGACGGAGAGAACAAGCCCCATAAACTATCAATCAAAAACAATAAATCATTATCATTTATCAACATCATACTCGCGTCTGTGAGGAATAGATAATATTTTTCTGTGGGTGCCTCTGCGGAGTGCTCACCTTAATATGGAAATTTTGATAGATGGCAAATTTGCCCTTTCCCAAACCCAACAGTTTTTTATCCAATTCGTCCATGACAAGGAATGCATCCATCTCATCGTCGCCAACATTAAATTTTCCACATTTCATTGCCTAGTTCGGATCGGACGGATCCAGTCACGGATCATTTCGTTCTTCAAATAACAAAATTATGATGTGAGTCGTATGATAAATATACTTGGAATAATAATTGCGCTGATACTTACCACTTCCGCAATTTTTGTATCAATCAAATTGCCAAACTCAACTATCACCGGAATAACATAATAGCCATCAATAACAGTCCGTTTTCTCGGTATCATAGGCACATAAATAGTACAACATAGGCATTGCTTTCCATTTCATTATTCCACAAACGTAACATTACATATCGCATTTGTCAACTGCTTTCACCTGTGTGGACCAGTTAAATTCATTTCATTATGCAATGATGAATTATGTGAAAACGATCCGCGATGTGTTTCTCTACAAATTGAGTAAATTTGATATTAGATGTGCCGCATTTAATTCGTTGACATTCTGATGTGAATAATTTCAGTGAAACGCAGTAAGGAATGAGAAATGGGTCACCTCAAAAAGTTTTTACTATCATATATCTTCATCACATTTTGTGAATATAAATAGTTGCAGTAACGTTCGGTAAATCTGATTAGTTTACAATTTACTAAAATTTAATAGTGCTTGGTAATGTGAAGATTCCAATTCCCGAATTTTCGCCTACATACTTATTCCATTGATTCTGGATTTGTGCTACACATATGTTTAGTTATAACATTCTTATAAGCTAATTATTTAAACATTTACGCTGATAAAATACATAATACATTAGTAAGCTATCATATAGGTGAAGTGAACTTGATAAAATTGTTGCACTATTTATGTATGTACTTGATTTGTGTTTCAATTCAGTCCGTGTTGTTTCCGTGTGTGTCCAAACCGGCCGAGTGAAAGAAAGGCGTCTTTCTTATTTTGATTTGACGATCCTTTTTGCTGGAGATGGGAGCGGATGAGTAGCAATCTGCGAAGATAATTTAATATTTCGGCTCAAGTTTTCAAATCAAGTTTCAATTCGTGTATGTGGGAAATGTACAGAAATCTGTACCACTTCTTTCTTTTGTCCGTTGTAAAATCGTATGTTTCGGCACATGTATACAACACGTAAATAAATAAATTATACCTTTTCACTACATACTCATATTTTATTTAAAACCTTACCATCATGCTGGCCAGTATAACCGTCATGGAAATTAAAAATGCCAAAGTGAACTTCATCTCAACAGACGTAAAAGAAGCAATTGTATACGAGATAAAATTCTCTAGTGTTGTGTGCTACAGTACTGAAACAGTGTTAATATCGAATGAGCTACAATAATCTTGTTGTATTGGTGAAATCTACTCTGGTACGTCATAATAAGAATGTATGTGAAAAATAACTATCGATTAATTTAGTGTTTCCTCTTGATACTATTGTGTGCTGTTAGTTATGATGCATCTGCAATTTTCCTTATCTTTCTTTTCTTCGTCAGCCATAGAGAAGAAGACTGAGAGAACCAACCCCAAGAACTATCAAGCAACGAACAATAAATCATTACTATTTATCTACATCACTGTCGCATCTGTAAGGAATAAAATCTATTTTTCTGTCCATGATTATGTGGGTTGCACACCTTAATATGGAAATTTTGATGGATGACAAATTTGCCTTTTCCCAAACCTAGTGGTTTTTTATCCAATTCGTCCATGACCAAGGAGGCGTCCATCTCATCATTGCCAACCTTAAATTTTCCAGAATTCGCTGCCCAGTTCCGAATCCAATCACGGATTGTCTCATTCTGCAAATGTGAGTATCATTCTATATTTCGAGTATTGTATATATTTATTTAAGGTAACAATATCATTTTTACTTACCACTTCCGCAATTTTTGTATCAATCAAATAGCCAAATTCCACCTTCACCAGATTGATAACGTACAGGAGAAGACCGTACCATGTAGCATTTCTGAAGATGAGCATTACCATGAAGAAGGAGTAGAGCAACAAGTTGGCTACATGCATCAGCTTAAGAAGTGGGTCATACACTTCATTGGCGTCATCAAACACGGCCCTGGGCAATCTGTATTTCCACCAGACAGCCTCCCTGCGAGCCTGCAGACGATTCCATTCCTCAATGTTCTCACGTGGAACATTTGGTGTGACATCCTTCACCGCCTTCAAGAATGATAAGGTGTAGAATAACAGGACGATTCCGACAAAGATAACCAGATCGAACATCATGCCCAGCTGGAGAAAGGAAGCTCCATCTCGAAACAGGACGAAACCCCCCATAATCCCAGACTTTGCATTCAACTCAGTTGAGTATTCCCATTCAAGTGTCTCCGATACCTTGCCCATATCCACAGAGCTCCAGATGAAAATATCCTCAGCCAATTCCTGTGACGAAGCCAGAACCAGGTCCTTCAATCCGTTGGTATTGGAATCGAAAAACGTGCGCAGAACAACAACTGCCATTGTAGCAGTTGCCATCAATGCTACCAATGCCCGCTTCCACTTGATATTCAGTGAGGACGCCTCCATGTAGCATGTCCTTTCGTATTCTTGCATGGAACAGAGCATTCGCTCAACCCTTTCCTTGGCAATGACAAAGAGATAGTCGGCAAACATTTTGGTAAAGAACCAACACAAGTTGTATGCCATTCCCACAAACGAGTTGTAACGGCTTTGTTCATCCCCAGCTATGAATTCCAGATACGAGCTCTTTGCTTGGCATAGAGACTTCAGAGCTGACGTGGTGAGAATGATCGCACAAAGGAGCTACAAACAAACGGCATCTCAGTAAATTCCCAACAGCCAATATATGTATGTAGTTAAGACACATTAATGTATGCTAACCTTTTGAAGAAAGTGGATGAAACTCCAAAATTTGGTCCAAAACCAGGTCGTAACGGCATGCTTTTTGAGTGGTTGATATGCAGCAATCCCAAATCGGTACATCCAGATAAAGTACTCTTTTAGATACTCAGACGGTCTGGAGTTTATCCTTTCGTACGCCCTCATGTCTATGAGCACTGGAGCTCGAACCTCGACGTCTTGAAGATCATCGTCCCCACCACCATTATTTTCTTCTTGGCCTAAATTCCTATCACCTTCCACATTTTCCTGAGCACCGCCACCACCAACTGTCTCACTTCTGCCGCCGATGTAAACTGGTATTCTACTTCTCCTTTGCAATTTCGGTCTGGGAGAAATATCACGAGCGCCACCATCTTCTCGGTCTCCATCCGCAGCATTTGGTTTTGCGCGATATCGTATTTTTTCACCCTTCCATCCTCCGCCATTTTGAGCCTCCCAGCGGCCACCTTCTCCACCACTACGTTTCATCTTTCTATTTCCCGATGCTTCCCCAGGTTCAATACGCTCACGTTCTTCCTCTCCTCCGCCACTGTCGTTTCGCCCCATTTCGCCAACTGGCCGCTCCTCATCACTAGGTTTTGGATTAGCAACAGCATTGTCAACGTTCCCAGTTTCAGTGCTGCTCTCGTTTAAGTATTCACTCTGATCATTAACTCCCTGATCCCCACCGCTCCTATCTGAATGACCACCGGAGGACACAGTGTCATCACGGTCATTTCGAAATGTTGTCTTCTCTGCATCTTCTCCATCAAACCACTCTTCCTCATCATTATCCTCGTCGCGACCTTCAACTAGCCCTATGCCAGCCTACAAAACGCCTCCCAAAACCAGCCCAATACCAACACTTCCACCAACAGTAGAGTCAGCCTGGCTTTCCTTCTGCGTTTCAGAATTGCTTCCCCCAGCGGCAACAAAATCCGTTGTCATGGAACGTTCTCCATGTTTCAGGTTTTCCCCTTCTTTCGTATCTCCACTGGTCACCTGATGCTCATCCAGTGCAGTAGACGCGTCATCGGCAGTGACCGCCCATAAGAGGTGTAACGGTCTTTTAGAAATGCTTATTTTTCTGAAGCTTCCTCCTCAAACAAATGCACTAATATTCACGACATTCCTAAGAATCATTAGTAAGGTTTAATTCTTGAATATTGTTGTTACAATTAAATTCATATTTGATATATGTATGTATCTACATGCATTTTATTTTGGTAGAAGATATTAAGTATTATTGTTCTAGTACGAGTGGTAAATTACCCAAGAATTTGTTCCAATTAATTATAAAATATAATATATATCTAATTTATTGTAATATGTAGTAATACATGGAAGTAATAAACATCACTGTCTGCGTACTTATTAGGCAGTAATAGTCACGTCGCACATTTTATGCACGTACTGATCAAGTGTAGGTTAAAAACGTTGTATTTTCACCAAGTATGTATAAAATGAATAGATGATAAATTAATGTTTATGGAAAGTATCAAATATTTTATGGCATATGTAACTGTAAAGTGAAATTGCCAATAAAGTAATCACGCCACCTAAACGCAAATTTTAATTTATGGTTTTTATTTTAATAATATATTCGGAAATGACATGTCACGTTGACCAAATATGCTTATATCGTAAATGCGTAAAAACACAACAAATAGATTAATCTCTTTGATCTTGGAAAAACGCATGATTTTCGGGAAAAAACTGTATCATTCAAGTAATATGCCGAACTATTTTCTTGGTCATGATGGTAGAGTTTTCGCAAAGAGGGTTCAAAATTGGACTTATTTTCAACTCGTTTGTTTCATCAGTTATGATTTCAATTACACGAATCCTACTATCACTCACTCAGAAAGTAGAATCACCTCTATACCGTTCGTGTAGAGTCTACAATCACATGCACGCGTTCAACTCAACCTGTTTTGCTCCGCTCTGTTCACATGATTTCAAATATTTTGGTGGGTGCCTGGTGCTGAAACATCAGCAGTTTCTTTTGTTTCTCATTTCATCTTTTACACATTGTGTATTTTGCATTCCCGTCTTATATTGCTAAGGTTTGAATTATTTCTTATAGAAATTAACGAGAAAAATAACATTTCCGTAACTATACTGATTCACGCGCGCTATTAATTACATGCATGAATACTAAACTTAAAAGGTATTAGGTAAACTTAAAATGGTAAAGAAGATGGAAATAAGTGATGCGATGAGGCATTTCCTCAACATCATTAAGAACGAAAGGCAGCGTCAAAATAATTTGAGAAAAGCTGAGTTACGAAGGAAACTTGCTCAATACAGACAAGACTTTATGCCTAGCAGGGGGAATGGTGTTGAGGCACATCTCGTCCTTCCAGAGGAGGTAAACATTTATGAAATTATTCAATCCCATTTACGATTCTTTTCTTCTGATTCTTGTCTTTTTTCACTGAATTTTTATCAAAATGAAATCCTTTTATTAATTTCCGGTCTCTAATATTTGTATATTGTGTTGATATGTACGTGCCTTCTGCTGGGACAGATATGGTCAATGATTTTGGAATATCATGACGACGAAAATGACAGGAAATTGCTCCAGAACATGCAAGCTTTTTTATAAGATACTGAGTGACTCTATGCCCCGATGGATGTTCAGGAAGGTAATTTCTGCAAAATGTATGCGTATCGCTCATACAAAGGATTAAGGATTATGTGATAAAATTTTAAATAATCTGAAATTATTTTTTGTACAAATAATATCAAGGTTTTCCGTTCTCTAAATCAATTCTTGTCAAAGGAGGAAATCCTAAATTGTCGTCGCGTTTGCAAGAAGTGGCGCAGTGCAATTGACAGAGAAGTAGAGAATTTTCCAACAAATATTGCAAGCACCGAACCCAGCAGTTACATAAGTGATGCCAATACATACTTATTTTAACCACCGCCCAACTACGCAAATTTTGAAGAAGACTTTGACTACCGCATCACTGTGCCTGTTATCAATGACCGACCTCATCCACGATCCGCACTTAATGACGATAGCACACGAAAGGAAATGAGGGAACATCCAAGGAACCCGTTTATTGGAAGATCCGTTATTGCTGAAGCAAACAAATTTGCCTCACAACATGCCTTTCTGTCAGCCTTTGGAACTTTTTGTAATGACTTTGATGAACACATTTGGCATTTGAGCCTGAAACATGACGAGATGTGTGTGCAACACGTTCACTCAATTTTACGCAAAACTTTAACATACTGTGCAAATTTGAGAAGCATTAAAATTATGGTCACAATCAGCAGCAATATCCCAGGTCCTGGGTCAAGAGGTTTGTCATTACTTCCAAACCACAGTTGTTTAGAAAATGTGGAAATGCTTACATATGATGAATACGCTAACCTGTTTGAGCAAACGTTATTGAAGAAATACAGTAGCCAGCTTAAGCAACTAGTTCTGGAGCTATGGAACCCAAACCAATATCATCAGTTAGAATGGGTAAATCTTCGAACTCTGCACATACTGTCACCAATTTCGAACGAGGATTTACTCAGCCTGCGGCAACTAACAACTCCCAGCTTGCGTGAACTGCTTCTACACCTAAGTGGAAACGAAACAGATTTTAAACTACTGATGCAAGCAGTTAATGCTTTTCGTAAAATGGAGTTTCTCCACTTTGAATTTTCCGATGGATTTCATGCATTTGGAAGTCACAAGCTTATTTCCCTGCCTCCAGAGTTGCTGTGCTCGAGATTATTA
Source organism: Sinella curviseta (assembly GCA_004115045.4). Classification (NCBI taxonomy): domain Eukaryota; kingdom Metazoa; phylum Arthropoda; class Collembola; order Entomobryomorpha; family Entomobryidae; genus Sinella; species Sinella curviseta. The sequence continues at coordinate 30,762,046 of CM023200.3, read as the reverse complement.
ACGAAATTACGTCTGAGTATTGAACAGGAAGAAGGATCTATTGGGGACATTTCTTTAGACATTCTGACGTGTTTCCCCTTTCTAAGGGTGTTGGATATATTTTATCATGTACAGAGTGCAGAAAAATGATAGTGACGACGAAAGTGATTCTTCACGCGTTGCTGATGAAGCTACAAGACAATTGGAAGGCAACACAAATCGTTCAATAGATATATCGCAGAATGTTTGCCGAAGCGATGAAGATGATGGTGTTAGACGGATGTACTTATCTAATATTTGGGAATTATTTCCGCGCCTCCAAAAGTTTTCTCTGTATCAAAATGTGACGACATCCAATTACAGTTGCATCTATACACGTGACGGTTACTTGAGGGAGAAAATGGACAAGAAAATTTTGGTCAAAATGCAGGCGTCCGTATTTGAGAAGGAGGCATTGCATCAGATGTACCGCAGAGGAATATTGCTCCGAAATCGGTTCAAGGAACTCAGGTTGACTAATGCGAATCCCGTATATACAGACAGAGGTGAACTTGTAAACATTTTTGTTAAGAAGGTGAGTTATTGAAATTAAATTACTGCATTACAATAAGTCAGTAAGCATATTTTACAAATATAATTTTTCTTCAGATTTGGAGAAAAATCCTGGAGTCTGTTACGAATGCCGACGACCTAGCCAATTGCGCACGTGCGTCTTGGATATTTCAAGAAATTCTCGAAGAAACAAAAACGGAATGGGCGTTTCCTAGGGTAAAAATTATTGCCAAAGTATCGCCCTATTTCATACATATTTTTCATAAATATTGAAACTAAAATTATCTGTTCCAAACAGATATTTCCGGCTCTGTATTGTCACTTGAAACAGGCCGAAGTTCTGAAGTGCCGCACAGTCTGCAAAACGTGGTGTTCTGCTGTAGACGAATTTCTGGAAAACTAGTACGTAATTTCGGAACCACATCTTCGTGTAGAATGTCCATACACTGGTTTCTGGAATGGTATTTATGAATATGACTATGAATTTAGTTTTGGAATTCCAAAATCCAAAAAAATTCCAGAACCCGGCGAACGTGTTCGGGACACAATGAAGCTTCATTACAAAAATCCGAAACGTCATCATGGAACTTAACCCAATTAAAGGAAAGCAGTTTAAAATTACGACGGATGTCAAAACATTTCTGCAGGATTTCGGAAGTCACATTTGGGGCCTGAAAATCAGTGGCAGGAAACATAAAATCCGAATAAGTCCAAGTGAGTATTACCGCCTTTTACGTACTGTCCTGGAGAACTGCAAAAATCTCAAAAACTTGACGCTGCATGAAATAGAAATACCATGGCCGACTTCGTTTGACTACAAACACATTCGGCGTTTTGTAATTGAGAGTCAACCGGAGCTAACGAAGCATCACCACTTGGAAAGTATAACTTTGAAACTTCGTAATGGCAATCTTAATCCCATTCAAGACGCGATTTTGAGCAAGTACAGCGCTCAACTAAAGCGTGTTGATATCAGCCAATATGGCAAATACCTAGCCTCCTTTAAGTGGAACAATTTACTGGAATTGTTCATTTCTGCGCATTACACATGTGATTGGATGGAAATGCTGGACAGGATGCAAGCTCCAAAGTTAGCGTTCCTTAGTGTCCGCCTTGACCAAATGAAGCTAGTGGAATTGTTTACAATTATTAACTATTTCCGTCATCTTCAGCAAGTGGAACTTACTTTCCCCAATGAGTTTTGTGGTCTTGAGACTGAAGAAATGACAAAGCTGAAACTGGGGGTTAATTCCCCACCATCACTTGAATGCTTGATTTTAAAACATTGCTGTGGAAATCACGTAAAGTCTTATAGTTTTCTTCGCTTTTTTCAATATGTCAAAAAACTAATAATTTCGTAAGGGTGCGGTCATGACTCTTGGCATGATCGCAATGGGGATTATGATAATGGCAGGGGAAAAGAAAAATATTATGACAAAATGGACACTAGGAACAAAACTCAAGTAGATACCAACAAACGTGTTTTGAGGTCCACCACCAGAGCACATAGAGACATAGAGAATAGTCGAGATGAAAACCGCATTGACATTACCAACTCAAAACCGGAATTTCAACCACTGAATAACAGTCAAGGTGAAGATACTAGCTTGGATGAGGTTGATGAAAATGATACTGGAAACGATAAGGAGGGTAAAGGAGAAAGCACGGCGGATATGGAAACCACATTCACTCAAGAGGAGTTGCTAGTGGACGAAAATTTTAATGAGTGTGCAGAATACTTTTGGAAGGTAGCTATGGATCAGGAAAAGGATTTGAAGAAAATGTACAGTTTGGGATTTTGGAAAGCGCTGCCATCGCTGGAATTCATGGACGTTGGAAGACACTCCTGCAACGAAGAAACAAAAACTAAATGTTTTTCAAGACATGCATACGATGTGATTAAAAAGGGAGAAATGTAAGTAATCACTTACAAATTTTTGTGACAACAAAAGTTGGCAATAATGTAAATGGTGTTATTCTGACATGAGGATGGAAGAAATGAGTCTGTTTGAGGATACTATGCCAATCACATATTAACATATTATTCAACTTTATTAGATTTGTATAAAATAATAAGCAAGTTTGCAAAAATAATTTAGAGACGTTTATAAGTAGATCGGTTCAACTTTTGTAATTAGTGTGAATTTACCTTCAACACTCAACTCCATGCAATAAAGTTAATGAATAACATATTATTCTGTAGAAATGCAGTAACAATCATTTCCTGACCAAAATTGTACACTTCCTGATACAAGTAAACATGGCAATTATATTGAATGAAAATACAAACCAGAGAGCGATATCGTCAGTCTAGATATTCAATGTAAATTATCAACTTTGCTGTTAATATTTTAACTATTCATTTAAAACACATCTGGAATATATGAAATGGCACAAATCATCTAAAAACTTTCCAACTCATATGACGACGATGATGAAGACTTTAGTTTAAACCGAAGAAAGAGGAAAACACCACGTTTCAATTGGCGAAAATTGGTAGCGTCAAATGCTTCTACAACATTGGTGGTCAAGGTGGAGTGCCCTACTTGTGGATGCCAGTGGATGGTCCGATGTAACTACACCAAACACCGTAGGGTTCACACTGGTGAAAAATCGTACAAATGCTATCTATGTATTAAGCGATTTCGGCAGAAAAATCACTACAACACTCGCATGCGGGGCAATCATAACCGATCATTAAATGCGGCTCCTGAAGGCGCCAAGGAAGTAGTATTCAATTGTCACATTTGTGCGAGGCCATGTCATTACAAGTCAATTCTGAATTGTACTTGTAGAAAATTCATGGACTGGGTGGTGAAGTTCCAGATGCCTGCCTGTAACGGCGTAATGGTTATTTCTCCAAAACATTCTTAAGACCAAGTATTAAGGTTTAATTGTTTAATTTTGTTGCTATAAATAAAAGCATATATAATACACTGTATGTAATAACAGGCGTTTACAGCGTACCTAAATTTTTAGTGTGAACGCGACTGCTAGCTTGAGATTCAGTATTGAGTTTCCTTTGTGTATGCATTTGCTAGACATTTTATTTTGTTGGCAAATATATGTATTATTCTGTTAGTTATCAGCAGCAACGTACCCACGAATTGGTTCCAGTAATTATAAAATATAATAATATAGTTCTAATAATTGCTATTAATAATACTCATTAGTCATTATGCATGTGCATGTACGGGTGTACATTGTTATAATTGTTAGCTGAAAATATTGTATTTCCATCTAGTATGAATAAAATGAATACAGCTAATGTTTGCGGATTGTGTCAAATATTTTATAGCTCGTATAGCTATAATATAGTGAAATTGCCAACAGGGTGATTACTTCATGTAAAGGCTAATTATAATTTTTGGTATTCATTTGTCAAATATATTCGGAAAAGACGTGTCTTGTTGACCAACTATGCTTCCACCGCAAATGGGTTAAAACAGAACTAATAAGTTTATAGCTTTCAACTTTCAACTCATAATAATACATCACCTTCCAACAAAATTTAGCATTACAAAATGCCAAACAATATTATCTTGGTAACAATTGGAGAATGTTTACATAGTGCTCAAAACTAGATACATCTTGAACTTGGTTTCGTTCATTTGTGATGATTTCTTTTTTTTGGAATTCGACTGGCACGTCGGCACTTACGAAAAATGCAGAAGCACCTTTATGCACACATGCACACATTCAACTCAATCTGTTTTGCTCCGCTTCATCCACATGTTCTCAAATATTTTGGTGGGTTTTGGTTTGTTTGCCTGATGCTGAAGCAGCAGCCGTTCTATTGTTTTTCTTTTTTATCTTTTGCACATTTTGCATTGCCGTCCTACACTGCTCGGGTTCGAATTAATACTCGGGGACTAATTCCCTTGATTATGGTTAAAATTAGCCGCATTTCCTTAATTACACTTCTCCCTGTGTTCTAGTTGTTTCTATGAATATACCACCTTGTATTTAAAAATGCCATTAATCGTTCCAAGTATGGAAATAAGTGATGAGATGAGTGATTTTCTGAACGTCATTAAGGATGAAAGGCGACGTCAAAGCAATATCCGAAAAGCAGAGCTACGGCGGAAACTTGGTCAGTATCAACATCACTTTATACATAATAGAGAGAATGGAGTTGAGGCAATTTTAATCCTTCCAGAGGAGGTAAATAATAATGATACTATTCAAAACCAGTTTCGTTCCTTAATTTAAATAGGTATACTTTTAATTTCACCGAGTTTACCGAAGTAGTTTAATTAATATACGGTGTTGATTATTTTCTGGATACGGGGCTTATCTTCGGTCAGATATGGACAATGATTTTGGAATATCTTGACGACGCAAATGACTTGGCAAATTGTGCCGGGACCTGTTCACTGTTTTATAAGATACTGAATGACTCTTGTCCCTGTTGGATGTTTAGAAAGGTAATTTCTGCAAAATGTATGCTTATTTATACAATAATAAAATGTTTAAACATTGTAAGGAGTTTGTGATGACATTTAAAATAATAATTATTGGTTTAAATTAAAATATCAAGGTTTTCCGTTCCCTGCATCATTTTCTGTCCAAGAACGAAATTTTAATTTGTCGGTGCGTATGCAAACAATGGTGCAACGCCATTGACATGGAAGTAGAGAAATTTCGAATAATAGGAGAAGACATCAAGAAAAACACTTATAGCAACGATGTTGACACCTGTTTACTTGAGCGGTTACCAAACTACCACAGAAGTGAAGATGAGTTTAGCTACCGCATCACCGTTCCTGTTATCAATGACGGGCCCCATCCACGATCCGCACTTAATGACGATAATATACGAAGGGAAATGAAGGAACATCCAATGAACCCGTTTATCGGAAGATCCGTTATTTTAGAAGCAGGCTTATTTGCTCTACAAAACGCATTCACCACAGCTCTGTATAAATTTTATGACGACTTTTCTCAACACATTTGGCATTTGAGACTTGAACTCTACCGGCAGACTGCGCTACAATTTCACTCAATTTTGCACAAAACCTTGACATACTGTGAAAATTTGAGAAGCATTAAAGTTTTGGTCGCAATCACCAGGAACATCCCAAATAATTGGTCCACAAGGCTACCGCCGTTTCCAGATCACAGTAGATTGGAAAATATTGAAATTCTTACAGAAGGTGAAAGCTCCATCCTGTTTCAGCAAAAGTTATTGGAGAAATACAGTAACCAGCTCAAGGAACTAGTTCTGGAGCACTTGGAACCAAATCAATATCATCAATTAGATTGGGGAAGTCTTCGAACTCTACAAGTGGCAGCCGCCATTTCCAATGAAAATTTGCTCAGGATACAGCAGATCAGGGCTCCCATTTTGCAGGAACTGCATCTACATCTAAACGGAAACTCAATCGATTTTAAACTGTTGATGCAAACAGTAAATCATTTTCCTAAACTAGAGTACCTCAGCTTTGATATTATCGATGGATTTCATGGATTTGGAAATGACGATATTACTTCCGTGCCTCCAGAGTTGTTGTGCTCAAGATTACTAACGAAATTAGGCATTGGCATTGAACTGGAAGGAGATTTTATTGAAGGCATCTCTTTTGACTTTCTGATGTGTTTTCCCTTTGTAAAGGAGTTGGATATGTTTTATGATGTTGATAGCGCAGATGATGGTATTGACGACGAAGGTGATTCTGTGAACATTGTCAAGGAAAATCCAACAAACTTTGAAGTCAGTCCAAATCTATTGATAGATATATTAAAATATGCGTGTCGAAACGATGGAGATATGGATGATGTTAGACGGATGTACTGGTCTAATATTTGGGAAATATTTCCGTACCTGCAAAAGTTCTCCCTGCATCAAAATGTGGCGACATCCAGCTGCAGTAGCTTCTTTACACGAGACGGTTACTTGAGGGAGAAAATGGACAAGAATATTTTACTCAAAATGCAGGCGTCTATATTTGAGAAAGAGGCATTACATCAGAAGTATCGCCGAGGAACATTGCTCCGAAATCGGTTCAAGGAACTCAGGTTAGCAAATGAGAATCCCGTACGTTCAGACAGAGATGAACTAATAAAAATTTTCGAGAGGAAGGTGAGTTATTAAAATTAAATTAGTGCATTGCAATGACTGGGCAGAGCATTTCAATTTTCTTGAAATATGTTAACATCGTTCCTTAGATTTGGAGAAATGTCCTGGAGTTTATTACGGATACAAACGACCTAAGCAACTGCTCGCGTGCGTCTCGGTTATTTCAAGAAATTCTCGAAGAACCGCAAACAGAATGGGGGTTTGCGATGGTAAAAATAATTGCTTAATTATCGCCATATTTCAAGTATAGTCTCCATTAATATTGAAACTAAAATTGTATATTCTCAATAGATATTTCCGGCACTCTATTGCCATTTGAAGCGAACCGACGTTTTAAAATGCCGCACAGTCAGCAAATCGTGGCGTTCTGCTGTGGACGAATTCCTGGAAAACTACTATGTAATTTCGGAACCAGTTCTTTGTGTAGAACGTCCATACACGGGCGTCAGGCATGGTATATATGAATATGACTATGAATATAGTTTTGGAATTCCTAAATCCCAAAAATTCCCAGAACCCGGTGACCGCATTCGTGACGCAATGAAGCTTCATACTAGAAACCCTTTCATCGGAAGAAACGTCATTATGGAGCTTAACCCAAAGAAAGGAAAGCAGTTTAAAATTACGAAAGATGTAGAAACATTTCTGCAAGATTTTGGGTGTCACATTTGGGGTTTAAAAATCAGTGGAAGGAAGCATGATATCCATATATCTCCAATCGAGTATTACCGCCTTTTAATCACTGTTCTGACTCACTGCAAAAATCTCAAAAACTTGACGTTACATGAAATAGAAATACCATGGCCGACATTTTATGACCACAAAAACATTCTGCGGTTTGAAATTGAAAGTCAGCCAGAGTTAACGGACCATCACCATTTGGAAACTATAACCTTGAAACATCACAATGACAATCTAATTCCAATTCAAGACGTTCTTTTGACCAAGTATAGCGCTCAACTAAAGCGTGTTGATATCTGCCAATATGGCAAACACCTAGCTTGCTTCAAGTGGAACAATTTACAGGAATTGTTCATTTCTGCGCATTACACATGTGATTGGATGGAAATGCTGGACAGGATGCAAGCTCCAAAGTTAGCGTTCCTTAGTGTCCGCCTTGACCAAATGAAGCTAGTGGAATTGTTTACAATTATTAACTATTTCCGTCATCTTCAGCAAGTGGAACTTACTTTTCCCAATGAGTTTTGTGGTCTTGAGACTGAAGAAATGACAAAGCTGAAAATGGGAGTTAATTCTCCAACAGAACTGGAATGCTTGATTTTAAAACATTGCTGTGGAAATCACGTAAAGTCTTATAGTTTTCTTCGCTTTTTCCAATATGTCAAAAAACTAATAATTTCGTACGGGTGCGTTCATGACTCTTGGCATCATCGGAATGGAGATTATGGCAATGGCAGGAGAACAGAATCAGGCGACGAAATGGATGCTTGGAGCGAAACGCAAGTGGATACTAACAAACGAGTTTTGAGGTCTTCCACCAGAGCACAGAGAGGCAGAGGGAATACTCGGGATGAAAGTCGCACCACCAAATCAAAACCGGAGGTTCACGCACCGAATAACAGTCAAAATGAAGCTACCAGCTTGGCTGAGAATAAAAATCATACTGGAAGCGATAAGGGGTGCAATGGAGAAAGTATCGCAATGGAAATCGCGTCTCACAAAGACGACTTGGTTATCGACCAAGATTTTCATCAATGCGCTAAATACTTTTGGAAGGTTGCCAGTGGCGAGGAAACGGATTTAAGGAAAATGTACACGTACGGATTTTGGGATGCATTGCCATCTCTGGAATTTCTGGACGTTGAAATGCACTCATGCGACGAAGAAACCAAAATTAAGGTTTTTTCAAGACAGGCATACGATGTCATTAAAAAGCGAGGGGTATAACTAATCGTAAGAAGCAATCATTTAAATGTTTTTTTTAAATAACCGTAATAGGCGGAATGTGAATTGTAATATTCTGACGCGTCAATGTACATCCAACTAAATGGGTTGGTTTGGAAAATGTGTAGTGAATGCAATGCTAATATATTATTCAATTTTATTATGTATGTATAATAATTATTGCCAAATTGAAAAATATATATTATATGATTTATAAACTTTTTGAAGGATACTAAATGTTAATCAGTCTGAATTTGTAATTACTTTACTATTATTGCTCACCATTGTGTTGGTATTATTTTAACCATTGACATACTAATTTATAGAAATTCGTTTATTTAAATTTTAAACGAAATTTATAGAAACAACCATTTTGGAATCAAGTTTTTATGCATTCGTTCTGCTTTAAGTAAACATTACATTGAGTTTTAACAAAGCTAAGTGCCGCTAAGTGTCGTTAGAAATTACAGTATCGTTAAATTTCGACTTGTTACGATTATCTCACTAACGATATTCAGATTCAGACAAATAATATTTTGTTGCTAAAGTAAGTTCAGTTACATTAAATGTAAATTATCATTTTCTCTATTATTCTTTTAACTCATTTAAAAAAAGACACATCGTACACATGACACGGAAGAAATGATCCAAAATAATATTCCATCTCTAATGATATGAGCGTTTACATACCTATCTACTAAAAACATTGCAATGATTCAGGTTATGAGGTGGTCCGATTAAATATGGCCATTGCTCCCCCATACTCGTCATTGGGTCACATAAAATATTCCATCGGGCCGCCTGATTGTAACCTTCTTCAATTCCGAAAACAAGTTCCAAATGTTTGACATGTGCATCCGCCAAGCGTATCCACCAAATTGGATAATTTGGGAGTTTTTAATTTTCTTCCGCAGCTCAATCCCGTTTTGTCCTTTCAGCATGCCACGACGAGTAATGTCAAGATCTTGAAGCGTGTCTTTCATAGGCAGCAAAAAGTCAATGCACGTTTCATGTGGAACGATCAAAGTCAACTTCTGAAGATGTGGTAGCTTTAACTTTAATTTCGGGTCAGGAGCCAATAGTTTGCCTTCACTTTCACTGCCCTCGGCATTTGGTAAGTGGAGCTCCAAGCACTTTAAAGTGTTTCCCCATTTCGTCTGAACAAGGCTAAAAATCCTGGACCACTCAACAATCTCTTCAGTCTCATTCTCCGGGTATTCCAATTTCAGGTACGCTTCCTCAAGCTTCCAATTAGCAACATTGCTTTTCTCAAAATAGAGGAACTCGTTAGCATCTGAGGCAGTGACGCAGAGGCACTTTAAATGGGTAAGCTGTTTTCCTCTTGTGAAAATGGTGTACTTTCCCTGAAGCTTGCTTACTTGAAGCTTTGTAATGTGCTGATTCACGCGAATGAGCTCATTAAAAATTGGCACTGGCAAATTTTCCATTCGGAGAGTTTCCAATTGTACTAGTTTCTTAAATGGTTCTGCAGAAATTTCTCTTCTAATTTCTTTGATATCTTTGGACCTTGGATGAATGTTTCCAGAGATGCAAACGCTTAGCGTTTTTAGATTTTCAGTGTACTTGGTGGAGCGTATCAACTTGACATGATAATATGCTCTGTCTGAATATGGAGCACCGTCGAATGTTCTCGGAGGTTGAATGTGATAGTGCCAAATGTAACGACCGTACACTTGCAGCAGATCCGGTAACGACAAACTCATACAAAATAAGGCTGCTATATTGCTAAAGCGATTGTCGGTTCTAGAATCATTAGACATCTCTAGAGACAATGATCTTCCCATAAATGGGTTCTTTCGTGTGGCTCTGTTGCCACCGTGTGTTACTTTAAAATGGTCACAAAATGTTCCAATTTCCTCATAGTGTGTAATCAAAATTCTGCACAATCCGGAACCGTGATGTCCGGTGCCGATGACTGGAAATTGAGGCGAGCTATGTTGATACGATTCTTCCACCACGATGTTCCAACCTCGGCACACCAGACGGCATGTAAGAATGATATCTGTCGTTACTCTTCTTCCACCGACTTGCTGGCGCTTGATGATTTCGAATACTTCGGGAAAAAGGTAGTGGACACGATGTGCAAGAAAAAAATCCCGAAATAACGGAGACACATGGGATAAATTTGACATGTCCTTTTCAGTTGGCAAAAGATATTTTATGATGATAGTCCAAATCTAAAATAATATTAGAAAATAAATATAAACATTTCCATTCAACACGGGACCGACACCATCAGCATGGAAGAACAACATAATATACTGTAACGAACCTCAAGTGGAAACAAGGTCAATAACTTGACGGAATTCGAAACACTTGGAACCCCATGATTTGCTGGTGATACAGGTGAAACAATATCACCGCTAACGTTCATTGGTTTCTTCTTTTTCTTAGGGCTACAATTGTCACAATTTGAAGTCGTTCCCGCAGACATGGTGGTAATGGCAATAATGCTCGGACTTTGGTAACTTCAAATCGTCAGACTTTTATTTTGATATATAACTTCAATCGTTTGATCACAATACTGAACAATATTTGTTATTGTTTTGTCACATGCGCGAAATTATTCCAGTTGGTGTCAATAGCATGAACATGACAAGTGAAATCTTGCACGCTCTACAATACTACATGTCCCTGTGTGATATCTTCTGCAAGTAAGGGAAATGTGTACTAACGAAATCTACTGATCCAAGCCGTATATGCCGTACCCTAACCAGAACCAATAAATACGTGATAAATACGTGACAGTATGTAATACACAGTCTTGGATTGTTGTATGCACACATGCTATTTTTTCAAATTGTTGCATTGTACCAAAAGGTCGTTGTTGTCGTATTCGTGAAAAGTTGATGAACTCAATTGTGTCCTTAAAAGCAAAGGTACATATTATGCTCGCGTTTCTATCAATATGCCTTCATGTACACATTTTCGTTGCTCAAGCACATTTACTTCAAGCAAATATCGTCAAAACCTCTGATGGGTCCCGAGAATAGAATAGGTATTACTACAACAATAGTGCTCCATATTATGATACCGTCTTCTGTAAGCAGATTATGAGCTTGTTCCTTTCCGAGAAAACTTAATATGAATGCACTCCTGAAAGCCGATTCAAGTGGCTGTGTCCATGCATATTTCAATGTAATTTTAATTTTTGCTTAGCAGTCGTGACCGTGATACCAAAATACTCACAAAAGGTATAATAAAAATCCAGCAAAATAGGGCTAAATTTTGAAGCCAGCTTCCTTTAGCTTTCTACTATACGTGATCTGCCATCTGGAGCATGTACTATTGGAAAAGTGCGTAGCTGACAAATTAACGCTTTTTCGAAAAATTGATGAACTCCCAAAATTAATACACGCAACATTTTGTGTCCTTTAAATAATAAATTGTGTTCCAAAATCATCTAATTATCAAATGGTTAATCATAAATATTCACTGATATCCCGGTTATTCATTCTCATAATTCATTGTTAAATTTTTGCCATGATTTGACTAAAGCAAATTTTGACACATAACTGATTTATATTGATAATATGTGCATTAATTTAATATAAAAATGTGACATGATTGCCGAGGAAGAGGTACAATTATAATTGTTTAATGGCTAACATAACTACATTCGTATTTAACGCATTTTTTTGTCGCGGCACCACCCCACTAGTCAAAGTGGTCGCGGCGATCTCCTGAGCCTTCATACCTAAGCAGTATTGGTCCTACGCTCTCATATCATATAAAAAACATACATGTCGTCGTGCTTCGTCGGACTCCGTATATGATCCAACTTCCATTGTTGAACCTGATACAAGTCCCTGTTTATGTTCACGTTCATAAATGCCCCCAATGTATTCACACTTGCTTACTACTTAATATTTTTACCCTATCCAATACCATTGCCAACGTAATTATGAGCAAATAACCTAAGAATGGTCGCCACTTGCGCGACTGCAAAGTCTCTATAATTATCTCAATGTCTAAAATTGGAATATATGCACACGTGCACCATTGAAATAACGTGGCACTTGTTTGACAGCAGTGACTTGTTTTTACTTACAATCAATCTTCTTTGAGATCGCAGCTTAAAGTTCATTATAATTGAGTACACGATTCACAGAAAAAGCGCGTATTTAAGTCCTCAGTTGCATGAATTTTGTGATCTCAATAAAATAATTAAAATTCATATGTTTCAAGATATAGGTAACCTTGAATATTAATTGTATTGGAAAGCGCATGCTTTAGAGAGTCAATTTACTTCACACACTGGCATATCTATCATGGCAGTATAGATTCGTAAGTTGTTATACCATACCTGGTTACAGATTAGGTTCTTGCAACGAAGAAAACAAAATTAAAATCTTTTTAAGGCATGCATTCGATGTGATTCATAAGGAAGAAATGTAGGTAATCATTTACAAATTTTTGTGACAACCATAGTGGGGAAATTGTGATATTATGACATGAGTATGGTAAAAATGGGCCTGTTTTAACGGTAGTTCTCAATGAAATTCTATTATATTATTCAATTTTATTACGTATGCATAAAATAATAGCCAAGTTTGCAAAAATGATTTAGAGACGTCTAAAAGTAGATTGGTTCTACTTTTGTAATTGGTGTGAACTTACTTTCAACAGTCAACTCCAGCCAATAAATTTAATGAATGAGCTATTATTCTATAGAAATGTATAAACAATCGTTTTCTAATCAAAATTGTACTCAAGCATTTTGCTACAAGTAAACATGAAAATTATGTATAATAAAAATACAAAACTGAGAGCGATATCGTAATTTTAATTATTGAGTGTAATTTATCAACTTCACTGTCATTATTATTTTAACCAGTCCTATAAAACTTCAAATTCAAGTCCAAGATTTTCCAACTCCTATAACTTTCATATTTATCAAAAACTTATTAATTTTTAAGGTGGTGCAGTGATCCTATGAAATGTATTCACTGCGCCCCCTTATTCGTCATTGCGTCACGTAAAATTTTCCATCCGGCCGCGTAATTGTAATCTTCTTCAATTCCGAAAACACGGTCCAAATATTTGAAAGGTGCATTCTCCATTCGTATCCAGCGAACTGGATAATTTGTAACATTTTAATTTTCTTTCGCTGATCAATCCCGTTTTGTCCCTTCAGAATGCCACGACGGGTAATGTCAAGTTCTTGAAGCGTGCCTTTCATCGGCAACAAAAAGTCAATGCAAGTCACACACGGAATGTTCAAACTCAACTTTTGTAAATGTGGTAGCGTTAGTTTCGAACCAGGAGCTAATTGTTTGCTTTCACTCTCATTGTCCTCCCATGCCGGTAAGTGGAGCTCCAAGCACTTTAAGGTGTTTCCCCATTTCGTCTCAACAAGGCGAAAAATTCTGGACCATGGGACAAATTTTTCAGTCTCATTCTTCAGGAATTCCAGTTTCAGGTACGCTTCCTCCAGATTCCAATTAGCAACATTGGATTTCCCAAAATAGAGGAACTGGTTAGCGTCTGAGACAGTCAGGCAGAGGGCCTTTAAATGTGGAAGCAGATTTGGACTCGTGAAAATGATGTACGTTCGTTGGAACCTACTCATTTGGAGTTTGGTAATATGCTGATTCAGGCGAACGAGTTCATCAAAAATAGACACTGGCAGATTTCCCGTTCGAAGTGTTTCTAGTTTTTCAAGTTCCCGCAATGGACGTTCAGAAATTGCTTTTGTAAGTTCCTTGCATTCTTTGACCGTTGGATGGCTGTCTCCAGAGATGCACACACTTAGAGTTTTTAGATTTTTAGTGAACTTGGTGAGGCGTATCAACATTACATGAGAGTCTCCATAGTGTGAGTATGCTGTGCCGTCGTAAGGTCCCGGAAGTTGGATGTGATAGTGCCAAATGTTTTGACCGTACAATTTCAATAGAGTCGGTAACCGTAAATAAATATTCGTTAAGAATAAGCCATCCAATACAGTGTCAAAGTTATTGAATCCTCTTGCGGCTTTGGGAAATTCTAGATGCAAAGCCCTTCCCAGAAATGGATTCTTTGTTGACGCTCCGTTGCAAACGTGTGTTCCACGAAAATGGTTACAAAATTTTTCAATCTCATTGTAGTGCGTCAACACGACTCTGGACAAGCTGCAATTTGTAGTGGAGTCAGGGATTGGAAAGTGAGACGAGTTCTGTTGGCATGATTCTTCCACCCCGCTGTTCCAATCTCGGCACACCAGACGACATTGGAGAATATCAATCGTTACTCTTCTTCTGCTAACTTGCCGTCGCTTTAGGATTTTGATAACTTCCGGGAAAAGGTACTGGACACGGTGTGCGATAAAAAAATCCCGAAAGAACAGCGAAGCCAATGATAAGTTTGCCTTGTCCTCAGCAGTTGGCACAACATATTTTATAATAAGAGTCCAAATCTAAAATAATATTATAGAAATGTAAATAAATGTGAGCAGTTTCATTCACCATCTGTCCTTTATTATCAACAACATATAACAATTAATGATACTGTAACAAACCTCAAGTGGAAACAATGCCAATAACATGACGGAATCGGGAACATTTGAAACTTTTTGACATTCTGGTGATGCCAGAGAAACAATTTCGCGATTAACGTTGTTTGACTTTCTCTTTTTCATATGGTTGATATTGTCAAAATTAGAAACAGTACAAGTTTTCTCTGCCATTGTGGTAACGTCAATGAGCGTACAAAATTAGCCAGCTTTGAATTATGAAACTTTCAACGTTAACATATAACTTTAATCGTTTCAACATAATAATTACCAATGTTTGTTATTCTTATCTGACAAGCGATAATCCAGCCACGTTGTTGGATATGAATATTATGTACATATCAAGTGTAACCCTCCATGTTTACGATACATACTTAAGTATACATGCACATATCGCAAGTACGTATGGCATTTCAAGGTGCTCTCTCCTGAAGCAAACCTATATGTGTAATACCGAAATCTACTGAATTGTGAGAGAAGGTGCAGTAGTACTCTAACCAAATTATACTGATACCAAATTATTGGAAGAGTGTCGCATACATAGCTGCTAACACTGCATTTTCTCATATTACTGTATTGCATCAAAGCAATTTCGTGTCCTTTTCAGGAAATGTTGGTGCACTCTGCGTGAAACTTTGAAGGACAACAAATGTATTTGTTTTTGTATTCTTTGTTTGGATGTGCATGCGCGATCACATTCTCGTTGGTAAAATACATTCCTTTGTATAAGGTGATATTATCAAGAGCTCACCTCTCGGTCCCAAAAATTGTCTCTGCATTACTACAATGCAATGTCAAGGCTTATTATCCTGCCGCCTTAAATACTTGCAGTAGTTTACGGGATTGCTCCAGCTTCATTACCATAACACATTGTATGGAATATGCTGTTCTTTTCGAATGCATAAATACGCGTCAGAATGTGTTCTGTTGTTGGTTGCTACCTACTTTTGCAAATACCATTGCCCAACATTTCAATGAATGTTATTGCTCTATTCTCCAAGTAAGCCAAAAAGAAGCAATTGCTTGTGCTTGAACGAAACGTATATACCTAATACCTATATCAATTGTTGAAATTTTAGAATTTTCTCACGTATGCCTGCCTGTAACAACTGAACGTTGTGAGGTTTTGAGGGTGTAGAGAGGAACGAATATATGCCGCTGAATGAGTTTTTATGCTCATTCTAATGGTATATTTACTTTTCTTTGCAGAAATGAAATTTGGAGATTTTGCAGGCATTTATCATTTACCTTCCACAAAAGAGTAAGACTGTACTTGGGGTTAACTGTAAGTACTACGGTGTTCTCCTTTTTCAAATATAATCAACAAAATTATCCTTAAATATATTATGTGTTTTTTGCTGATAGGAAGATATTTAATGTGTCGCTGTTACGTAGTGATGAACGAAAACTTTAAGAAATGAGACTAGAAGATTTTATATGCAGTTCTTTATTTCATTCTCTGTTTGGTATCTGTTCGCGTTTATTATTAACATTGCATTGCCGTTGAGTGATATTTATGCACGCATTAGGTAGGTACGTTGTAGTACACATTATGCACTCGCCACGTACATTTTGGTTGCTTGCAGATTGGATTTTTCATAAGTGACAATTTATGGGAATAATTCCTTTTAGCGTAAGCTAGCTGCATTGAAAAGAGAAATCCATAACCCTCTTCAAGAGAAGGTTTTTTCAACTCATAAGTCAGGAGCGTACGTAAAGACACGCTATGCTTCACATGGCACGCCTTTTTGTTGTTTGCTACGCTTGGATTCATTGTTTACTTTTGACGGTTCTGTAGTCCTCGGCCACCTGCCTGCTTTCTAAGGTAAGTTGCTGGTCATGTAGTTACATTATGGATGCTTATTGTAACAACTAATTTACTTTTAAAGATTGCATTCTTATGCGGAATAACGTGCATTTTGTTCTGGGCATTTTGTAGGTATTCCCGGTACTTGTTAGTCAGATGGGAAAGGTGGAGGTTCTGAAATGTAGGATTATCTGCAAGAAGTGGTGCGCTGGAGTTGATAATTTTCTGGAAAACAGTCACATGGTTGAAGACAGCACCCGGCCAGCGGAATGCCCCTATACTACTGGCTTGCGTGCTTCCCGAAATAATGGTCCTGAAATTTGAGTCAGATTTGGGCTTCCCAGGTTTCCGTTGTTTGAGGAACCTGGTGACCGTGTTAGAAGCGAGATGGCAACTCACTCCCGGAATCCATTTGTCGGAAACCGGGCAATCTTGCAGCTAAATACAGACGATATAGAATTTGAGGTCACAGCGGATGTAGAAGCATTTCTTCAAGATTTTGGGAATCACATTTGGAACATGGAAGTTAGCGGGAAGCGAAATAACATGCAAGCCCAAGCCGGTCAATACTATACACTTTTACGGGAAATTCTAAATCATTGTCCAAGTCTGAAGGACCTTCGCTTGCGCCATATGCAGGTTCCCTGGGAGAGATTCCAGGACTACGATAATATTCGGATGACTCAAATTGACCCGCTACCTGTCCTCGGTGACCATCTCGCGTTGGAGTCCTTCACCGTTCAGTACCATAATTCTAAGATTTATCCAGTCCAGGAAACCATCATCAAAAAATACACCAATCAGTTAAAGTGGGTCAACACTTGTTTCTGGGATCAAGACTATAATGCTTTGCCTTGGAGTATTTAGTCGAGCTCTCTATACTAACTCCCACGACGCAGTTTCTCCCTTCGCAGACGCAAAGTCTAGCGACGACAGTGAAAATGAGGATGAAAATGCCGGAAACACTTCAGAGGAAAATTGCATAGGGAAAGAGAAAGTTAAACCTGATATTCAGGACGAAAACGATTCGACCTTGCGAAATTTCGGTGATCCACCAGGGAATGGAAACAATGAGGGTTACAAAAATTACGGTGCGGTTATGGAGGCAAATTTTGAGAAAACTGGGGTACTAATCGACGTTCATTTTGATGAATGCCCTCATTGCTTTTGGGAGGTGGCAAATGATCGGGGAAGAAACTTGAAGCAAATGTACAAGTTGACATTTTGGGAAGCGTTACCAAGCCTGGAGTTTCTGGAAATTGGATTGCGCTCATCTCAAGAAGAGACTGAAATAAAGTTATTTTCGCGTCACGCTTATGAGAAATTCAGAATAGGTTCTGGAGTGAGGCATGAAATATGCATGAAATGTTAGGATCATGTCACATTTTAACACAATGTACCCATTTCCATGTACATGTATGAAATATTATAGTAAATAAAATGTGCAGATTTGAAATGTACAATTGAAGTCGCTAAAATGTCATTTACGTTATGTAGTGTACACTTCCAAATTAACTGGTTGGTTGATCTATTTCCATTTAAAAACTTGCTTTACATTTCTTAAGTCTTATTTTATTTCATTTACATCTTGCCCATAGTTCATAGTCTACACGAACAGCTCAAATTGTATGATAAGGAGAACCTATCACTATTTAAATCTCAACATGTCTACAATCCGGAACTGTTGAATACCATATTTGTAGTTTATATGTTTAATTATATAATTGCAAATAGGCGTGAATAAAAGATAATGATAACAGAAAGTGAGTTAGTATGAACACTGGCTGCTTGTCGTCCTCTTGTATGATTCTGCACCGCGGTGTCAACAACAAAGTGGCGGCGACATTTGGAATGAAATACACACTTAGGATTAATAAAATGTAGTGCCGACAAAACTTGTAAATGAATAACAACTAATAACGTAAGCAACAAACAAACAGCTTCTGACGGTAATTTGCTGATGTGAAACAATGCAAATTAGATAATGCGTATACGGTAAATCGAGATATTGCTTTCGGTGATATTATGTGACGATAAAATCTGATTGGATTTTGCAACAAGTGTTAGCGCAAAAGCCCCAACACAATATCCAGTAACAAATTTTGTACAACTTTAAGAACGTTTACAAATATGGAGAATGATCCAATGAAGAACATTTGCATTTATGTTTTAATTGCATATTTCTTCGGTATACAAGACAAACATGGTGTACTCTAATCCGTTTATGGTGTATGCGGGTGAAATGTCCGACTCACAAGAATACGATGAATATCCACCACACGATCGTAAGCAATCTGATTCATCCGAGAAAACTGATGACTCTGAGGATTTGGAACCAAGCCAACTTACTAAATCCGGTAACCTTCTTCATCTCACATATATTTAATAAAAAATCAATAATTTTCTTCCATCCCGGCATAAATTGATTAGCCAAAATACTTCGTACGAAGCCGTCTCTGCAGAAATTCATAGAAAGATTACTATGTATATTATACGGGTGGTGAAGGAGAATAACTTTGCGGCACAATTGACGCTCTGGAAGCGCCGTCCGGGAGAAATGCAATTAACATTGATCCGCATGAAGAAGGTAGCCAGTTATCACTCGGGAGTTTAGCATCTGAAACGCTAAGGTTATATTTAAATTTTAAACGCCTTACGTTACGCTGGTCACCCAGGATACCACAATGTCCATCGACACGAAGAAAGTCCCATTCACACGCACATAGCCATACGAATAATCAGATATGTAAATCATACTACGTAAAGATAAATGCATACTTTACAAAAGAAGCAACAGTCAGGGCATAAACGCAGCAAATGCGTTGGTAGGTTATACTGATGCTGGTAGTTTGGTAGGTTGGAGCCAAACTTAATTCGGCGGTTGATTTTTATCTATGCATTTTGCGGTAGCCCAACCACATAAATTTTACGGCAATGGAATCGTTTGTCATGACATCATATGCCAGATAAAAGTTTAAAAAATTTAGAAAGGCTATTATTAACTACCGGAAGCATGAAATGCTTGAAAGATAGTTATA
The DNA here is from genome assembly GCA_004115045.4 of Sinella curviseta. Taxonomy (NCBI): domain Eukaryota; kingdom Metazoa; phylum Arthropoda; class Collembola; order Entomobryomorpha; family Entomobryidae; genus Sinella; species Sinella curviseta. The sequence goes on along the minus strand of CM023200.3, from coordinate 30,742,175 downwards.
GCGATTGATCTGTTTGTCTGTCTGTCTGTCCGTCTGTCTGTCTGTCTGTGTGTCCGTACCCACTCTAACTTCCGTTCTCATTGACCTATTTGGACCAAATTTGGTATACATATACCTTGGCCCATAAGGACCTTTCCGATTGATTTTCAGCCATGTACCTCATTCTTGGCCGGAAGTATGGGGGTCGGCGTCTTCGAGGTGGTGGGGGTGACCAAGTCGTCAAAAATTTTATTGTCTTAATCGACATAGGAGTTCAAGACGATCATTTTTTGCCAAGGAACCATGGGTCAAATCGGTGACCTGGCGGTGGGGTGGTCCGTCGAAGGTATGGGGTTCATAGTTGTCAAAATATTTTATGCTACAAATCGATGGGAATGGTCAATATGCGCCACAAAAATCTAGTATAATGGTCAAATATGTATCCTTATTTGTTATTTTTGCATTCATCACTCTTCCGGTAGTTATGTATTAAAGGTTACACCTTACTAGTTAGGAAATGAGAGGTAAGTCACCGCATATTTTGAATGTTCTTTTAGTTTCAATATATTGCATTTGCCAACTTTATTCAACTGTGCAGTCATTAAATGGAATTATAATGAGCAGGGCGAAAATGATCCGAGAAGTTTTTTTTGCAGATAGATAATTGAATAAAGTAATTCTATTTTAATGTGTGCTTCATTCAAATAGCTGATATTTCACTGTTAAAATTGAAGTGAAGTGCAGTGACTGCAACAAGTCATCACACTGAATTTACATTGCAAGGCATCTTCCATTTTCTAAATGTAACAGTAATTTCCAAGAATTTCGAACGGTTCAAATTTTACGAAATGTTAATTATTGTTGCTAATTTGAAGACGCCAATTAACGTTGGTTTTTGTTTTATGGTGTATGCATATTTAGTTGTGGTCTTATAAGCTAATTATATCAACACTCAAGTTGTTAAAATACAGAACTACATTGTTGAACTAACGTATAGTTATGATAATATAAACTCGTCGTATTATAATAATATGTACTTGTGGTGTTTTTGGTTTCATCATTCCGTCGTTTCTCCATATGCGTCAAATCCGGTCGAGTGAAAGGTAGGTTGCCATCCTATTTTGATTTGGTATCCTTCCTTTTTACTGGTGTCGGGAATGGATGAGAATTGACCTGAGAACATAATTAAAGGTAATCTTCACAAATAATCTATAACATTACTCAATCGCTATATTTTGATGAAAATGTCTGCAATTAAGGATAATATTGTTATTATTAAAGGTACAATTGTTTCAAAACTCACCATTGTAGTGGCCAGCATCCCCGCGATGACAATGAATAGTGCGAAAACAAATTTCATATTTGCGAATGCAGTTGTGGAATCTACAGCCTCTCCTGTGTTGTCTCTTACAATGCTGAGTGCAAATAACAAGTGAGCTACAACAATATTGATATAATGATGAATATTTGTGAGTGAGTCATAGTATTTAATGTATCCTGTAGACACTATTGTGTCTTGTTTGCTACGACGCAATTACACTTGTCCTTATCTTTCTTTTCTTCGTCCGCCATAGAGAAGAAGACGGAGAGAACAAGACCCAAGAACTATCACACAGAGAAAAATAATTCATTTTCATGTATATGAAATTTTTTGCTGTAACAAATAAAACAATGAATGTAGCATGCAACAATGTTCACCTTAATATGGAAATTTTGATGGATGACAAATTTGCCCTTTCCCAAACCCAATGGTTTTTTATCCAATTCGTCCATGACAAGGGCTGCATCCATATCATCGTTACCAACTTTAAACTTTCCAGAATTCATTGCCCAGTTGCGGATCCAGTCACGGAGCATCTCGTTCTGCAAGTAAAAGAATTCTGTTGTGAGCTGAATACCAAATGAGCACTTTGTATAAATATATACATATATTCTTTATTGTCATAATACTTGCGTTCTGATACTTACCACTTCCGCAATTTTTGTATCAATTAGATAGCCAAACTCAACTTTCACCAGATTGATAACGTACAGGAGAAGACCATACCATGTAGCATTTCTGAAGATGAGCATTACCATGAAGAAGGAGTAGAGCAACAAGTTGGCCACATGCATCAGTTTAAGGAGTGGGTCAAACACTTCATTGGCGTCATCAAACACGGCCCTGAGCATTCTATATTTCCACCAGACAGCCTCCCTGCGAGCCTGAAGCATATTCCATTCCGCAGTATTTTCGCGTGGAACATTTGGTGTGACATCCTTCACCTCCTTCACGAATGAAAAGGTGTAGAACAGCAGGACGATCCCAACAATGATAACCAGATCGAACAGCATTCCGAGCTGGAGATAGGACGTTCCATCTCGAAATAGGACGAACCCTCCCATTATCCCAGTCTTGACATTCAACTCAGTTGAGTATTCCAATTCAAGTGCATCCGATACCTTAGCCATATCCACAGAGGTCCAGATGAAGATATCCTCAGCCATTTCCTGTGACGAAGCCAAAACCAAGTCCTTTAATCCGTTGGTGTTGGATTCGAAAAACGTGCGCATTACAACAACCGCCATTGTAGCAATTGCCATCAATGCTACCAATATTCGCTTCCATTTGATCTTAAGTGAGGATGCCTCTGAGTAGCAAGCCGTCTCGTATTCTCCCATGGATTGTATCATTCGTTCAACTCTTTCCTTGACAATCACAAAGAGATAGTCAGCAAACATTTTGGTAAAGAACCAACACAAGTTGTAAGCCATTTCCACAAACGAGTTGTAGCGACTTTGTTCATCCCCAGCAATGAATTCCAAATAAGAGTGCTTTGATTGGCATAGAGACTTCAGAGCTGATGTGGTGAGAATGATTGCACAAAGGAGCTAAAAACAGACGGCGTTCCGGTAAATGCTCAGCATGAAGAAAAAAATAGATAAGCATACATATTTAATTGATACTGACCTTTTGAAGAAAGTGGATGACACTCCAAAATTTTGCCCAAACCCAGGTCGTAACGCCGTAAGTTTTCAGTGGCTGATATGCAGCAATTCCGAACCGGTACATCCAGTTAAAATATTCCATGAGATACTCAGATGGTCTGGAATTGATTCTCTCGTATGCCCTCATGTCGATCAGCACAGGAGCTCGAACCTCTACGTCTTGAAGAGCGTCGTCCCCATTACCATCATTTTCTTCTTGACCAAAATTCCGATGGCAATCAACATTCTCCTGAGCTCCGTGACAACCACCTGTCCCATTTCTGCCGCCAACGTAAACTGGAATCTTACTTCTCTTTCGTGGTCCGGGAGGAATATCACAAGCGACACCATCTTCTTGGCCTTCATCCGCATCATTTGATCTTCCGCGATATCGTATTTTTTCACCTTTCCATCCCCCGCCATTTTGAGCTTCCCAGCGGCCACCTTCTCCACCAGTACGTTTTGTCTTTATCTTTCCAGAGCCTTCCCCTTGGTCACTACATTCACGTTCTCGCTCTCCTTCGCCATTGTCATTTCGTACCATTTCGCGAACTGACCGCCCGTCATCACTAGGTTTTGGAGCAACAATAGAATTGTCAACTTTCCCATTTGCATTGCTGCTGTATTCCCCATCGTTCCAATCAGTATTGCAACATGAGGAAACAGAACCATCACGGCCATTCCCAAGTTGTGGTTTCTCTGTATCCTCTCCATCAAACCACTCTTCGTCACCATTATCCTCGTCGCGACCTTCAACTAACCCAACGCCAGCTAACAATACGCCTCCCAAAACCAGCCCAATGCCAACACTCCCTCCAACAGAAGAGTCACCCTGGCTTTCCTTCTGCCTATCAGAATCACTTTCCCCAGTGCCAATATAATCCTTCCTTCCTTCTGTTTTCATGGAACTTTCTCCATGTTTCAGATCTCCCCCCTCCTCCAAATCTCCTCTGGGAACATGACGATCTTCTAGTGCAGCAGATGCATCATCATCAGTAACGTTATCTCTGTCTCTGGTTGGCTGACGCTGTGACTTGTCGCTCCCGAAATTCCATAACATCAAAGAGTCATCTAATGAAATATTTGAATCTCGCGATGCAAATCTTTCCCTTGGGAAAGTGTTTGGTGGCTTCTCCGCTTCCGCACCATTTTCAGGAATGTCGTTTGTTAGAGAGCCTGAATTTAGCTCGGAAAGTTCCGTTCCAGACTCTTCTGCCGGGGTGGTATGTGTAGTTACAAATTTCCCTACCCAATTGAGCTCACGCTCTTTCTTTGGATAAGAGAACATTGTAAGTTCAGACAAACACCATTAAAATTATTTCTGTACTATCACTTTAATTTTAAGCATGACGCTTCGCAATTCACAATGCCAATCGAAACTATATTTTGTTAGCGATTGCTGATTAGAATGAATTGCCGGTTTATATAAAATAAATCGGATTTATCGATGTTAGGATTACTGAAACTGCCCAGACTACTAGCAGGTAGATATATTAAAGTCACGGGATTAAAAACACACATCAAATAACTTTCATTTTGACACAGTGAAATGGAATGATATGTACTTATGAACAGTTTATTGTTTTCGCTCTATCTTTCTCTTCTGACGTCAATAGTCATCCAGTCACGTGCAAGATTGCATATTGGCATCGGATAAACTTTTACCGGCAGTGGAATGGTTACTATCGTTGGTTAGTTTGTATGCTCCCATTTCTGCCTTGACAACACGGCATGCGGTCCTATCAAGTATACTTTCGTACATGCTCTTTTTTCGCAAGATTGCAAGTAACGGTCATATCAAAAAACGCAAAATGATCGCCTGATCAGTTACCAAAAATGAATTAGCTGCAAGGGAAAATTATACCATACAAAGCGCTGCTGTCGTTACAAAACATTGAAATTATTCGTAATTTTCACATGATCTCATATATAGAATTTTATTGCAATAAATGTAAAACGCATACGTAGAAATGAGAAAATGGGAATCATCACAGCGTATTTTCTTTAATTATTGCCCCTGGAAAATGTACTTAAATCACTATTTATTAAATAACGGAGTTTAAATAAATTTGAAATTATTCAGGGAAGGGGATTGGTATTTAGAATGTATACTTATATTTTAAATGTGAAAGGGTTCATGATCCATTATCCGCTTTTCACGCCGTATAGTTAGGTATGTATGCACATACACACTGAGACAACAATGGGTACGCTGACGCAACTACCTATGTTTGAATGCAGTCGAATGGTTAATCAAGTGTGCGCGGAGTGGAGAGCAGATTAGAAATATGCCACTTATATAAATGTAGCATAAACTATTAAGATATCATTTAGTTGTAAAGTGCACAACGTATTGCTACCACTACATGCATATAACACACGGCATTTCCATGTAAAAATAGGACGCCATCAATATTTGAGTTAGTATATTCAATAGATAATTATCTATTAAGTTGATACAAACTTTATTTCAATTTTTGAATGCAATGGTCATTAGTAATGCACTTTTCCACTATACTTGAATGATAACAGATTATACGACATGCATCGCATACAAGATCACCGCAAGCAGAATAAGTATGCTATTGAATGTTATGCAATGTTGCGTGCATTTTTTCACAAAATTGCAATAATTTATTCATGTTGTTCTCAGCATGGCTTTTTCAGTTTTTACATATTTTTCCATCTTCCATATTCCTAGCTTTACATTATTTCGGCAATAAATTAATTGAGTATGCACGTGTGATGTGTTCATATAATGGTTATGATATTTCCGTATTGAAAATTGTGTTTCCTCTTTAGTACACTCACCATCTATAAATGTATGGATGTCGTTTTTCCAGAGAATTTTTAAATGTTCATTGGTAATAAATTGATTTGAGGAAATGAACTATGAGTTAATATGTTCATGTGTCATATGGTCCAATGATCAATTTCATCATCATGGATCGGCATGGCCATGAGTGGGGTTTAAAATGGACTGTAATATAAATATAAATTGGGAGCAGTTGAAAATTGGTGACATTAAAACAATTTTAAAACGCAATAAGTGTATCTTCCGTTGCCATCGACGGAAGTACAGCCCACTATTTCCACGGTTGCTGGCAACTAATTGTCGCAAAATGTTATCGCAATTTAATTAAGTGGTATTGTTACGGCCATCACATATGGCAACTAGATTAGAATTCCATAAATTCCATACACTCTCCATGTTAACAACTTATTATGTTTCAAACTTATAGTGTTTGCAAGTAGGCGAGCTTGGTCAAAGCTTCCAAGGAAGAGATAAAATAAGCAACATAAGGGAGTTCAAAAGACAAGCTTCAAATATGTTTTACTCAGTATCGGTGTATTCCGTGCATAAGCATTTCCATTAACAAAAGAAGGGAACATAGATCTTTGTTTGGTAAAGCCACATTTTTTTGGTATTTCGTCGGATGATTGACGTGGACACAAGCCATCGTATTTGGATTGCATAAACATATTTCAGCCAATATCGTTGCGTGACGAGATTTTGGGGTCGTAGCGGGTGATGTCACAGAAGATTTTAAGTGGTGATGACTTTCAAAGAATAAAAAGGCTTTCGCTTTGGTTTTAAATGCTTGTATACTGTAAAAAAGAAACGTGTCAGGTCACCTTATACATTCAATATCTTGCGCTCCGGCATGAACCTTTATTTTAAAGCCAAAGTGCAGTTTATGTCAGAACACCGCAAAATGAAATGCAGACCATTTAGGAACCAATAAAAACAGAAAACATCAGCTTATTTATACTTTCCTGACCAGTAACGACTAATTTACCACATTATAAACTTTTAGAACCTGTACAACAAAATGTTTGTTCACTTCAAAAAATTAATCGCTTTTTCTGAACGCAAGAAGGGCAACATGTCTGTTTAGTTCTTATCATCAGAAATAGCCGGGATACAAATTTTTAAGCATGTCAGAAATGCTACCAAAATAAATGTTCCAAGCAAGCATTTTGGCCAGTAGCTGTCGCTCGGCATTTTTCTAGAACGCGACGTATTTTCATCGCATTCATCATTTGTATTAGGCACCGTTTCCACATGTTCAATTATTACTCCTTGTGTACCAACTGACGTCTTATGCAACACCATGATTCTATTCCTATCACCACTTCTCATTTCAGCAGTTTTCGGTGACATCTTTTCGCCAGCTTTCGCATGGCCCTGTTCTTCAGGAGTTTTAAACGTTACTTCAAACATCCTAGAATCGCCTCTATTTATACGACAAGCCTCATACGGTGTCGTAAAATTTGTCAGTGACGAATTCACCTTTCTCTGATTGCTCAGCAGCAAAATTTCAGCACCACTGAACGGCTTGTTAGTCTCTCCGGTTTCACGACACCACCAATGAATATTTTCAACGATAAGTCCAAATACGTATGGATGCCGGGAGTTTTCGAAAGATTTGATTAAAAATGAATATACTTTTTCTACGTGACGTAACCAATATTCACAGTGATCAAAGTCACCAAATTCGAGTGACTTTGTTTGGGTAATGTTTAGAAAAATTCCTCGCACGGTGCCAAAATGAATTGAGTTGGCTCTTTCTGACTGACTTCGTATCGCCGCCATTGACCGTCTAAAGTTTCGCAATTTACACTTCCAGTTTCCAGTTGTGAAATACTCCAAGGGGAAGTTAACAGTCAACCAAAGACTTATTGTTGATACGTTGGTTGTTTTGGACTGCGAGTTAGTTCTGGTGGCGTCAATACCATTGTTGTAATGGGCAGTCATAATTGGTACTTCACTCTCTTGTGAAGAAAAACCTGCAATAGATATATGAACATGCGCGTAAATTAATTTATGGTCTGCTGATTGCTTACACACAAATAGTTCAAGTATGGCTTATTACTTGGGAAGTAGTTAGGATGCGTCACCACCGATATAGCATGACCTTGTCCGTGCACTTTAGAAAAGTTGCTTCTGTCGACATGAAAATTAAAAATATTTTCTAAACTTTCAATGCTTCCATCGCCTCTCTCCCTTTTCGAGTTCGTAGCTACTGGGTAAACGGGAGTATGATCAACTGATATCTGCAATGAAGTAGGTGCACTTTTCACATTCAAAAATAAATGTGACAATGTAAGCACGATAACTAAATTAACTTCTATAATTTGTAGATAATTCATAACTACTGCTAACTGTTGTATAATAACTAATTTAAATATACTAATGTTTTTGCAAAATACTCCGCTTATTTCTTGACACTTGATTCTAGCCGTCAAAAACGTATGCTTTATCGCAGATTTTGCAGCTTTATGTACGATTTATAATGCATAGTCAAAGAAATGCACTGACAAACTTCAAGACCAAGTCAGAAATGAATAATTTTCCTTTTCAATTTTGCCTGCACTAAATTTGTAGCGTTTATGATATTGCGTTGTTGCTCTGTTAGCGAAATGCAAAATAATACACCTCTGGTGGAAGTATGCCCAACTGTTGGTGATCACATTTAAAGCGCTGAACAACGGAAAAATGTTGGTGGTGTGCGATGATCCGTACCATGTGCTGTCAGATGAAGCTTCCACGAAAATAGCCAAATGTCTACATTCTAGGTAGGTAGTCACTTTCTGTTTTTGTTAGAAGTCATTAGCACCGGGATGATACATAAAATATAAGCCAAATGCCGATGTTGACAAAATGTGTCCAGCCATGACATTCTTAGCATTCTTGGACGTGCAAACCCTCCTTTACATCATTTGGAGTCTGCGAATAAGATTGATTGCAGTGGCTAGACAACTTCTTGAAACAGAAACAAATAACAATAGACCAGTGCTTCGATGATTGCATCATTTGTATTTCCTAACGATACTTCGACAACTACAATGTTTTTTAAAATAGTTTCCAATTTTTATCATTTGGTCGTCAAGTGGTAGTGGAAGTGGAATATGTGTCTGCTGAAAAAATCAACTCAGTTATTTTCTTACAAACACGTTTCACCTGAACAAGACATGCATTCATCCTGCTTATCTAACATAACGCCATCATTTTACATAGGTTACACAAGCATGGTCATCACACGAAAATGCTAAAATCCGTGCTTTGTTCACGGACAAAGTCAACGTTGCATCCTGAAAAGTGTGTGTTGTAACGCTGGCGTGTTTTCAGTTTGCGTTACCGTCAGTCAGTTGCCAGGGTAGAAATAACAGACCCCAGGGTAGATATTTCTACCCTGGGCCGGGGTAGAAATTTTGGACCCCGGGGTAGAAATTTCTACCCTGATAAGAAAAAAATACCAGAAATGGCCTCATGAGAGTCCTAATTTATAACCTGGGGTAGAAATAAAGTACCCGACTTATAGCAAGTGCTTTGAAAAATCATCAGTAACAAAATCTGTTTGTGAGTAACAAACTTTTCTTTTCAGTTAATGAAACTACAAAATAAATCGAAATTTTTTACCGTGGGGATTTAAAATCTATCGTGGGGTTTTTAAGATATCGCCATTTAAATATGATCTTTTTTCATGAAAAACAACAGAGGTCCTAAATTTCTACCCCGGGGTGCTAAATTTCTACCCCGGGGTGCTAAATTTCTACCCCGGGGTGCTAAATTTCTACCCCGGGGTGCTAAATTTCTACCCCGGGGTGCTAAATTTCTACCCCGGGGTGCTAAATTTCTACCCCGGGATGCTAAATTTCTACCCTGGTTTTCATAATTTGTTGCACGGGAATTCGCACTTCACCCCAACATCCTTAATTTCTACCCTGGCCCGGGGTAGAAATATCTACCCTGGGGTCTGTTATTTCTACCCTGGCAACTGACTGACCGTTTCTAGCTTGCCTGTTTGAAATAATACACATGCCCACACACATCGCAATCGCAAAGCAAAAACAAGTTTGCTTCCAGGAATTCTAATGCATGCATTTCAAATAAAGCATGTGTGTGCAGTTTATAGCAGCGTGTTTGTTTATAAGCTCCCGTCTCAGCTGTCCACTCGCTCAAAAATGTAGAAAAGAGTGAAACAACATGTTTGTGTTGCATCCTTTGCACACTTATTTACGGATCACAATTTCGAAATATAAGAGTAGGTGTTGCCTTAAATGTCATTGCCCAAGAATATATTGTGCTGTTAATTTTATATAATAATAATGGAAACTGAAAAAAGTAAAGTTGCTTGCGTACTTTGCTGTTCTGTCAGCAGCAATAATTCTAAAAAGCAGCAAACTATCGGTTTGGGTCGTCAGTTACCAAGTTTCCTCCAAAATGGAGCGCCAGGGCCACCATCGCTTTGTACACAATGTACCTCACTGATTTCGTCGACAGTGGCCAGCAAGGACGAGGTGGATGAACTAGAGAGGGATGTGAGGAGACGCCAAATGGAGTTGTTGGGAGAGCTGCGAAAGTTGGAGGCGCAGGTGAAGAATTTTAAGATGTGGATGCTCGAGATGAATAGAGTGGTCGAGAAGGGATCCAGCAACGCCGAAATGCTCGAGAATCACGAGCTGAAAGCAAGTAGGGACCGAGTTTTTGAAGGTACGTTAAAATTTAAAGCAAATATAATTACAGTCAGCTCGGAACACAACTATCCGGAGACGGAAATATTATTTTGAAAATAATATTCTTTATTCTTGCTTGTGACGGGGCTGCTAATTAATAAACTATTTTTTTTAATTTAAAACAGTTGTCGACAATTTACAAGAATTTTACGACCATGTTATGGGGACAGAGAGGAAGACAAAGGTTGCAGAAAAGTCCAAAATCGTCGGTGTTGACTCAAATGGGAAACTAGTTCTGGCTGGAAATGTTGCCAAACGTGAGTAATCAGTATTGCAATTAACATGCCGTAATCCTTAACTAGTTTTTGGGTGAAATAAACATTCCGTTACTGTGAACTGTTTTATTGATCATTTTAGGCAAAGGAAAGCCCGCTTCCAGCTTGACATCGACAAAATCTGGTCCATTCTCGTCTTCTTCTTTTATCACCCATAATGAAGCGGAAACTGTGTCAAATGACGATACGTCCGATGCTGCAACTGGCACCATTGTTCCCGATGACCCAGTAATTTCCTGCAAGATAGAGCCTGAAACTGATATGGACTCGGACTCTGTACCGGTCGTGATGAATAGCCAAGAAAACGGATTTGCTGTACAATCCCCAACTGGAAACATTTGCCATGCATCAGTTTCCGCATCTGAAGATGCCAACAGGCGACTTGGAAATGTAGACGACTTTGATACTGATGACAAATCCGCATCTTCTCCAGAGGTGAATGAAAAGTCTTTATTTTTGGATGATCTCGATGGACAAGATGACAAGGACCAGAAACACGTCCCTGTGGAAGATGACGACGACGAGGATGAAGATTTTAGTTTAAACCGAAGAAAGAGGAAGAAGCCACGTTCCAACCGGCGAAAGCTGGCGTCGACAAATTTGTCAACTTCTGTGGCCAGGGTAGAGTGTCCAACTTGTGGCAAGTGGATGACCCGAAGTAACTATACCAAACATCGTAGGGTCCATACTGGCGAAAAGCCGTACAAATGCGACCCGTGTGATAGGCGCTTTCGCCAGAAGAGTCACTACAACACCCACATGAAGGACCATCATAACGGAACCTCAAATGCTCCTGATGACGCCAAGGAAGTAGTATTCAGGTGTCACATTTGTGGAAGACCATGTCACTACAAGTCAAGTTTAGATTTACATTTGAAGAAAATTCATGGGCTTGGCGGTGAACTTCCAGGTGACCGCTCGGAACAGGTGTGATAACCAAAACGTTACTTAAGTATAATTAGTAAGGTTTAATTCTTGAATATAGTTGTTACAATTAAATACATTGTTGATTAAGTACATGTAATAATAAGCGTTTATTTTGTACCTAAACTTTTAGTGTAAATGCGTCAACTTGCTTGAGATTCAGTATTGCGCTTCCTTTGGAAATATATTTGCTAGGCATTTTATTTTGTTAGTTATTATGTTATGTTATGTTAGAAGATGTGTATTATTGTGCTAGTTATAAGTGCGGAAGAATTTATTTCAATTAATTCTGAAAAATAATTCATATAGGTATCTTATAATTTCTGTAATATATGTGTACTAATATATGGAAGAAATAAACTTCACTCTCTTCGTACTCATTAGTCAGTAATATTCAGGTCGTACATTTTCTGCACGTACGGGTGTACATTTTATATAATTGTTAGTTGAAAATGTCTTATATTTTCACCTAGTATGAATAAAATGAATAGAAAGTTTATGGAAAGTATCAAACATTTTATGACTTATGTAGCTATATATTGAAATGCGAATGGAGTAATTACTTCTTTTGAACACTAATGTTAATTTTTGGTTTTTATTTTTACAATATATTCCGAAATGACCTGTCGCGTTGATCAAATATGCCTTTATCGCAAATGGGTTAAAACAAAACAAATAGGTTAATCTAATAAAAATGCATTCCTTTCTAAAAAATGTGGCATTAAAGCAATATGCCGAACTATGTTATTGGCCATGATTGGAGAGTTTTCACAAAGAGGGTTCAAAAGTAGAGAAATTTTGAGCACGTCTATTTCATCGGTTATGATTTCTAAATTTTAAGGAATCCGACTAGCACATTTGCACTTACTGAGAACGTAAAATCATCTTTACAAGTATAGTAAAGTGTAGAGTCTACCTACAACCACATGCACGCGTTCAACTCAACCTGTTTTGCTCCACTTCATCCACATGTTCTCATACATTTTGGTGGGTTTTGGCTTGTTTGCCCGGTGCTGAAGCACCAGCAGTTTGTTTTGTTTCTCATTTTATCCTTTGCACATTGTATTTTGCATTTCGTCTTACATTGCTAGGGTTGGAATTATTTCGCCGGGTTCTTATAGTAATTAACGAGAAAAGTAACATTTTCGTAACTACCTATACAGGTTCACACGAGCTAATTACGTGCATGAATAATTTTATTTCATACATTAATCGTTCAACAAGATGGAAACAAGTGATCAGATAAGTGATTTTCTTAACGTCGTTAAGGACGCAAGACAGCGTCAAAGTAATTTCAGAAAAGCAGAGTTACGACGGAAACTTGGTGAGTATCGACATGACCTTAAATATAGCAGGGAGAATGGTGTTGATGCAAATCTCATCCTTCCAGAGGAGGTAATCATTAATGATATTATTGAAAGCCATTTGATTCGTGTTTTTATTTCACTGAATTTCTTTCAAAATGAACTCGCTTAATTAATTTCCGCTCTTTAGTATTTGTATATTTTGTTGATACTTACATGTCTTCCCTTCGGACAGATATGGTCAATGATTTTGGAATATCATGAAGACGAAAATGATCAAACAAATTGTGCCAGAACTTGCACACTTTTTTATAACATACTTGTCGACTCTAGTCCCTGTTGGATGTTTAGGAAGGTAATTTCTGCAAAATTTATATGTATCTATCATATTATAAGATTAGAAATGGTCGGAATTATGTGATAGCATTTAAAATAATCGGCAATTATATTTTGAAATGATTATATGCAGGTTTTCCGTTCCCTGCATCATTTCTTGTCGAAGGAGGAAATCCTAAATTGTCGGCGCGTATGCAAACAATGGCGCAACGCAATTGACATGGAGGTAGAGAATTTTCGAACAGTCATTGAAAGCACGAAGTACAGCAGTTATAGTAGCGATGTTGAAACTTGTTTACATGAGCTGTTACCCAACTACAAAACAATTGAAGACGAGTTTGACTACCGCATCACTCTGCCTCTTAACAGCCAAACCCAACATTGGTCAGTACTAAATGACCATAGTGTCCGAAGAGAAATAAAACAACATGCAGTGAACCCGTTTATCGGAAGATCAATTATTGTTGAAGCAGACGAATTTGCTCTACAAAACGCATTTAACACAGCTCTGTACAAATTTTATAACGACTTTGCTCAACACATTTGGCATTTGAACCTTAGACTAAACGAAGAGACAGCGTTACAATTTCACTCAGTTTTGCACAAAACCTTGAAATACTGTGCAAATTTGAGAAGCATCAAAATTCGCGTCACAGTCACCAGGAACATCCCAAATAACTGGTCCAAAAAGTTGCCACCACTTCCTGACCACAGCAGTTTGGAAAATATTGAAATTCTTACAGAAGGTGAACACTCTGTCCTGTTTCAGCAAAAGTTACTGAAGAAATACAGTAGAATACTTAAGCAACTATTTCTGGAGCAATGGAACCCAAAGCAATATCATCAATTAGAATGGGAAAATCTTCGAACTCTGCACGTGCTGGCAGCCATTTCCAACGAAAATTTGCTCATGCTACAGCAACTAAAGGCTCCCATATTGCGAGAACTGCATCTACATCTAAGCGGAGATGCAACAGATTTTAAAATGTTGATGCAAGTAGTAAATCATTTTCCTAAACTGGAAATTTTAAACTTTGATGTTTCCAATGGATTTCATGGATTTTCAAGTCAGGATATTGCCTCCGTGCCACCAGACTTGTTGTGCTCGAGATTATTAACCAAGTTACACATTTCCATTGAACTGGACGGAGGCTCACTTGAGGAAATGTCTTTGGACTTTCTGGTGTGCTTCCCTTTTCTAAGGGAATTGGATGTATTTTATGATGTAGATTGGGACAATAATGATAGTGACGCCGAAATTGATTCCGAAAATGTGGGCGAGGAAACTTCAAGCCATTTGGAAGGCAACGCAAATGGTTTGATAGACATATTAAAGTATGCGTGTCAAAATGATGAAGATATGGATGATGTCAGACAGATGTATTTTTCGAATATTTGGGAAATATTTCCATCCCTCCAAATGTTTACGCTGCATCAAAATATGAAGAAATCCAAATGCAGGAGCATCTATACACGAGACGGTTACTTGAGGGAGAAAATGGACAAGAATATTTTGCTCAAAATGCAGGCGTCTTTATTTGAGAAGGAGGCATCACATCAGAAGTATCGCAGAGGAGTATTGCTCCGAAATAGGTTCAAGGAACTCAGGTTCAGAAACGAAAATCCCGTTTTTTCAGACAGAGAGGCACCAGTAAATATTTTCGAGAGGAACGTGAGTTATTAAAATTAAATTAATTCATTACACTAGTTGAGTAGAGCGTTTTAATTTTCTTGAAATGTTTTTAAAATGTTTCCTCAGATTTGGAGAAATGTTCTGGGGTTTGTTACGGATGTAGACGACCTTACCAATTGCTCACGTGCATCTTCGATATTTCATGAAATTCTCGAAGAGACAAAAACGGAATGGGCGTTTCCTAGGGTAAAAACTATTGCTAACTTATCGCCCTATTTCATGAATATTTCCCATAAATGTTGAAATTAAAATTTTCTGTTCCAAATAGATATTTCCGGCTCTGAACTGTCACTTGAAACGAGCCGACGTCCTAAAGTGCCGCAGAGTTTGCACAACGTGGTGTTCTGCTGTAGACGAATTTCTGGAAAACTACTATGTAATTTCGGAACCAGTTCTTCGTGTTGAATGTCCTTACACTGGTTTCAGGAATGGAATTTATGAATATGACTATGAATTTAGTTTCGGAATTCCCAAATCCAGAAAATTTCCAGAACCCGGTGACCGCATTCGTGACGCAATGAAACTTCATACTAGAAACCCGTTCATCGGAAGAAACGTTATCATGGAACTTAACCCAATAAAAGGAAAGCAGTTTAAAATTACGAAGGATGCGGAAGCTTTTCTGCAGGATTTTGGGAGTCACATTTGGGGTCTAAAAATCAGTGGAAGGAAACATGATATCCGTATAACACCAAGGGAATATTACCGCCTATTACTCACTGTCCTGGGTCACTGCAAAAATCTCAAAAACTTGACGCTGCATGAAATCGAAATACCATGGCCCAAATTGTTTGACTACGAAAGCATTCGGCGTTTTGAAATTGAGAGTCAACCAGAGCTAATGGACCATCAGCATTTGGAAAGCATAACCTTGAAACATCACAATGACAACCTTGTTCCCATTCAAGACGCGCTTTTGAACAAGTACAGCGCTCAACTAAAGCGTATTGATATCAGCCAATATGGCAACGACCTAGATTCCTTCGGGTGGAACAATTTACTGGAGTTATTCATTTCTACCGAATACAGTTGTGCTTGGGTGGAACTGCCGGATAACATGGAAGCTCCGAAATTAGGGTACCTTAGTATTCGCCTTGACGAAATCAAGCTGGTGGAACTGTTTAGAATTATTAACTACTTCCCTCATCTTCAGCAAGTAAATATTAAATTCCCGAATGAGTTCCATGGACTTGCTACTGAGGAAATGACAAAGCTTATAATGGGACACAATTCTCCAACGTCATTGGTCTGCTTGACGTTACGGCATTGTTGTGGAAATCATGTAAAGTCTTACAGTTTTCTGCGCTTTTTCCAATATGTTAAAAAACTAATAATTTCGTACGGGTGCGTTCATGACTCTTGGCATCATCGGAATGGAGATTATGATAATGGAAGGAGAAAAGAATCTGGTGACGAAATGGATGCTGTGAGTGAAACGCAAGTGGATATTAACAAACGAGTTTTGAGGTCTTCGACCAGAGCGCAGAAAATTCTTGGGAAGGATGGAGATGAAAAGCGCATCACCAATTCAGCAGGTGAACTTCCCTCACCGAGGGGCAGTCAGGTTGAAGATGCCAGGTTGGTTGATGAACACGATACTGGAAGTGATAAGGAGGGCAATGAAAGAAGCAGTGCGGATATGGAAATTCCCATTACCCAAGATGACGGTATTGTGATCGACGAAAGTTTTGAACGGTGCGGTAAATACTTTTGGGGGGTAGCCATTGGTAAGGAGAAGGATTTAAAGAAAATGTACACGTACGGATTTTGGGATGCGCTACCATCACTAGAATTTCTGGAAGTTGAAATGCACTCTTGCAACGAAGAAACCAAAACGAAAGTTTTTTCAAGGCATGCATACGAAGCGATGAGAAAGGGAAGATATGAGTAATTATATACAATTTTTGGTGGTAGCGATATTAGACAGAATTTGATTGTGATATTCGGACGTGTGTGTGATGTATAAAATGTGTATGTCTTGAAAATATTGTGTCAATGCAATGTTAACATTTTAATCAAATTTCTTAAGTATGTATATAATTAATAATACCCCCAAACTTTACAAAATGGGCTCTGTGTGATTTAGAGACATTTAAAAGTAGATTAGTTCAACTTTTGTAATTAATGTACATTTACTTTTAGCATTCTATTCAATGCAATGAATTTAATGAATGACATGTTATTCAAATGCAATGGAAGTATCATTTCGTAACGCTTTTTGTACAAGTTTTCAGCTACAACTATACATGAATATAAAGATTAATAAAAGTGACGTTTACAGCTCTTTGTTATTATCAAACACGTAACAAATGATATTATCGTTTACTTGCGACAATGTCGCAGCGACATAATACAAGCATCTCACTTATAATATTTCGATTCAGACACATAATATTTTAACCATTAAGTATAATGTAAAGTCTAGTTACATTAATTGTAAATTGTCATTTTTGATATTATTTTTAATTAGTCTATTAAAACATATCTACTACATACGAAATGGTACGGCGCAAATCATAAAAAATGTCACTACTATGAGCTTTAAATCTATAAAAATATCAATTTTAAAGGTAATGAAGTGGTCACAAAAAATGTAATCATTGCTCCCCTTTACTCGTCATGTCATTTTGTCACGTAAAATTTTCCATCGGGCCGCGTAATTGTAATCTTCTTCAATTCCGAAAACATGTTCCAAATATTTGACTGGTGCATCCTCCAAGCGTATCCACCAAATTGGATAATTTGTGAGGTTTTAATTTTCTTCCGCTGTTCAATCCCGTTTTGTCCTTTCAGCATGCCACGACGGATAATGGCAAGTTCTTGAAGTGTGCCTTTCATAGGCAACAAAAAGTCAATGCCAGTCTCACACGGAATGTTCAAAGTCAACTTTTGTAGATGTGGTAGCTTTAATCGTAATTTCAAACCAGGAGCCAATAGATCGCTTTCACTCTCACTATCTTCCCATGGTGGTAAGTGGAGCTCCAAGCACTTTAAGGTGTTTCCCCATTTCCTCTGCACAAGGCGAAAGATTCTGGACCATGAAACAATTTTTTCAGTCTCATTTTTCGGGAATTCCAGTTTCAGGTACGCTTCTTCCAGATTCCAATTAGCAACATTGGATTTCCCAAAATAGAGTAACTGCTTAGCGTCTGAGGCAGTGACGCAGAGGGCCTTTAAATGTGGAAGCAGATTTGCACTCGTGAATATAGTGTACTTTCGATGGAACCTGCTCACTTGAAGCTTTGTAATATGCTGATTCATGCGAATGAGCTCGTCAAAAATGGGCACAGGCAGATTTTCCGTTAGGAGGGTTTCTAGTTTTTCAAGTTTCCTAAATGGCTCTTCAGAAATTTGTTTCTTAAGTTGGTTGCATTCTTTGGTTGTTGGATGCCTGTCTCCAGAGATGCACACACTTAGCGTTTTTACATTTTTAGTGAACTTGGTGAGGCGTATCAACATTACATGAGAGTTTCCATAGTGTGAGTATGCAGTGCCGTCGTAAGCTCCCGGAAGTTTGATGTGGTAGTGCAAAATGTTATGACCGTACATTTGCAGCATATTCGGTAACGCTAAACCAATATTAATTAAGAATAGGCCATCAAATAAAGCGTCAAAGCCATTGAATGTTTTTGAGGCCTTGGGAATTTCCAGATGCAAAGTTCTTCCCAGAAATGGATTCTTTGATGACTGTCCGTTGCAAACGTGTGTTCCCCGAAAATGGTTACAAAATCGTCTAATCTCATCATAGTGCGTCAACACGACACTGGACAGTCTGCAATTTTTAGTGAAGTCAGGAATTGGAAAGTGAGACGAGTTCTGTTGGCATGATTCTTCCACGGCGGTGTTCCAATCTCGGCACACCAGACGGCATTTGAGCACGATAGCTGTCGTTACTCTTCTTCCACCGACATGTTGACGCTTTAGGATTTTGATAACCTCCGGAAAAAGGTACTGGACACGGTGTGCGAGAAAAAAATCTCGAAAGAACAGCGAAGCCAGCGATAAATTTGCTTTGTCCTTGGCAGTTGCCAGAACATATTTTATAATAATAGTCCAAATCTAAAAATAATATTATAAAAATGTTTTAAAATGTAAGCATTTTCATTCAACAACCGATTATTATTAACTAATGATACCGTAACAGACCTCAAGTGGAAACAGTGTCAATAACTTGACGGAATCCGATACATTCGAAACTTTTTGACATGCTGGTGATACCAGAGAAACAACTTCGCCATTTACGTTGTTTGGCTTTCTCTTTTTCGTATGGTTGCTACTGTAAAAATTAGAAACAGTACTAGTTTTCTCAGCCATTGTGGTAACGTCAATGAGTGTACAAATTTGCAGACTTAAATTGTCAGACTTTTAATGTTAACAGTTAACTTTAATCGTTACAACACAATTAATAACAATGTTTGTTATTCTTCTCTGGCGTGCGAGAAACCAGCCAAGTTGGGCATGAATATTATGAACGCATCAGTGGAGCCTTGCATGTTTACGATACATGCTTACCAATACATCACACATATTCCACGTACATAGGACTTGTCACGGTGTTTTCTCCTGTAGCTAACCTAAATGTGTACTACCGATAATCTACTGAACATACTGAGAGAGAAGATGCAGTACTCCAACCATCTCATAAGTGGTACAGAATTATCTGAGATTGGAAGAATGCCGCATGCATAGATTTCAAGTCTCACATTGTATTTTCCCATATTACGGTGTTGCATCAAAGAAATTCCGTGTCCTTTCCAGAAAAGATGGTGCACTCATTGTCAGTGTGACACTTTGAAGGACTTCATTTTTGCTTGTATTTTTTGTGTTGATGTGCATACGCGATCACATTCACATTGGTAAAATACATTCCTTTGTATAAGGTGATATTATCAAGAGCTCTGCTCGGTCCCACAACTAGTCTCTGTATTACTACAAAGACAAGGCGTATTATCGTCTTAAGTATTTTTAGCGGCTGACAGGAATGTTTCAGCTTCATCATTCATCATCACATATTGTATACGAATATAATGTATGCTGCTCTTCCGAATGCATCTATATGTGAAAGAATGTGTGCTGTTGTGCGCTACCTACTTTTGCAAATATCGTTGCCAAACACTACAGTAAATGTCGTTGCTATATTATCCAAATGTGCCCCAAAGCGGCCACTTATTATAATCAAACAGTTGGATGCAATGCCAATCACGCCGACAGCAATGATTAGGCACCAAAAAAAGCGTAGATTCTATGCCCAAGGGTGCCAGTGTCGTCAATGCTTTCTCCAGTGAATTAGCCCGACCCTACCTCACATTTGAAATAACGGCCAATTGCCCGTTCATAACCACCAATTCCTCCCTCAGCAAAATCTAAATAGATGTGGAAGCAAATTATAACATCCACTTGTTCTAGTGTTTTTCAATTATTTTGATGTTCGACTTTATTGAATAAATGGTTATGTTATATACATTTATACCTTCACTGTATTTATCACGTCAGAACTTGAGAGATTACCATGGAAAGCGAAAGTTGAGTAGCATAATATACGGTATAATATTTGATAGGTAGATATAATATTGAAGTACATTTCGCTATAACATACGACATGATCCAAATTGCGGTGGTTTTATCTCAAAAGTTGTTGCTTACTTCCTCGTATAAAAAATGAAGCTTAAAGACAGAACAAGTGCAAATTGGGTAAAGCTATAGTGCCAGCCAACATACTGCCGTTCTAATGGACTGAGCATTTCTACAAATGTTGCATTTTTGTTCAAGCGCTGGTTTATATTTTATCGTCTCGCTTTTATTACCTACAAGACTATTTGCTCACACATTCATTATGATTGCAGAAGCTTACTGATTCCTAAATTGTGCGGTGATGGTTTTTATGACGCCCGTTAAGAAATCGATGCAATCACAACCTTCAAGAGGAAACTTACTGGAGTAAATAAAAGCCTACACTTTCCTTCCCATTTACCTGGGAATCTGATAATCTGGGCTACCGTAATTCATGTGAAACATTATCTTGCAGGAGTAAATGATTTTAGTGGGTATTCCGAAAAGATATGGACATAATTAAATTTATTAAGCTGGTATTAAATAGAGTTATTTCAAGATGAAATTTGAAAAGATATTCTTGAATGTATTCAATCCTTTCTACTTTTGTTAAAGCTTTACAGTTGCGGTAAGCTCACCGAGGTGACCATTTCTTTGCTTAAACCATTCAAGTTTCTGAGACTTTATAAAAATGGTTGGTGGTGGCAATGCAGACCTCGGAATTACAACGGACGAGTATCGTCTGATTTTGCAGGTATTGATTTCCAAGTTTAAAAAAGTCTTACTAGGTACAACTCTACACAACAGCGTCAAATAATGTTTTTCAAAAATTTCCACTTAGCTAAAACTAAATGTAAAAGATGTGCTCCCGGACAGAATCCTATCCAAGTCAAAGGATGATCAAGATTTGTTTTTTGTTCGATGGATCAGAGGTAACCAGAAAATATTTATTTGCTTCAGTTATATATTTTATGTATTTTCATATTATCTCTAATTATTATTTTGTTACAAAATAGCTCGTGAGAATGACTTGGACAAGGCAACAGATATGCTTCGTAATGTACGCGTATTACACCAATTTAATGATGTAGGAAAGTGTGATCTAAATGTTTCTAAAATGCTGTTTCCTATTTCTTATGCAGCATTTGAAATGGCGGGTAGAGAATAAAGCCGATGACGCGATAAACTTGAAGATACATCCGTTTTTTCAACAAAACTACCCGATCACTTACCAAGGCGTTGATAAAATGGGACAACCAAGTAAAGTGTCAAGCAATACAAAAAATAGAAACTTTTTGTTTTCTGAATATTGCGTAGAGATGTAATTAATTGTACTTTTAGTCATAGGATGGCCATTCAGTGAGTGGGATTTAAGGAACGTCGTGAATAATTCAGACCGATTGGCCGAGTTTCAAGGTTTTGTGACAAATCTGTTTGAGACGGCAATGAATGCCGTTGAGATAGAACACGCAAAGCGGCCCCGTGGTCATCCTCCAATAACTCAACTAACTTTCTTGGTAGACGCGCATAATTTTCCAAAGGGACAACTCATAAACTACGGAGCCATCAAAAAGATTGCACAATTAGCGGTGACTTTACTTTTTTACCTGAAAGATCATTGGTTATCATGTCTTATCTTTAATGATACTTAGGGGGAATATTTGTGTTACTTTTCAAGAGCATTTATGAGTGCCATTATCCAGAGTGCTGCTCGAGAGTTATCATAATCAACTGTCCTTCTTACTTTGGACTCGTCATGAATATTCTGAAACCGGTAATGGCAGCGAAAACCATGGCAAAATTTCGTCTCTTCCCTTCAATGGCAAAGTGGCAAAACGAAATGAAAGAGATAGTTGATCCAGCCTGTCTACCGGCAAGATACGGTGGCCAGCTAAAATAACCGTAATTTCGATTTGTGTAGTACCCAATAAACAACATGAACAAATATGCAAACACTGATTATCAAAGTATTAGATATAATCTTGTCAAAATCTAAAACTCTATAGCAACTTTTGTGATCAGTAAGCCATAAGTTGTTGGTCAATATTGGTTTATTTTTACAATTCACTCGCGAGTTACAATTTGTAGCATTAAAATTCATGAGTTACATGCAACATAATGGTGGTAGAATTTATTTTTATGATATTTGTTATGATACGATTACTGATCCTACGATTCTCAAAATAACATTTAGCCAATAAGAAATTTTTAGACTCTCCTATAAATATATTGCGTACATTTTTATGCTGTAACGGTCATAATCATAACTCTAAAACATATTTGGGGCATTGTGAAACGAGCTCCGTTTTTGCTGATATCGTTGCCCATTTCCATTTTAAGAAATGGGATAATAAATGTGAGTATTTGATAAAACTAAAATTGTAGCAAGTGGATATGAATTACGATAAAAATATAAATCAAATAAACAGTGACAAAATAAAAATATTTTCAAAGCAACCACTCTGAGCATTCAATCTATTACTATTCGATGCCTCTATTAACCATTTATTCTATTAATGAGTGAAAGTTCCGTATTTCCAAAGTTATCTAGCCCAATATGTAGTTTATTCATTGTTGTATGAGTGATAGCATAAAATGCCGGAACAAAAGTAGAGCAAGGGCTGATTGTTTGATGTAATGCATTTTAGCATGTCGTACTTTTCTTACACTGCATTCAAATTAATCACATGTCTTGAAGAGTTGGCTTTTCTTTCATGTGTACATAACACAAGCTCTGCTACACAAGGCACGCTTTTCTCCATGTGGTTTTGGTTTGTTTACTTCTGCGGTCATCAGGATGCTCGTGGACCACGACGGTCGTGGTATTAATGTTTCTTGATAAGTTGTTGCTTTTGTAAGTATAAAAATGAAACACTCAATTGACAGTTATTAGCAAATCTTCACAACAAATAACATAAATATTCTAGCTCCTACGTGATTAGTAAAGTTCAAAATGTCCAAAGGTGGTAAGGAGACAGACATTTTTGGTGTAATTGGTACTCATCTCAAAGAAATTCGGGATGAGGCAAGCCAGCATAAAAATTCCAGAAAAGTTGCTCTTCGTAACAAATTTGATCAGTGCCGAAATGAGCTTAAATATAGCAGGGAATCTGGTGGTGACGCAAATCTTATCCTTCCGGCAGAGGTAACAATAATGATTATGCTGACTATTTTACAGAGTTGTTGTGGAACTTTAAATATGTTTTTGTGGTAGGATTATACCTATCGGGTTTGGCTCATTTTTTGTTAACATTGGGTGTTAACACAAAAAACGCGTTTTATGTGTTAACTCGCATGTTAACACCTAACGAGTTACGTGTTAACAGGCCTGTTAACACCTAAGAAGTTACGTGCTAACATGCTTGTTATCCCCTAAGGAGTTATGTGTTAACACGGCTGTTAGCACGTAAGAATTGGCAACATGTGTTAACATTTTAGCAACACAGAAAACGGAATGTAAAGTGTTGCAAATTATAAATTGCATGGGCAAGAATATTGTACAAGGAGCCGTAAATAACAGCCAGTTTTAAATTTGTTAGCACATAAGAACATCAGAAGTGTTAACATGAATAATTTTGTTATGAAGTATGTATTGCTCTTCGTATAGAATGGTTACCCTTAAAAGCGGCCCGTTCACTTCCGTTCGGCATCATAAGAACCGATTCATAAAAAGTAATTTTAATCCGAGCAGCAAAGCAGTAACATCCTCTGGGCAAACAACTAGTCCTTTTAGGCAACCTTTTTGTATGAAATCATGTTAACACTTAAGCAGTTCTTATGTGTTAACAAATTAAACACTGGCTGGTATTTAAGGCTCCTTATGTCATGCAATTTGTAAACCAAAACAATTTACATTCCGTTTTCTGTGTTGCTAAAATGCTAACACATAAGCCAATTCTTACGTGCTAACAGCCGTGTTAACACGTAACTCGTTAGGTGTTAACATGCGAGTTAACACATAAAACGCGTTTTTTTGTGTTAACACCCAATGTTAACACAAAAAATGAGCCAAACCCGATAGGTATAATCCTACCGTTTTTGTTTACGTGTCTTTTTATTTTATTAAACGATCTACTTTGTGGTATAACTTATGACAACTTTCCATTTCCATGCGTTAATTAGATTTGGGCAATGACTCTAGAATACCTGTCGGATGGAGATGATGTCACAAGCTGTGCTAAAGCTTGCCTACTTTTTGCGAAAATACTGCTGGACTCCAAGGCTCAGTGGATGTTCAAAAAGGTAAGTAAATCAAAGTAGACTGACGTAAGTGTATATGCTAATGTACTCAAATAAATGAATAGTATATTTAAAGCATTATATTCTATTTACTATGATATTCATAACTCCAGTTTGATTTTAAAATTTGTTACACAGGTCTTCCCTCATCTTTATGCCCATCTTTCCAAGCAAGATATTCTGGCCTGTCGAACCGTTTGTAAACGCTGGCGCATTGGGATTGACACAGAACTGGAAAATTTCCGAACAATCCAAACGGAAAAACGGCGCAGCTACAGCAATGACATTGAAACTTATCTTTCTGACCGGGAGTCAAGTTTCAGCGAATGCGAATACACATTCGACTACTCATTCACCACCCTTCCTCCTGGTCGACTTGGTCGAAACCAGAGGCCATCAGTTTTGGATAGCCACACTAGCCGAGAGGAAATGAAAAACCATCCCCGAAATCCACTTATTGGAAATTCCGTCAAAATAAAACTATATCCATTGTACTACCAACAACCGGAAATCATTGCAGGATTGGAGGAACTTTACCAAAGCTTTGGTAAAAATATATGCCGCATTTACCTCGAGTGGCTCACATTTCCTCATTTTCCTTTACAACCAGCAATAGAATACTACCAAAAGTGCCGCCAGAGTTTGGTGAATTGTCCAGGGCTCAAAAGTATTCGGATAGATGGTCATATGGAGTACAACAGAGATATCTATCGACTCGGCTTCCAGCGCTTTGAATACATGGAACATGACCCTCTTCCTGACCACAGCCATCTCGAGAATCTTGAAGTGAACATGTACACTTGTGCACAACCTTTCCAAGATAAGCTATTGGAAACGTACAGCAAGCAGCTGAAGCGACTGGAGATTGGCTCCTGGAATTCGCCCATGTACGATAATTTGCCTTGGGACAGCCTCCGGCATCTCAAGGTCACCATGGATATATCGACCGCATTTTTGCTCGGCTTGAGTCAACTGACTGCACCAAATTTACGCGAGTTAAGTTTATTCATCGATGAAAACTTGACAAACTTTAATCTTATCATGAAGGCAGTGAATAATTTTCCAAAACTGGAGAAGCTCAGCTTTAATTTTTTTGGTGGATTCAAAGGATTCCGGACTCGGGATATAATCAGTGTTGATCCCAAGTTGTGTTGTCCCAAATTGTTAACAGCATTTTCTTTGGAGGTGGACCAGTACGGATTTCATTTGATTGACATCTCCTTTGATTTCTTGGTATGCTTTCCCTTCCTAAGAAAGCTACTTATAAAATTTATAACGGATGAATCCTACATGGGCAGTAGTAGTGAGGAAGAAAGTTTTAGTGAGGATGATGAAGAAATAATAAGATGATAGGAAAAAATTGCCGTCAAAAGAAACCACGCCCCTTTCTAGAGATCTCAGATCATTTATGGGAAGAAGAAACGGATATCAAGGACGTGAGACGAATGTACAAGTCCAACGTTTGGGAAATACTGCCGTCTCTGGATAATTTTGAAGTGGCCAAAGTACTGAAAGAGTCTGAATGTACCAACATCTTTACGCGGGATGGGTACTTGAGAGAAACGACTGACAAGAATACGCTGCTAAAGATGAAGATCTGCTCACTGGAAAGGGAAGCGTTTCGTCAAAGGATGATTAAGAGGGAATTACTCCGAGAACGGTTCAAGGAGCTGAGGATTACAGTTGCGAATTTGGGGCATGGAGAGCGAAAAGACCCTCTCCAAGTATTTGGAAAAAAGGTAAGATTCTTTTGTATATCTTCAAATTCAATTCAATTCCATTTCCCTTAAAACCGTTTCATTAATGATTAAAATGCATATTACAAATGAATATTTGTATGTTCGTTCTCTTTTCTACAGACGTGGGACAAAATTCTGGAATCCGTTACGGATGATAACGACCTTGTCAACTGCTCCAGATCTTGTCAACTTTTTAAGGATTTATTGGAGGAAACCAAAACTGAGTGGATGTTTTCCAAGGTAAGTTGTTAGATTATTGATGCTGATTGTAAATACATACTAATTTACCCGGTAAAATATAATCAATTATAACGCGCATTTTGTTCTTTGTAGGTATTCCCGCTAATGATTAGTCATATGGGAAAGGTGGACATTCTGAAATGTCGGTGTGTTTGCATGAAGTGGTGCGCTGGAGTTGATAACTTTCTGGAAAACTATAACATGGTTGAGGACAGGCCCCGGACACCAGAATGCCCCAATACTGGATTGCGTGTTTCCAGAAAAACTGGTCCTGAGATCGGAATCAAATTTGGACTGCCCAGGTCCCCGTTTGAGGAGCCTGGCGACCGTATTAGAAACGAGATGAAAACTCACTCGCGAAATCCCTTCGTCGGAAAGAGGACAATCTTGGAGCTAGCCATAAGAATTTGAGGTCACAGAAGATGTACAAGAGTTTCTACAAAATTTTGGAAGTCACATTTGCAGCCTTGATGTCACCGGGAAGAGAAACAACATCCAGGCACCAGCGGGACAGTACTTCACGCTACTGCATACAATTCTAAGTCATTGTCCAAGTCTGAAGGACCTTAGCTTGCGTCATATGCAGATTTCATGGGAGAGGTACGAGGATTACGACAATATTCGGCTCAGACAAATTGATCCGCTTCCTGCTCTAAGCGACCATCCCAAACTGGAATCTTTCACCATACAGGATCACAATTCAAACGTATTACCAGTTCAGGAAGCCATAATCAAAAAGTACAGCAATCAGTTGAAACGGATTAGCACTTGCTTCTGGGATCGAGACTATAATGCTTTGCCTTGGAGCAATTTAGTTGAGCTGGCATTACTGACCCCGCAGTGGTATTGTGATTATTTCGGGAGTCTGCACGAAATGAAGGCGCCCAAATTGAGAAAGCTCAGCATTCGTCTGGACGGTGCCGTTAATAAACTGGCTGACCTGTTGGAATTGGTTCGCTACTTTTCGAATCTGACAGAGCTCCACATTCACTTTGATGAAATGTTTGATGGTTATTCTACAGAAGAGGTTATCGATCTGAGGGCAGGGCTCACATGTCCCCCATCACTTGTTGCTCTGTCGCTGTACACCAGTTATCACCGGAATATCAAATCTTACAGTTTTCTGCACTTCTTTCAATACTTGAAACGACTCATAATACATTACGACAAGAATAACGATTGGCCTGAGTCTGAAATGGACGTGGAGCATGGTGGCGTCAGCACTGGGGTACTACGAGATGTTCATTTTGATGAGTGTACTCGTTGCTTTTGGGAGGTGGCAAGTGATCGTGGGAAGGACTTGAAGGAAATGTACAAGTTGAAATTTTGGGAAGGGTTACCAAGCCTGGAGTTCCTAGAAATTGGATTGCGCTCATCTCAAGAAGAGACTGAAGTAAAATTATTTTCACGTCACGCTTATGAAAAATTTGGAAAATATGATGGAGTGAAGTGAATAAATATTTTATCGGTTGTTATAAAATATTAAGCGCAGACAGAGGTGATTGACAAGAGAGACAAGACAAGGTCACATTCTGACATTATGTAACCATTTCCATTTATGATGAAATATTATTATAGTACATAAAAATGTAGAGATTTGTTGTGAACCGGTGCTCAATTGAAAATGTGAAAATGCCATTTTAGCTGTGTATTTTACATTTATATATTAAATGGTTGGATGATCCATTTGTATTTAAAAACTTATTTAACATTTCTTAAGTTTTATTTTATTTAATTTTATTATGTCAACAGTTCATAACCTACACGAACAACTCACATTTGACAATAAGGATAATCTATTCTTACTGAAATCTCAATATCAGTCCACAATCATGACTTGTTACATATCAAATTTGTTGGTTAGATGTTTTATGTTTATGATATAATTACTAATTACAAATAGGTGCGAATAAAAGATAATGATCGCACACATCATAAAGTTCGTTCGTATGACGACTGGCTGCTTTGCGTCTTGTTGGGATTTGCATGCTTCTGTATCATGGTGTGAACAACAAAGGAACATAGACATTTGGTTTGATCTGCACAGTCACCATTAACAGAATCTAATGCCGACAAAACACAAAAATGAATGGAAAATAATAATGAATGCAACAAAAAGCTTTTGACGTTGCTTTCTTGATGTGAAACAATACATATTATTAGATAACACGTATCCGGCAAATCAAGATGCTGTTGTCACGACTTTCATGTTGTGACGTTTTGAAGAGACCTGATTGTATTTTGGGACATGTGTGACAACAAAAAACCCAGCACAATATCAAATAACAAATTTCGTAAAACGTGTAACAAATTTAAAGACAAATTCAATGAAGAACGTATGCATTTATATTTCTATTACATATTTCTTCATAGTAC
Source organism: Sinella curviseta (assembly GCA_004115045.4). Lineage (NCBI taxonomy): Eukaryota > Metazoa > Arthropoda > Collembola > Entomobryomorpha > Entomobryidae > Sinella > Sinella curviseta. The sequence continues at coordinate 30,713,032 of CM023200.3, read as the reverse complement.
AAGGCAAGCATAATGTTCACTCTCATCCCTTTATTGAGTATTTGAACGAAATGTCCGACTCAGAAGATTACGAGGAATATTCTCCGTACGATCGAGAGCAATCCGATTCATCAGAAGAAACTGATGACTCTGAGGATTTAGAGCCAAGCCAACTCAGTAAATCCGGTAATCTTCTTCATCTCACATATTACATTTAATAAAAGTTTAATATTCTTCTTGAATCCCTTTATAAACTGATTAACCTAAATACGCCGTACCAAACTGTTTCTGCAGAAATTCATATCCAGATTATTGCGTATCTTATACAGGTGGTGGGGGAGAATATTTTTGCGAGACAATTGATGCTTTGGAAGCGCCGACGGGGAGAAATGCAATTAAGTCACCCAAAGCACTGTGGAAGAATGTACCCTATTACATTGAACCCCATGAAGGTAGCCAGTTATCATTCAGGAGTTTAGCATGTGAACCGTGGACGTTATATTTATATTTGAAACATCTTAGGCTACGCGGGGCACCCTGGATACTACAATATGCATCGTCACAAAGAAAGTCCCATCCACAAAGGCATCCGTATCATGCAGGAAATCCTGCCGTGTCTAACTTTTGTTCAGCTTGCAAATCCTCGTGACATGAAACCTTACTTGCATATAAAAGAGAGTGGAAGCTGCAGCGGAATGATTGGTGTGTCAGGAGATGTTACCGTAAGTCCTACTTGTTATTCACCAAAAAGTTCATATTGATTTTGGTTGCTGATAACTGTGTTATCATTTATAACTTTCAGGTTGTAACTCTGGCCAAATATTGTCGAGATGATCTGTACTACCTCAACCACGAGCTGATGCATGCCCTCGGCATTGAGCATGAACATAATCGACCTGATCGCGACAAGTATGTTAACATACATTGGGAGAACATAGATCCAAGTAATCATTGATTCTATATTGCAGTGATTTTTTATACTCAATTAACAAGTTTTTGTGAGTAAGACACGAATATTGTTTTGAACCAGAGTACAAGTTTGCTTTCAAGAAAATGGATGCGTCTCGCTACACTACTTTTGACATTCCTTACAATCCGCACAGCATAATGCATTATCAGAGAACCATGTGGAGCGCGAACAACAAGCCAACAATTACCGTTAAGGTATGTGAAGAGTTAACTATCTAACTAAAATTCATATCCATTTGTATATAGATTTTCTTAACATGGAATGATGTGTCCATTCCATAAAATCAGGAAGGCGTACCGGTCGCCCAAAACCAACCGTATGGCGACACCAAACTGCAGATGACCGACGTACAAAAATTAAAACGGCTTTATAAATGTTAATTTAAGCTTACGGATTGAAGCTAATTTATAGTTATCTTGCTGATAATCCTCCCAGTGATGTATATATTGAGAATAAATGAACGAAAAAAATCACATTCGGTTGGTTTACGTAAGTAAATTTTTATTTAATTATTCAGAAACATAACAATGCAATTCAGCTCAGTTCGCAATCTTTTATTTCTGCACAAAAATTGTACAATTAATTCCTCAAATTCTCACAATGAATATTTGGCAAACCAGCCTTGGCTTTTAGCAAACAACAAATCCTTATAAATTTGATCCATGACGGAGACTTGGGCGCGATAAAATTCAGGAAGATATTTGGTCACCTTCTTGCTGACCAAAAATTCACTCTCCAACCCTCCCTCCAGCAGCAACCGCCGTAATGCAGGTGCACTGTTCCAACTAGCCATAATACTTTCGTCGTTCTTGTAAAATTCCTTGAAAATTGCAAAAGGCGAGTCGTCATCATCCGACTGTCTGATCTTTTCGGTAAACTCGGTAAATTCTACAGTGGCGACGTGATAGCCCAATCTTTCTGCCACGCCCACAAAATCTTGGTCAACTTCTGTTGTTGCTGACAGAATATTATAAATGTCGTCCGGAGCATCAGGATTAAGGAACAGTTCAACAGAAGCCCACGCACAAGTGTCAACAGGAAGAAAGGCGGTAGGAATGGGATTACTTGGAATCACTCCATACTTTAAGACGAAGAGGTATCGGAGCATCACGTGATTCTGGTCCATCACAAACCGACCCGTTTTGGAATTTCCCAGGATACCAGTAAATCTAAACACTTTGCCAGGAATTCCCCTTTCCAAAATTGCTTGTTTCATGAGAACGTCTCCAATGAACTTTGAAATGGGATACGCATATGTGGTAACTCCGTCGAAGTCGTTGTGCTCTGGCCAGTTCTCAGACAAATGTCCATTTTCATCAGTTGTCGCGACAGCCAGTACACTTGAGGCGCAGTAGACATGCTTCAACTTCTCACCGGTACTTGCAAATTCTAGGACATTGATCAGCCCATTAACATTAACAGATCTAACGTCCGTGTCGGTTTCTCGTTTCTTGTAGTGCTCTGCTTGTTGAATATTGGCGGCGCATTGGAACACGGCGTCAACCTTACTAGATAGTTCCTCCCAAATAAGCGGTTCCATTCCAAGTTTGGGCAACGCCACGTTTCCTTCAACAACTCGAACCTTGTTCATGTCGATATCACTCTTCAAATCTCGCTCGGAAAGAGTTTTCATGAGGCGTTCTTCTCCACTCATTTTCTTGCTTGGTCTAACCAGGCACAATATTTCCGTGATTTGCTTTCTCTGAGATAGTTCCTGTAAAACGTAAGGACCCAGAGTTCCTGTACCTCCTGTCAGGAGAACCCGACATATCTGTGTGGCGGGTATGAATGCCTGACATGGTGTAGCAAATATGTGGTCCGGTAAACGACAATCCTCCTTAATTAGAGCTTGGACTTCCTCCAGAGTTGGAACATTATTCATGTCAACGTCTCCTTCAATCTGCCTGTATAACTGCTCAGCCAAAAGATTTATGGTGTTTGCATCTCTCAGAGCGCTCAAGTCTATTGCGACTCGTTCCCCAAGAACAGACTGAAGAATATTTCTCATTTCTACAAACATGAGCGAGTCAACACCCATTTCTTGAAAATCTGTCTTATCCTCCACTACGTCAGCATCATCCAGCTTTAAGACATTTCGAAGAATGCACCGCAAATTTTTCCTTACTACATTTACTTTACCTTCTGCACCTTCTGCAGAATCATAGTCGTGCCAAAACTGATCCGAGCTTACAATCATTTCCGTTGAGAGACTTGACACGGATTTCCAGATGCGTTCATCCACGTATGATGCAAGATGTGGAAAGAATTTAGTTACCATGGGAACCGAGTCAATATTTAGCACACCGATTTGTGTACGGTGGGATTTAAGAGAATATTCTAATGCGCTTATGCCCTGCATTGTTGAGAAGGGTTTTATGCCAGGTATATACGATTCCGTTGCAATACCAACTTCTCCCCACTGTCCCCAGTTTACAGTTGTTGCAGGTAGCCCGTGGGAGTGTCTGTAATGTGCTAGTGTATCGATAAAGTAATTTCCAGCCGCATGGTTACTTTGACCTGGAGAGCCAAAAAGTGAAGCCATAGATGAAAACAGGACAAAATGTTCCAATTTGGAATTGTTTTTGGTCAACTCGTGCAAATTCAATGTTCCTTCCATTTTACTACTGAAAGTACTGGAGAGGGTATTCCAGGTTTGTTTTTCTATCAACCCATCATTAAGAGTCCCCGCCGCATGCATGATTCCCCTCAAGGTTGGGTACCCCATTTCCGATATTTTTGAGTGTACGACGCTTTCGCATTGGTCGAAAGATGAAACATCCAAAGACAAGTACTGAACGTACGAATTATTTTGCTCATTGAGTAGAGCAATCGCATTGCTCATGGCAGCGTCTAGTGAACTCCTTCCAGCAAGTAGTATGTACCTGGCGCCCGTTTTCACCATCCACTTGCATACCTCAAATCCAATACCGCCAAGTCCCCCAGTAATAAGATAGGAAGCATTTGCATGAAATATTGGTGTGTGGACACGAATCTTCCCTTGTTCCTTCGTTATTTCCGGCATCACACATACAAGTTTACCGATGTGCTTTGCCTTCTGCATGTAGTACAGAGCCTCTCGAATATTCAAGGCGTCAAATCTTTCGTAAGGAATTGGGACAATCACCTTGTTATTTACCATGTCTTCAAGGTTACTCAGCAGCCGACGCGATGTATCTGAGTCAATCTCTGACAGCTCGACAACGGTGTACTCCACATCTGGACGAAGTTTCATGACTTCCCCAGGTGTCCAGATTGTAAGCTTGCTCATTTCCACAAAGCGTGCTCCTTTAGCACAAACATTAAGGGTAGCTTCTTTGAAACCTTCACTGGTGAGCGAGTTCAAAACGACATCCACTCCTCGTCCATTGGTTACCCTTAATATGTCCTGTTCGTAGTCTGTGTTTCTGGAGTGGAAGATGTGTTGGATGCCAAGTGACCTGAGGTAATTTTGTTTGCGTTTGCCTCCTGCGGTAGCAATTATGGTGGCTCCGACGTATTGGCAAATTTGAATGGCAGACAGCCCAACTCCACCGGAAGCAGTGTGAATGAGCACGGTATCCGAACTTGATACTTTTGCGATATTCATCAAGCAGTAGAAGGCAGTACAAGCAACGGTAGTAATGGTAGCTCCCTCACAAAATGTCCAGTCCTCCGGTAGTCTGAGCATGTCGTTCTCATGGAGTTTGATGTGACTTGGCAGTGCGGATCGTACGGTGTTTGCACCATAAACGCAATCTCCAATTGACAATTTTGAAACGTTAGGACCAACTCGGCTTATTATTCCAGAAAAGTCAATACCTATAACATTAACATCTTTGAAAGCATCTGATGGCTTCAGCACGCTGAAAATGTCAAGAAAGTTAAGGCCAGAAGCCTTTACTTGAACCTCAACTTCCCCAGAAGACAAATTATGTGGGTCTAGTGGCCCAAATTTTAAATCAGCTATTGACTTCGTTTCTGGCATTACAAGTTTAAATCTATCACCTACTCCAGCAGGTAGCGCTAACGCATTATTCGTGGGTTTGTGTGGAGTAAACGTGGCAGCATAGCGACTGTTTCCGTGATACGCTATCTGTTTTTCTGGCTCTGGGTTCCACAGTTCCATTAATATTTGTAGCATTTCGTCTTCATTAAATGAACTGTCTAATGAATTGGAGTCTACGGCGATTTGGGGAGATCCTACATCAATGCATTTGATGTTCCATTGAGAGTTCTCATTTCTCAACGCATTTGTGTATCCCCAGAGAGAACCTGACTGATAATCGGATACGTCACTGTCTTCCATAGGAGCAGTTTTTCTTGTTAAAACATCAAGTTTGGGAGAATGTACCGTCTTCAAATTAGACAAGGATTTTGTCAAATAAAAGAAAGGCTGAAGAATGTGATCCTGAGTGGTACGCGTGGCATCCAGTGACCATGCGTAAATTATTCCTTCGACGGAGCCAGGTTGCTTGTTGATGTACTCCATGAGCTGGATGAAGTCATCCTCAGAATCCGGTTTTAGAGAAAGCGTGTCTGGAGTCACATTTTCAAATGCTATTCCACGAGTTATGATGACAAATTGCCGGTTGGGGGCTATATTGTTCAGTTGTCTTCTAAGAAATTCGGAAATGCGGTTGTCGTCGTGATGGAACATCAGCCATAGTTTTGAATTATTGTGTCTCGACGGGCTTCTTGGTATATCGATTGGGATACTGGTTCCAATTTTTTTACAAAGAAAGTAGGTGAAGTGAGCATTTCCACAGGAAATTCCATGAGGTTGAAAACCGGTATCTTGCAGGGCATTATCCCACACATCGGGAGACAAATGGCAGTGATGTGGCCTCAAATCCGTATCCTCATAGCTCCAAAAATTATCCAGCAAGCCAAGGGTGAATGTATTTATTCGACTTGGCTTTGTCATTTCCCCCATCAATAACAGGCCGTTATGTTTTAGGAGAATGTTGATGTTTTCCAGTGCGTCGATTATTTTCTTCGCACCGTAGACCACCTCAGTCGCGTAAATCAAATCAAAGTAACCTGGCATGAATTCTTGGCTCAGCGGGTCCAGCTCAATGTTAAGTATTTTGAAGTTCATGATTGTCAAGTGCTTCCCAAATCTTTGCTCAGCGGCAGGAAACATTGCGTTTGATACATCTGTGTAAGTATACTCGTATTCAATTCCAGCTGCCTCAATGGTTTTCAACAGAACGTCAGTATATTCACCAGAACCAGATCCCAGTTCCAACACCCGGAAGACTTTCCTCGAATTTTCATTTCCAGAAATAGTTCGTTGCAGGTAGTCATTAAGCCAAAGAGTATTTACCTCGGTGACAAAACGTGAAGTGTCCAGCAAATTAGAATAATCCTTACGAAATCCCTGTTCTGATAATTCGCGGTCATTATTTGTAGAGCGCTCCGGGAACATAATGCTCAAAGCAGATTGTTCACCCTTCAAAATTTGTCCTAAATTTTCTCCAATATTAGATACGAGTAAAGTTGACCTGAATTTCTCCAAAAGATCTGAGGAAGCTAATATGCATGTTAAATCCTGATTGACTTTCTCGAGTGGTGGGGGTAATTTCGACACCTTCCACGTTTCATCGTCTTGCTTCTGCAATATCCCCTCATCTTGCAAAACCCGCATAAAATATCCAAACTGTTTAGTAAATTGCGATTGAAATTTAAATTCTTCAAACAACTCGGCCTCATTAAACATTTGATCCCTCTGAGGTTTCCAGTCACATTCATAAAAGCTTCTGAGTATGCTATAGTAGACAAGCTTATCCAGCTTGGTGAAAATTGGAATGAGATCCAGACGCTCGTTGTAGCATTTCAGATTGCTATCATAATATTTCAATCCAAAATCCTTAATAGCATTTCCACAAAATTCCAGATTCACCCTGTGCTCCAGTGGACCCAATTTGGGACGCCAAATTTGCTCCCATAAATCTGGTAGAGGAGACTTCTGCTGCTGTAGTACAGCTTCCACGGCTCGTGCTGTTGTGTCTATCATCTGAACTGACGACATGACAGCAAGTACATTCCCTATAGAATCCAGGAGATATGCAGAGCAGTTGATGGTGGAAATTTGATTTTGTTTTATATATCCAGTAGGAATACTTTCTACGGCATGAGTGAATAATTCTGATATCGATTCTGTAGCTGGTGGATTGGAGAGCCAAATAAATTTCCCGATTTTAATGGGTACCCGCAACTTCTTGTTGTTCACGTCCTTATTTAACTTCAACATCATGATTGTTTGAATCATTGCATCCAAAACAATGGGATGTACAATGTACTTCTCGTACATGCTGTCTTGTCGTGGAATCTTGATCCTAGCCAGAATCGAATTTCCTAACTCTGGTTTCCATATCTTCTCTATACTACGGAACTGTGATCCGAACCTCAGACCTAGTGACGTCAGCTTATCATAGACCTCTTGTACCATCTCATCAGACCCTGGCGTCTGCAAGGTTGCCCGAAAAGCTTCCACATCAAAGCTAACATCTTGTTCTTCTGATGTGGGAATTGGAGAAAACGTGGCGTTGGCATGTGACAGCCATTCCATGTTTCCCGTAGAATCGTTACACGGACGGCCAAAAACCGTAACCTTTACATCATTCAAATCATCCTTAGTGTTATTGGAATGCGTGTCGAACTCCACTATAGTTTGAACCTGAGATGTCCTTGATTCTTCCAATGCTAGCGGCGCTGTAATATTCAGGTTTTCGACCTTCATTGCTCTGACAGGAGTACCCAATGCATCCGTTGCGTCATACACAGCAGCATATCCAGCCGCCAGACACATTTCTAAGTAACCTGCTCCGGGAAATATAACGTGCTGTCCAATGGCATGACCCTTCATCCATTCTTGAGTATTGAGATTTAGAGAAGATTGGAACAGCTTGAGGGAAGACGCGTTAGGAATAATGGAGCCGACCAGTGGATGAATTGAGTTTCCAGTAACCTGGTTCATTTCAGGCCAGTACTTCTTTCCTATGAATGGATAATGAGGAAGTCTAACCTTTTTCCGGTGATGAAATTGATCAAGTCCAGACCAGTCAACGCGAACCCCTTTTACGTATAGCTTCGCCAGGGAAGTTAGTATTGTTGACCAATCATCCGCTTTCTTTGTTATCGAAGGCAAACATAAGATACTGCTAGCGTCCGGGCTATTGTTCATCATGGTGAATGCTGTGAGTACCGGCTGCGGTCCAATCTCGATGAAAATCTGGCATCCAAACTTCACTGCGTTCTTACTGGCTTTCAAAAAGTTTACAGTTCCTCTGGTATGATCCACCCAATATTGAGGGTCAAACTCGTCAGCATCCATCAATTCTCCTGTCAATCCAGAAATGTACTTGCAGTGCTGTTTAGTCTGTTTCATCGTGCGGTTTGCAGCAGATCTGTAATTAGGCATAATCGGGTCCATGTGTCTTGAATGGAATGCATGAGTAGTATCCAGGACTACAGATTTCAAATTGTTTTCCGTACAAAATTTTGCAAGGTCAAGGACCACGTCTGTGTCTCCAGCAACCACCACTTGATCTTTGGAGTTGATGGCAGCATAGTCCAGGATCCTACGTTCATCGCCATCAACAAACTCTTGCATTAGCTTATCCATCTGCTTCTTATCCGCCCTGATTGCGAGCATTTTGCCACGAGGGAGTTGAGATATGAGCCTACTCCTTTCAGAGACCAGCTTATATGCGTCTTCAAGGGAAAGGATTCCGGCACAAACCGCAGCAGCAAACTCACCCACGCTGTGGCCCAAAACGAAATCCGGTTTTATTCCCCAAGATTCCCACAACTTGAGCAGGGCATACTGTATGCAAAACATTCCATACAGAAAATCGCAGTTGCCAGCGGATTTTGGTGTGTTGCCCCATAAACTGTTTGTGACGTTAATGTGGTTTTGTTCCAGGACTTTGTCACAATACTCAAAATGCATTCGGAAAACGGGGCAGGTGTCGTATAACTGCTTTGCCATTCCTGGGTATAAGGAGCCTTGTCCAGTGAAGAGGAAACAGATTTTTCCGGGATTATCGGTGTCGGATTCTCCTTGCAGGTATTTATTTTCTTGTAGAATTTTGCACATTTCCTGTTTGCTTTTTGCTATTACTGCAGTTCTAATGGGGAAGTCCGAACGGCCTGTGTTTGCGCTGAAGCAAATGTCGGTGATGGATTCTTGGCTTGTGTTCAAAAAGTTTTTATATTTTTCCAGGAGGACATCCATCGCTTCTTTCGTCTTCGCCGTGAGCTTCAGTACATGGCATTCCCTTTCCATATTCTCCGTGTTCAGAAACTTTGAATGTATATCGGTAGGTGGTTCCTCCAAAATGACGTGAGCATCTGTTCCTGTTATTCCAAACGAGCTGACACCAGCAATCCTGGTCTTCCCTTCCACCTTCATCCACTCCATTCGTTCCAGTGGAAGTACGGCCGGAATGGAATGTAAATCAATGGCTGAATTCAGCTTAGAAAAATTAAGATGAGCAGGAATTACTTCGTGATGCATTGCCAAGATGGTTTTCATGATTCCAGCGATTCCGGAGCATGACTCTGTATGCCCCACGTTTGTCTTTACGGATCCAATAATCAGAGGCTGCGTGCGGTTTGGAGTACTGTACGCTTTTGTGATTGCTGCTACTTCCATGGGATCCCCAAGTGCGGTACCAGTCCCATGCGCCTCCATAAACTCCACATCCTCCGGTAATACCGTACCATATTCGTCCAATGCTTCCCCAGGTTCGATCCCTGGTGCTGGGCAACATTGTATCGGGAGTTTTTTCTACTACTTAGTTGGCTGTTTAGCCCTATTCAGTTAACTAGTAGTGATTTTTCTCTGGTACCGCGTAAACTGTCCTAGTTAGAGGAATTCCTTGGCACCATGTATCCTTACCTTACCTCATAACTTCCTTTAGCTTGGGCACTTCATGGGTAATAACCCAGGACGGGGTCCATGTCGTACTAACCATTTTTTTTTTTTTAATACCCTTGCGTCAGCAAGCGCTTCCTTCATGACCAAAGATTCGCAATATACAGTAGGCGTTCCCATGCTCTTTGTCAACCCTTCTTGGCATACTGCAGATCCTCTGATAAGCCCCCAGATGTTATCCCCATTCTTCAGCGCGTCTGATAATCGCTTCAGTACGAGAACCCCTCCTCCTTCGGCTCTCGTGAATCCATCAGCGTCCTCCGAAAATGTCTTGCAGTGACCGTCTGGTGACATGACCATAGGAAGCTCTGCATTTTCGAAAGGATGCAAAATAATATTTACTCCACAAGCCAGGGCAAGATTAGTTTCCCCGAGAAGTAGGCCCCTGCATGCCAAATGTACTGCAACCATCGCTGAGCTACATCCAGATTCTGTGGCAATGCTCTGTCCCGTCATTCCCAACATAAATGAAATCCGGGCTGCCGCTGCTCCAATAGAATTCCCCATGTAGCCCCGGTGGAAATCCAAGGTTCCAGACTCAGCAAGAATATCTTTGTAGTCAGTTGTCCAAGGCCCAATGAATACAGATCCGGAGCTGCCACGCAACGCATGAGGATCCATGGAAGCATCTTCAAGAGCCTCCCATACGAGCTCGTGAAGGAGTCGGTGCTGGGGATCCATAAACTGAACCTCCTTCGGAGAAATGCCTGAAATACAAAGATTAAAAATTAAGTTTATTGAAGCATATTCGCTATCCGTAGAGAATGTTAATTGCAATAATTTAACTGACCAAAGAATTTTGCATCAAACTCATCTACAGGATTCTTGAGAAATCCCGCATTAGTTTCTCGAGCGGCCTTCTTCACTCGGGTGCATTGGTCCTGACGCCAACGAAATATTGGCGGTGCGCTAGTTCCATCATTTCCTTGAAAAAGTAAGTCCCAGAACTCTTCAAGGTTGTTACAGCTGGGATATCTGCAGCTCATTCCGACAATGGCAATAGGTTCCCTTTGATATTTACTAAATCCATCATTCCTGAAAGATATTTTGAACAAGTCTGTCTTTATTGAGGAAAGTATGCGCAGCACGTCATTATTCCTGATTCTTAGCCAATGGATAGCGACAAGTTTTCCAAGAATGCCCGTCTCTTCCAATTTGCAAATTTCAGATTCCGCAGAATAGTCCAGCAAATTTAGCAAGGAGATATCGGATTCGTTTCTATGTAAAATATAGGCATTATATTTTTGCAGTGCATCATATTCCCCCATTCTTGATAAAATTCAAACTCACACAAGCAATGATTCTCCGTCCTTTAAGGTCCTTCCGTATTTTTGGTCTAGAGAAGATGTCATGTTGTCCTGGTTCATCATCCAGTTCCTCAGGTATCCTCCCATACCACCCTCTATCAAAATTTTGTTATTAATATACTGACTCGTGTTCATTGAGCAATAACAATGTATTCAAAATATGTTCGTCAATGATACCGATATCTTCAGCATGCTTTAGGCCAGTCATGATTGCTTCGTAATGATGCATGGAGGGCTTGAAAACAAACACGGATGTATCCGCAGAGTCCAAAAGGATCAATCCGTTTGTGTCTTGGGCAAAGATGTCGTCAGAATTCTTGAGAGCCATAATTGTTGGAGCCAAATAAACGCATTTCTCAAAGGAGCGAAGAGCGATCATCCCGTACAGCTTTGCATAGTCTTCCAGTTTCAAGCCAGCAGTGTTCTTGTCTTCTTCCAGGAAAAAGACCAAGTCAAAGCCTTGATCGAGAGCATGTCTGGAGGTGCAAAATAGTTTTTTGTGGAAATGACAATGCATTTTTCTTAATAAAATACTCTCGTTCCTGTAGAGAAATTATAAACTATAAAAGAGCGCTTACCTCATTCCAGTAGAAAGTTTGGATGACGCAATAACAGCAATCTTTCTGGTCGTGTACACTCGTCTCAAAGAAAAGCACATTATCAGTGCCCTTTCCACCTCATCCTCTGACAGGGCAGAGGTGACCCACACTTCCGACTTTAGTCCTATAAAATTGTACCAATGGAATACAAAAACATGAAGACAGGTTTCTACTGAGAAAATGCACAATGTCATAAGTGGTTACTTGATAGTGTATTTTTCAGTAATATGTTGCTGTCTCTTACCAAACATGCTCAGTTGCTTCCACAACTACATTCACTTTGGGGTATTGTAAGATTTTGTACTTCTTGAAGTACACACACTAATGAATACACTTCACAATACACACTTAACTGAGAAAATGATAACAACGCTTTTGTAAGTTGAGCACAATATTTTCAGTGGAATCTTCCTGCTGATGACGAGAAAGAAACTGCTCTAATGTGGAGGCGGAACTGCCCATTTATAGGTTTTGGCTACAGGAAAGAGATGAGTATTGAATTCATCCCAAAATTCTCTCGAATTTTCCAGTTTGCGTTTTTGTATTGAGAAATGCACCAAATGGTTATATACACCCGCTTCCAAATAAAGGTAGAAGTGCTGGTGTTATTCTCTGGAAAAGTTTGGCATAAGCGGGTAGTATTGTAACTACAAGACATGCATGTAAACTTATATTGCATGTCGTCGCCGCCAGTTTCTGAAAACGAAGAATAATACTTTCAGCGTGTTCCAGACTGAATTTCATATATGTGAGAATCTAATAGAGAAAATCAAACTTTTAAACTTGTGGCTGGTAGTATGTAGGAAGATAGCGAAGCTAAAGCGAAGAAAGGAAGTAGTCGTTGTTGAAGAGTCGTACAGTGAACACGAAATTGTTTTGGTGGTCTCTTCAGTCACTTTATGAAACTGCTTTATTTTCTCTCATTTCTCATTGTATTATCATGGAAAGTTTCCTCGATGTTATCCATAAGAACACTAATTGTGACCTGATATTGAAGCAATGTATTAATGATATTAGATCAATGTGTCATGGTAAACTAGTACCTGAATCATAGTGAATTCAATAATTTTGATAAGCATTTTTGCAAAACGCGGCACCGTAAACGGTTAAATCTTTCGACCAATAACAGGTACAATAATTTTGTTGTCACGAAATATGTACATACTTTTCACAATTTTGTTTGCATGCCACGCGACCAAGGAACCGCACTCTAGTCTTGGATACCAGTCATATGCATTTCCAAACGTCATTGTTTAATTTGTCGCTAATCGTCGAGATCATTAAAGATTTATAATCGATATATCAAAAATTATATGCATGCGACAGGATCTATCTCATAGTCAGTTCGTCAGAAATGCCAAACTTTACTAGTCATTCATGAATTAATTGGGAATATAACAACGGAAATATTTTGGACCTTGTCTTACCTAAAAATTAATTATCCTGCAAGGAAGGATATCACGTTCTTACTTGACTTACGCTTCATTACGATTTCTACATTGTAAAAACTGTTATGATTTGTTTTTGGTTAGATGTACCGAATGACCTATAACATTTAACCAACCGTGATAAGATATGCATCGAATTCATTATTGTTTCTAGGAGCAGCGAATTTAATCCGCCAGTATTCTAATAAGAATGTTCCAGAACATTTTTTTGTTTGAAGAAGTTTTTCGCTGCCCTTTAATCTAGTATAATTATCAGACATTTACCTTGTGAATCAAACCATTACTTTATCAGAGAAAATGTGTATTGGAATTTTGGAGCAAACTACGTACATTCACAGTTAACAAGAGGTCCGTCATAATTGTTAGGGCAAATTAAATCGCACTAAAATTGTCTTGCCAAATTACCCCAGTTCATGTATACACATGGTATCAAATAATTGCACATCACATCTCTTTCTTTGGTGAATTAAAGTCATTACGCTCAAGTGTAATCAGTAATTACTGGGTATATGCTTCATGTTATAAATACAAACATTTTCATTCCTTTTATAATTACTGGGCAATAAAAATAATTGGCATAATTGATAAAAGTTTGGAATAATTTGTAGTACAAAATAACCCAATGTTATTTACAATGCAAATAGACGTATATTTGTGAAGTAATGTACCTGTAGTACAAAACTAGACTACATTTTCACTAATCTAAGTAATGGAGCTCCACTCATCAAAACGCCTTAATTACAACCTGTCTCAACAACTTTACATTGTAAACTAAACCATACCACACGTGGCCCTCACGTCGTGGTAGCTTATACTCGTAATTACATGCAACCTACATATAATCACGCTACGGTTGGTGATCATCTCGGCCATCCAACAACCATAGGAGCAACAACTTATAACATAGTATCTAGTGGCTGGAAATCCTAAAATGATGTGCTAACTGCAAATTTTCTACGTCCCCAAATTGTTGTTTATAAAATGTATGCTAATTAATTTCTGGAGTGTTTCATGGAAGAAGTGATCAACCATCCTGGATAAGAAGCTCCGAAATTTATCATTGCATTTGAGTAAGTTGCTGGTTTTAATGAATGCAAGTTAAATGGGCGGTGCTGCTGTCGAGTGTCAATCATTTCTGCTCTTTAGCTAACAAAGAAGTACAATGTGTGACGTTAAGACTCTCTCTCATTCTACTGCAGCATTAAAAGCCATCAAACCGATCCAGATCATTCTCCCGAGAAATTTGCATCGCTGACGCACGTGGACCCAATAAAAATTATTAAGTGATCGTTTTCTAGTTGCTTCTACATTTAAAAATGATGGACAATTTTGATAGCAAACGGAAAAACCTGCGTGAAGGTACAATATAATACTAGGTCAAGACAACATATTTAGCAATGTTCTAATTACGATGCATTCATCGTTTTGACTCCACATGACTTTTGTGGCCACATCAGCGTCATTTTCAGTTTGGATTTCTTGATTTCTTGGGAAACTTTTTTGAGGATTCTGTGATTCAAAGCTTAAAATATGAACTTGTTTCAAATAAGCAGAAAATTAATAACTTTTTAATTACAAGCAAATAAGTATGCACTTATGTTTGTACTGCAGAGCCACCCATCTTAATAGCCACTCCTGTCTATGGAAATTCTTTGAACTACTGGCTTTCTTACATTCCATATTGTGATCACCAATTATTAGGTGGGAGTGACACCTAAAAGTTACTCAAAGCCTCGAATGGCAGAAATCATTTCTTATAAACACGTTCAATCTTTTCATCGGTAATACCTGCTGCGATTTTGATGGACGTTTAATATGAACACGAAGTATTTACCTGAGCAAGATAATGGCGCTGCCACAAAAAACTAATTTTATACTGCATATTTTAAAGTTTGATGTTGAATTGTTATTTGCTCTCTTAATTTTGCTTCACAAACAAGCATGAAGATGTTCTTTAATTTGATACACGGGAAATCATAGAAAATTACATACGTCATGATTTCGACAAATCCAGGTTACTAATTACTACTTGCATACATTATCTCGCATTGTGAACACTTCATGGATTAAGAAATGTTATAACTTTTGTGCACACGTGTGTAATTACACATGGACGTAGCAGTTATATAAAATGTACGTCACGTATGAGTGCAAATGAACTTGGTTCAGGTAATAAATTATCAAAGATGACAAACCAATGTATTAGGATTGTTTTTAAAGATTGTAAACTAGCTTTTACCACTCTAGAAAATGAATGGCATGTACATAAGTAATTTGCTGTAATCTAGTGTATTCGACCTGTAATGAAAATGTCATACAGAAATGGTTACTTAGTATGTAAAATATAACATTATCCAAGAGTTAAAGCAATTTGCAATTGCATATTTATTACTTTTACGCAACTTTACTCAATGGAAGTTCAATCAAACTTTAATGAAGTTGAGAAATTAAAAAATGCAATACTCAACGCGGAAGGCAGAAGCGTTTGGGAGATTATTTTATGTAAAAATACCTTTACTTTATGTGTAACTTGAATGAATGATACATTTGTCCGAGCTTAAAATATTTTTCAATTTAAACATGTCATTAATGAAGGAGGGTCAGCTTCCTTTGTTGCCTAGTTTTCCACATACCAACGCCGTATGAATTGGGGTAACCGGAGAGTTTTTGGTTGTGTTCGCAAATTTATGTCATATCATCAATTACCCCTGATGCCTTTTCTTCTCAGTTATTTCAGTCATTTCGTTATTAGATCAACTTAACTAATTGTGTCCGCTTCAGCAAGTATGTACAAAGCAAACGCACTCTGGCTAATTAAATAGTTGTAAAAAATACCTCGTTAGTTATACTGTTATGTCACAAATGAACGTTAACATTCATAACGTTATACAACGTGGAAAGGTAAACGGTACTAACAATCACAAGCAGAGTTCTCGTATAAAAAAGTTCATGCAAATACAAACCAAAATGGAAACTCCAACGGCTGTAAGAAGGGTGAACCCCTTCCTGGGAACATTTCTTAACATGTTATCACTGATTTGCTTTGCGCCATTCAAACTGGTTAAGTGTAAAAAGTCGGATGAATACATGATTATCAAATTGCGTACAAAAACGGTGAATATTAGAGGTTCAAATCATTATGCGTAAATAAGTGTAAGCGTTAAACTAATTTCGTCAAAATTTTCATAGATAATTTCATCGCTCATTCATATTCTTGTCCTGGTCCTAAACATTCTACGGGCTGCTGGTAGTATTGTACGTTACATTGAAGTACGACATGACATCAGTACGACCTTCTACCTTGCCAGTCAATTGGGCTCTGTTGGAGGTGTCTGGGCAATTCAACTGGCGTTCTGGCGAGACCAGGAAGGCATACAGCGGTATATTCATATAACCACTGTACAATGTTCTGTGGAGAAAGCAGTTAGATATCAGGTTTTGGTATGAAATGGAATATCTTGAGTTGATGTAATTGCACATGTCATTGAATATAATTTAATAATGTGCGTGTGTGTATAGGCCGTTGGAATATTCCTGATGATTACCTTAAGCTCCATGATGCATGCATCACTTTCCGTCATGCCACTTCTTGATTTGGATGGGATAAACCAAGTTCTA
Source organism: Sinella curviseta (assembly GCA_004115045.4). Classification (NCBI taxonomy): domain Eukaryota; kingdom Metazoa; phylum Arthropoda; class Collembola; order Entomobryomorpha; family Entomobryidae; genus Sinella; species Sinella curviseta. The sequence goes on along the minus strand of CM023200.3, from coordinate 30,696,191 downwards.
GACAAAACATTGTCACCTGTCACATCATACGTACTCGGACATGACTTGGTTCAGGTGTTCCGACAAAGCTTTTCCGATCATCCCCAGACCAGCATGATCCTAAAACGAATTCTGTCCATATTTGCCATTGTGACATGCAACTTTATCTTATCCGCAATGCTGATCCTGGCATGTACGTTTAAGATTGCAGTAAAGGAAATGTTTCAGAATTCCATTCGTGACTCGTACGGAAACATTCAACAGGTTGGTTGAAATGCACTCGAGCGCATATCTCTAAGATCTCAATTGAATCAATGTCGCGCTTTTTCAGTTTTTAAAGGCATATCAAAACATGAAGGAGGTGTCAACGCTCGGAAGAGAGCTGTTTGGTTCATTCATCCTTTGCTATTATATTGCCGTACTGTCATTTCTCGCAGAGCTCCCTCATCTCGTCTTGAGTAGTTCCGAAGACGTAGCTAGATTCTTCATGGCTATCTATTTCGTCGGTATAGTTGGTGCACTTGGCGTTGCCTCTGGAGCCAATAAACGGGTTACGTAACACAACAGTATTAATTACTTACGGTAACCATCATGCTGATAGTATTGGGTAATAATGGCTAATTATCGTTCCGTCATTTTCCACGCTCGTAATCAATCAATCCAATTAGATTGAAGAGGACCTCAGAAAGTACGTATCATTTCATCACTGGGAGCAAGAGTGGGACACAAAAGATCATCTTCAGCTAATTGCGTTGACACAGGACATGGAGGCAGAACCAATTGCACTTTCTTGTTCATACTTTTCTATCACCAGAAAACTTATAAGCTCGGTAATGTCAGCGTCTTGTCGCCATACAAATGCTTTTTAATGAATAATTTAGATTGAACCATGATAGTAGAACGTAGTGTAAATAATTGACAATGTAAACTAATTGCTTTATTTTATTTGATTGTACGCAGACACTTGGCTTGCTGATTACGTACGGAATACTCGTATTCCAAATGACGGGAAATGAAATTGCTTTTTGGGAGGATACGTCAAAGGCCTCTCAATAAATATATTAACTCAAACATCATCATTATGATTACATATCTAAACTGTCCTTTACATATACCATACTAAATGTGTATGAATTATGTAAATAATATACATACTTATTAATTAATCCCAGTAATCAGTTGTGCGAGTTCAGTATAAAGTAGGTACTGCAAATATGGTGTTGTAGCTAGAAAATATATGAATGTCATGCAATAACTTAATTTGTTTATTAATTTGAGTATTCACTGCGGAAACATTTCTACGTAAGCATTCCAGTAAGTATAAATTTGAGTTGGATGGCATTAACTTTGTCGAAACTACTAGAGCAAAAGCATTTTCTCCTATTTTAAAATCTGATAGAGTTTTTAGAATAGAGTAAGTGCGGATATTGCTTCAAAACAAAAAAACAAGGTTCACAAAAAGTTATAAACATGAAGAATGTAGAAAATCTAGTTGAGTTCTACTTTCGCGAAACAAATCAAGTGATGCCATTCAGTAGCATGCAAAAACAGTTCCACGACGACGGAAATAAAAAGGATATGAAGAAAGCGTGTCCGCATTTTGAAGCTTTTATAGATGTGCTAGCGTTTTTGCTACTTGTTCCATTTCGAGTCAAGTTAGACAAGGACTCCAATAAATACGTTATGACATCTTCAAGGCTTAGGAAGGTACGTGCCAATTCCTTCTGAAATCAGTAAAAATATTCAATTTTATTAAACGTATACGAGGAATGGCACATTCCAACTTCTGTCAATTATTTGTTGTTAGGTCACCGTTGGAGTTATTCAAACAGTGAATGTGTTAATAGGATGTGCTTTCTCAATCCGTATAATTGATAGATTCATTAACGTGCAGCGGAACATAACGCAAGCATTCTATACCGCTAGTCATATTTTTACCATACTGTCAATGATAATCATCGTGAAAACATTTTACTTTGACAAGAACAAAATACTGCAGTTCCTAAACAACTGCAGTGTACAGGAGAACAAGACGAAGGCCAGGAAAGCTAGGCTCATGGTGAAACGGACAACGTTACATGAAATATCCATACCTCTAGAGCCATAAAACATGCATAGATTTATGAGTGCAATTTTGTGTTCGACTCCACAGGCTCTTTCCATCATTTTTGTTACGATATGCACAGCCGTAGCACAGGAAGGATTGACCGGAAATGGTGACCGCGACTTGCAGCACATTTACAGTATTTCTAGTGCTGCCTTGTCACCAGTATTTCAGCTATTTGGAATCACGTCGTTAAATATTTTGAAAAGTGATACGTGTGGAAAAATATTTTATAGCATAGGAATCGGGGTGGTGTGCTATCATTTTGTTATGATCAACGTGCAGATAATGCTAGTGCCAATCATTTCATTAACAATGGATAATGTGGCCAAAATAAATTTTATCGAGAATGTTGAACACTGCTACCGCAAAATACCAGCGGTACTATTAGTAATCTTTTTGTTGATAATAATGGAATGACAATGCAATGTATACAACACCAAAATTTTATCTAAATTGTGCAGGGTATTGACGCTTACATCCACTTGAGGGAGGCCACAACACTTCTTTCGTCATTGTTTGGAAATTTTATTCTCAGCTACTACGTTGCGGTTCTGGCATTTTTTGCCGAGTTGCCGCAAATTATATTAGATAAAAGTGTCACTCATTTAGCCATTAGAATCTCTATATTCATATACATGGCCCTAATATGTTTTGCAATGTACCAGGCAACAGGTTTCCACTGCAAGGTAATTTTAGTACCACCAGCAAAATGAGTTACCAATCAATTGCTTTTACTTCACAAACCTAATTCCCCTACCTGATATTAACAATTTCCCAGGTGGACAAATGCCTACGAAAATTTATAGCGTGTCATCATTGGCAACCCGATTCCGATTGCGAATGTAAACAACATTTACAGCTAATTGCTCTGACGCAGGAAATTGACAATGAGCCGGTCGGCATTTCGTGCTCCTTCTTTACCATCACAAGACGTTTTCTGGGATCGGTATGTTGTGACCATGATTCATTTTTAGATATGGGAGTGTTCAACATCTGCAAACAAAATTTTACTCCTCCTGATCCACCAGCAATACAGTAAATTTAATTATATTTCTCTTTTTAGACAATTAGTCTTGTGATAACCTACAGCCTTATAGTATTTCAATTGTCGGATGCAGAACACAGCGCGTTTTGGCACAATTGATGTATAACGTGAAACGTCTATTTCTTCTTCTAGTGGAATCATTCCTTCTGCTTTACGGAGAGGCATAAACTAGACGTTGAAAAATTAAATCAATAATTGAATTTCTGAAGATATTTATGTAGCTGACCTTTCTTTGTACTGAATCATTGTATACGCTTAAAAGTGTGCATTTACTGTCTCAATTTTTTTGCGGCAATTGTGACACGGTTGAAAACAATTCAATATTTGAGATTCGGTTATGCTTGAGCAAGTATTGATATATAATAAATTACTTAAAATCATAGAGGTACTTGTGTACTGATTTCCATATGATTTGGCTTACTGTTGGTTTTAATGTCCATGTATACATATGTACATGCTTAATTTTAAAGCGACTTACGTTTACTTCAAAATGAAGAAATTAAAAAATTCCCGACCGCATTTTTTACAACAACTTCACCAGTTTCATCTCCAGATATTTTATATGCCCGCGCATTAACCGAGCACTATAAAAATCACCAGAATCAATAATCTATATTTACTTTCAGCCTGCTCTGACTTCATTGTATCAATTATAATGCAGCAATGCCATGTCGTTATCACAAAGTTTTGATTAGGGTTATAAAATGTGCTCGGGCTACTTTTTGTACATATTAAAAGCATATTACAATACTCAAAAGAAAGTGGAATGTAAACATTGCTTAGTACGTACTTGTGTATGCTCGTCACACAGTCAAAGTCATACCAAAGTTATAAACGAAATAAAGAGCGATTAGAGTTTTAGAGTTCATATTATTCAATAATATCTTAAGCGAGCATGTAATGCAGAACGTATAAATGTGATGCAAATAAGAGGCAACATTGCACATAAGTGGCCAATTTGAGTGATTTATCAATATAGGAATGTACGTTTCCAACGCAGTAATGAAAATAAGTAGTTGCATTTTTTATCTGTAAGCAGTCAGTATCAAAATGCATACTGAACTCGCATCTCCTCGAATACATTTTTAAATATTGAAGTATTGAACAAAATATTGAACGACCCCTTATATCCCACCCCTCAGTCAGAAAGGGGGTCATAGTCTGGACTGGGGTCATGGACCCATCTAGGGCAGAGGGGGAAGGGCGTGACGCACATTAACCTTCAAAAAGATGAAGTTAATGGAATCAATGGGGCCGTTCATGTTGTCTACACATTAAGTAAATCATACAGCACCTGTGTACTCAATTTCATCAATCAATTTAATGGTTTTACTATGACCCCCTTTCTGACTGAGGGGTGGGATATAAGGGGTCGTTCATGTCAAATTTGAAGTCAGCTGGTCAAATGCATATGTGTACCAATTTTCAGTCGCTAACTCCAATATTTTGTCCTCCATCCACCAGCATTACCAAAAGTATCATTTTGATAACTTCCTCTATGAACGTTCCCTTACCCATTTTCGAAACGTTATTTTCATTACGTAACTGGTTCCAACGGCATCCCGGACACAAAGAGTTGGTCTTTCGACCAGTATTGCCAAATCTACTAGACTAGTCCGGTTTACATTTAAAAACTATAAAAAACTAAAAAACCGAGGCTTTTTGAAATAGATTTTTTATTAAAATCGTAAGATTTTGACATTTTGTGGTTTCGAAACCATCATAATCGGAATCCTCATACTCGAATTGTATATTTATAATTAAAGTAATATACACTTCGTACCCAGCTTTAAAAATAAAAGCCCAAACGTAAAAATTGTTGAGTTGGAGGTATTTGCCGCAATATGGGAGTTTTTGGCCACTGTGCCATGATTACCAGTAGTTTTAACAAGGTTCTTATTGGTTAGTAGTAATCAAGAAAAAACTATGAAGTATTCTTTGGGTCGTCATATCCTCTTTGCTCGCAAATTATCTGCTGCAAAAATGCTTAAATATACGCACGTATGTATGTATTCAATATGCGATGTTAACCAATAACAAGCTGCAGGATCAGCGGTGCTAATTTATCTTAATACTTGCTACGGGTTCGCAACACCCGTTGCAACAAAGCACAATGAGTAGCATATCTGTAAAAACAATTTTATTCTTTCCCTCGGCATTTGTGTCCCAAATTCATCGTCAAAGAAATACGGTAAAGCGGAAATTGACAGTGTCAGCGTCCGCCAAACGGTGAAAAATAGCACACTTCCCCGGGTGTACCAAATCCTGCCATGTGGTAAGAACGACACTTCCAATAATGACTTTACATTTCATATTGATTACTTGCAATTGAGTGGCGATAATGCTTGAAAAAAAAGTATCTATAAGGCGGCTCTGCTACATACATTCAGTTTGGGTTTGACGGATGTGAGAGTCATGTGGGAACATGCCAACTTCAACATGACGGATCCTCAATACGAGGACAATTGTATTTTATTCCGGATAAAGATGTGAATAAACTGGGAGTCCGAGTCAAGGTGGGTCTTGACGGTATTGAGTCGAAGCCAGTTTATGACAATGCAGTTGAAGACAGTGCGGTAAAGGCAGGTGTTCAAGACAGGGTCTTTTTTCTTGGGCGTCTTATCGGCAGAAAGAGGGCAGTCAGTGGAAGTGTTGAGGTTTATAAAGTACGGCAGGTACGTTTTTGTACCACTTTTATGTATCGGCAAATTGCATTCATCCTTCTTCCTAAACTCTTTAGTATTTTCCGAGAGGTTACCCTTCTAGGACCCACAACGGAACAATTGTGGCATTATTTAATGACAAGCAATGATCACAAAGAATTCCCCCCCCCCCCGTTTTATCTAAAGAAAATTTTTGAGGACTGGACAATCCATGACATGTACAAAGCAAGGTCGTACCCTACTGTATATGCTGTAAATATGCGCATACGGAATTTGTGACGCCGGAATTGTATTTAGCACCCAAAAGTTGGTTACCTGACAAATTCATATCGCATTTGGCAAACCTATAGGTGCTTCCGGTTCTCTTGTGAGTAACATGGACATTTGTAAGAATTCCTATCTGCGATTCAAACATTCAGAAACTGGTTTTTATGACAATATATTGAATGGCAATTTTCTCAATTTTATTTATTAAAGGATATGTGAATTACGAAGAAACGAATCACAGGTGCAGGGGTATCAAGTAGTATTATCACTAAAATTTAATCGGAGTCGTGCTCAATTTAAAATTCTGTTCACATTAAAGTTCCAAAATTGATTGTACATTTTTTAAATCTACCAATCTACATTATAATTTTGTGAGATTTGATTAGCTAGGAAACCAATCAATTGCATTAATACAATTCAAATAAAAACGGGTCTACAATTTTAAATGATTCTCTGTCTCAGAATCTTCATTCAAGGCCAACTTGTATAAAATTTCGAGTTGTTCTTCCACGCAGCCAAATAACTCTTCCAGTTCCTCCCTGGACGCAACGGCCCTCTCCGCTGTAGCATTTATCTGAATTACGCCATCGTAGCTCAACGCCGAGAACACCAAACCCGCCAACCCGTTTCCAGGGATTAAACATAAGCTTGCGCCCAAAAGTTTTCGCCGATTCCATGATATTTGATTAACGGTTCCTGGAAAACTTGTTACCCCTACAGGTACTAATCTGTTGTGAGCCAGTTTAGGCTGAAAATACGGAGGCATTCCGAACAGAAATCGCATCGCAAAATTTAATGGCACAGCCACTGAAGGACGTTTGACTGTTGACAACTTCCTATCACATTCCCGTAGTCGATCAAGTGGTTCCATTTTGGGGTTGACTGGCATCTCGTACATTATCGCGTTTCTGCAATAAATACACAATTCAGTTGGAGATTACTTGTGCATAGTTAAAGTAGAATGGTAAACAAAAATAAATTTGATTACGCATGATTTCTCAGTTTTTTCGGATGGTTTGCGGAAGGCGCCGCCACGCCACAAGCAACAGATTGAGGCGTGTCAGCAGCACCCATTTTCAATCTCAGAAGCTTCCCAACTCCTGCTCCCAATGCGGAATCTATAACTGCTGCAAAGCTCACCCCAAAATGATTCTTAATAAGCTTGACTTTCTCTAAATGAATAATTGGACCTCTGCAAAATACTTGTTTCCACGTTTTCTTGTCATCTGGACAGTGAAGTGGAGTATGCCTTGCTAATGTTGAACGTAAAATGTATAAATAAGCTTGTAGCACTTCCGTCTGTAACGGAACATAGTCGTACAAGTTTTGAACAAAACCCATTTGTTTTATTAGTGACCTTGATACTGGAATTGAAAGTGGCTGGACTTTGTGCCCAAACAGATCCTGCATCAAGTACATAAAACCAAAACCATCCGCGAGACCGTGATGGAAGCGCAGTACTACAAGCGTTGAGCTGGAAACAGTTTCTTTGTTATCTGACCTATTTACAACACGCCTTCCATGGAATTGGTAATTATGTACCATGTGAATCTCCCATGCACTTCGCTGCTGTTTCCATGACTTATTTAAACATTGTTCGTTCAGTTCGTCAAAAAAGATTTCAGAGTCCTTTGCAGACATATTCGCGTCCAGCTTGTGTACAATGATATGATTTGCCAAGTCAAAGTGATAATCCTGTTTGAAAAACATGAAGCCCATCCATTGCGAAAAGTACTGTTGAAGTTCTGGGAATTTAAGCTCTCCACTTTCTGTTGTAGCCCGTAGCCATTTCTCGTCAACAGTGTCATACATTTCCTTATAACTGATATGGCCTTCAAAACAAAAATTAACGACCACCGAAAACCGGGGATTGTGTAATTCCTTAGTATTCGCAAATTCTGATGCCATTCCATTTCCAATCGCGTTCAATGCTCCCCGTAAATCTTTCGGTCCGAACATCGGGGCCGCATATTTGATCACAAACCATCGCAATAAATGCAAAAGAATCACCAGTAAAAGCAGACAAGGAATGACGAAGAACAATTTAATTAAGCCGAAGAGGACGCGGGTAGCATATGGCACCACATTCACTGTTCGCTGCACAATTTTCATGATATTGACTTTTAAATCTAGTCCAACTTACAGTGAATAACCAGAATTACCGTACGGGATGCTGGATGGAACGTATATAAAAGCACAACTTTGCAATTTAGTATGACCAGTTATTAAGTTGCCTGAATACAACTTTGGCACCAGCATGAATAAATGCAGACACGTATAAAAGTTGCAGATTGGCGAAACGGCAGATCCATATTTTATGAAATGTCGAATGTATGAATTTACACAATCAAGAGTTTTTATCTAGTATTGAACCGGACAAGGATTGCTGAAATTTCCATTCATTGCTGCTGTTGTCCTACGAAATTTTGTTGTTAACCAAATGTATCCAATAAATTGTTACCTATGAAAATATTGAACCAATTTATTTATTTTCCCACCAGTATCCATGTACGTATCGTAAAATAAAATTTAATTTGTTTCCGTAATTAGGGTTGACCGTTATTGCCTTGTTTATTGTTACAATTCATAATAGCTATTGAATATAGTACATACTGGCATTTTATTGGCAACTGGAAATATAAAAAATTGCGATCGTAAAATCGATGATATATCTCAAACCGATGGAATATCTTGCCACCAGTGGTTACGGTTCCATGAATAAAACGTCTTTCAAATATTACGCATGAAACTGCACTTAATACAACCTTATATGCCGATAAATATTTTCTGTTTATCTAAAGTACAGCAATTATAATTAACAGCAATAATGAAGCTTCCTGATTTCCAAATTTTCTTTTGAACGAATGAAAAATAATAATATAATAACACATTATATGTGGACTGTAAAATATAGTACACATTAAAGAAAATTAATGCCAATATGTATATTAAACACAACTTGCTTACCTAATCAACTAACATTATCTTACCTATCTACTACTATTGATCAAAACAATCGTGTTAAAAATTAATTAAAACAGCGCATCATGTAAAGACAATTGTATATAATTGTAAAAAAAACTTCTCTACATATTTGTTAAAAATATAGAGTAAACGAGTGCCCGGCAGAGCAAAGCCATATCATGTAATCATCAAATTTGTTCATGTAATTTTTGGTCCAGATCGGCAACAATGCCTTGATAACTGGGCGACTCCCGGGAGGGGTTTTACCCCCATACTTCCTCAAGTAAAATGCACCTCTTAGCAAACGCCACGTATATGCACGAATTTACGCCTACCCAGGCGAGTTATTTTAGAATTTGTGCGGTTTAAGCATATTATATACATATTTATTGCAGTAAGGTTAGGTCCGACTGATCTTATCGTTGATCCGTCGTAGCGGCCAAGGGCAACACTTTTGGCATATGTTTCATTTACAAAAGTTGCTCAATTTTTTAATTCTCTATCCGAATCTGAAATAAAACATTTTGAGATTTTGGGGTGGCCGCATGGGTTTTTCGCACATACATCCGTCCCTTGGGGGTATATCGTATGCCATATTACAGAATCGTAATCTACGCATTAAGTTACCCCTGGACACAAATTTGTGTCAAATTCTACCGTGTGACTTTTTGGTGTAGTGATTATAAATTATCTTGATGATAATGAGTAATAAAAAGTTATTATTGTTCGCCCTTTGTTTTTATCCTATTTCGTAATACATCAATCATTTTAGATTGAAGAAGTCCTAAGAAAGCACTCATTTCATAACTGTGACCAAGAGTGGGACACAAAAGAGCATATACAGTTAATTGCATTGATAGGAAATGGAGGCTCAACCAACTCCACTTTCATGTTCCTATTTTGCCATCACCAGAAAATTTATAAGCTCGGTAATGCCGGCGACGTGTCGCCTTAAACGCATTTTTTTGGATGACGTATGATATTAGCAACTACTCTAAATAATTGGTAAGTGAAAACTAATCGGTTTGGTTCATTGTACGCATACACTCGGCTTGCTGATAACGTATGGGATACTCGTATTCGTAATGACAGAAAATGAAATTGCTTTTTGGGAGGACACGGGAAAACAGGCGCATTAAATGTATTAAATTAAACATTATTATCAACAATAACCAATATTACACATCAAAACTGTTCTATGCATTCACTGGATTTATGTGTTTATGAAAAAGAGTATATAATTATCATGTGGATATAATTAACATAAACACGTACTAAACGTAATTAGGTTAAGTAATAATGTGGCCGAATTTTTGGTATAAATGTGGTCCTATAAATATAATAATGTAACTATAAAACATTAGTAATCAAATAATTCAATTGGTTTATTAATTTGAGTACTCGCAGCGGAAGCAAATTTATCAAATACGCGAGGCAATATGAGTTTGATGAGCACGATATTATCTTTGTCGTAATTCGATATCTACGTAAAAACTTACTTTTTCCGATTCTTAGCCGACATAGTCTATGAAGTAAAGTGGGATACTGTTTAAAAATAAAATTGGGGTTCCTGAAAAGATATTGGTATGAAGAAGAAAGCAGAAGATATATTTCCGTTTTACGTTCTCGAGAAAAATAAGGCGCAGCCATTCAGAAATATGCAACCAGAGTTTCACGACGAAGCTTCAAAAGCAGAAAAGAAAAAAGTGTGTCCCCATTTTGAAGCTTTTATAGATATATTTTCATTTTTGCTACTTGTTCCATTTCGAGTCAAGTTGGACAAGGAGAAAAACGAATACAAATTGACATCATCACAGCTAAGGAAGGCATGATCCGCCGATTTTTTTTGAATTAGTCAATAGTAATAAACGCTTAATTCAGTGAGTAAGAAGAATTGCTAACTTTTAACAACTTTGAATTTATTTCTGTATTAGGTTGTCGTTGGAGTTATTCAAATAGTGAACGTGGTACTGGGCTGTGCATTCTGCTTCCGTATAGTTGATAGATTTATTAACGTGCAACGAAACATAACACATGCATTTTATGCCGCCAGCCATATTTTTACAATAACTGCAATGGTGATCATCATGAAAATATTTTACTTTGACAAAAACAAAATATTGCAGCTCATTAACGTATGCAGTGTACAGATGGAAAAGTCCAAGGCCAGGAAAGCTCGAGTCATGGTGAAACGGGAAACTTTGCACGAAATACACATACATTCCTAAACACAAAATATGCATGCATTTAATCATTCAACTTTGTTTACCAATCCACAGGCCCTTTCTATCATATTTGGCACGACGTGCGTAACAATTGCACACGTAGCAATGAGCGGAAATGCTGACTCCGACATGCAACACATTTACAACCTTTGTAGAACAGTTCTGTCACCAGTTTCCCAGCAATTCGGAATCGTTTCCTTAAATCATTTGAAAGACAAGACTTGTGGAAAAATATTATATAGCATAGGAATCGGGATAATGTGCTATCATATGATGCTTATGAATGTGCAGATAATGTTAATGCCAATCATTTCATTAACCATGAATAATATGGTCGAAACGGATTTTACCCACAATATTGAGCACTGCCTTCCTAATATCCCTGCGGTAAGATTGCACTTCATTTTGCTGATTATTATGAAATTATACTGCAGTTTCTACCATAAAGAGTAACTATTTGATTTTTGTAGGACATTACAGCATACATCGATGTCAGAAGGGCTACATCCCTTCTTTCATCATTATTTGGCAATTTTATTCTCAGCTACTATGTTGCGGTTCTGGCATTTTTTGCCGAGTTGCCGCAAATCATATTAGATAAAAGTGTCACTCATTTGGCCTTTAGAATCGCTATGTTCATATACATGGCTCTAATATGTTTTGCAATGTACCAAGCAACCAGGTTCCACTGCAAGGTAATTCATAAACCATTTATTCCGCTATTTGATTACAATATAATTATAGTCAAATAAAATAAAAAATATATTTTGCGCAGGTCGACAAGTGCCTACGAAAATTCATTGCATACCATCATTGGCAGCGCGATTCTGGCTGCGATTGTAAACAGCATTTGCAGCTAATTGCGCTAACACAGGAAATTGACAATGAACCACTCGGCATTTCGTGCTCCTTTTTTGTCATCACAAGGAGTTTTCTTGGATCGGTATGTCGTGATAACAATCATTTTTTAAATATCGTCGTGTTCAACATTTGCACCGGAAACTTATATTCTATGCAGAATCTTGTAAGATGTGCAAACGTTCGATTATTTTTTGCATTTTTGCTTCTAGACCATTAGCCTTGTGATAACGTATAGCCTCATAGTATTTCAATTGTCGGATGCAGGACAAAGAGGGTTTTGGCATAATTAATGCATGGCGTGTATTCTTCTACATGGATGAGGTTGAGGATGAGCTGGAACTGGAAATTAAATCATGAAATCGATATTTAAATTTTTGGGGAATTTTAAGTAACCAGGATATATTATCTTGTATTACTAAATTGTAATTTAAGCGTAAAAGTGATCACTTATTATCTCAAATCGTCAGTACAACTTTGATGTTATTGCAATCAATTCCATATTTAAAAATCTCTCGTGCTTGGTCAATTATAGGGTGGTAACTAATTATTCGGAACCTCAAAAAATTGTGGCACAAGTTGCTATGTATAAATGTTATGGCTTACTGCGCACAAAATATATATGTACGTATTAATAATTCATATCATATGTGACTCATATTTAAGCTGAAATGTAAAAATACAATTTTTAACCACGACTTTTGCACAACTGTACTGGATTCATCTATAGATGTTTCCTACACCAGCTTATTAACCTGAACTAAAAAATCATTAACTATCTATAATTACTTTCGCGCTAAATATTTATTTCACTGTGCTAGTTTTAATGCTACAATTTCATTATCACAAAATGTTGAGTTTGGTTATTGGATGTACTATGTGCTTCTATTTTGGCACGTGTTAAAATCCTGACGCAATAATTACAAATAGTTTAACGTACACATTGTTTAGTACTAATTTACATACGGCGCTCACATATCAAAGTCATACCAAAGTTATCAGCTGCAAAACAAAGGGCTATTATAATTCACATTATGCAATATAATATCATCAGCTAGTATAAAATGTAATATCAATGTCATATTAATAAAAGACAACAATTATATAAGGGAATATTTTATTGACTAGCATACGAAGCAATGAAGAAACAAACGTTCCGAACAAAGTTATCAATTTAGTTACTTCTCCCATCAGTCTCAAGAATAATGCTGAACTCGGTCTCTTCATCTTGCTTCACAGTGTAATCATGATTGCCGGCATCACCGTTTTATAATACGATATTACATGCTTTACTGCTGGATAGTAATAACCACAAACTAAGAAGCATTGTTTGGAGAGTCATATCCTGTACGAGGAATAATTATGTGTAAAAATGCTGCAAGTAGGCATGCAATAATGTAACATGTTTCCTAACAGCAAACCGCATGCAGAGTGGTTGGCAACCAGTTATCATTAATACATATCTGTTGCAACAAACAAAGCACAATGCGAAGCATATCTGTAACCGCAATATTCTTCTTTTCACTCGGAATTTGCGTCCCAAATGCTTGCGCAAAGAAATACGGCAAAGCGGAAATTGACAGCGTTAGCGTTCGCCAAACTCAGAAAAATAGTACCCTTCCTCGGGTACACCAAATATCCACATGCGGTAAGAAAAGTGCTTCCAAAATGCTTTCATTTCAAACCCTATTACTTACCAGAGTGTCAATAATGTTTGGGACATAATAATGATCTTGAAGGCGGCTCTGCTACGTACATTCAGTTTGGACTTGACGGATGCGAGAGTCATGTGGGAACATGTCAGCTTCAACATGACGGATCCTCAATCCGGGGCCAACTGGATTTTATTCCGGTTAAAGATGTGAATAAACTGGGCGTCCGAATCAAAGTAGGCTTTGATGGTATTGAGCCGAAACCAGTTTATGACAATGTCGTTGAAGACAGTGCGGTAAAGGCAGGGGTTCAATACACAGTACTCTTTCTTGGGCGTCTTATCGGCGGAAAGAGGACGGTCAGTGGATGCGTTGAGGTTTATGACGTGCTGGACTCGTCACTCCAACTTTGCATTCAGGCTGAAATTGATTTAATGAAATAGGAGAGAGAATTGTGACTGTGATGAAATACGTTTTAAGTAGTAGTGTGCATGGATGACTATGAAATAATAATAAATTAATTTCTCCAATTCGCTAATACACTTTTCGGATTCCATATTATATTTATTTTGATTTGTGCTCATTATAGTGTGTAGCAAATTATAAAAACCAAATGTATCCAGATGAACAAAAACAAATGCATTCAGTTTCTGTGTGTACCACAAAGAATAAATTGTTCCATGATTCAAATTACTCGTATCCAGACATATGTATTATTACAACATGAGGTTTTTTAAATGTACGTGATTATAATTCGGTTTTTTGCTTTTGATTTTCTTCTATTTTGTATTTGGCCATCATGGCTGGAGCTAAATATTTGCTCCAAATGTCATCCCAAATATGCATACGATCTTTGACAGATTGATCAATTTCCACAGTTCCTGCGTCCTCGTCAATTCTGAACCATTTCAAGGGCTCCTTACCACCCAGTTGGTCCTTGGAAATAGATTTCCATCGTTTTGATTCAGCGTTCCCCCAGGAATGTTTTGGCTCCCTGAAAAAATGAGGCATGCATGCATCAAACAATTTATACTATAATCATACTTAATACACAAAAGCTTATATATTGTTGTCATTTAAATTCTTTGGTAGTAGTATCTGCACTGTGGCATAGAGCAATTACCCGTGAATTGCAAATGTCGTCCAGAGTTTCACAAAGTTTTTCGAAAATTTCACGTCAGTCTCGCCCAATTTTATCGGGCCACCGGCTACACCCGGATATACTTGGCGGAAGTATTCGAAACTGAACAGATGGGGTTGGTCGTCCCCATGTCCACACTCTAGATAAGTTAATATAATTAGAAAGAGTAAGTACTATATTTTGATATTTCTAAATAAACATATTTTTTATTTATTGTAATGCTACGTACTTTCGGCTGCTTCGCCAGCAATCTGGAAGGCCGAAGCTGACGCCGACACTGGCCCTATACGAGAATACTGATACAAATAGACAGGATTCTTCTTTCCATGGGACGCTGTCTCCACTGCTGATTTATACGCGCCATATAGAAACAGTTGGTCCGTAAATAGATTTGAAAATTGTTGTCTAGTTTCCTCTGATATCTCTCCCGTCCCAAAATAAAATTCCTTCATACTTTGAGAGACCTTTTGTTGCTCTTCCACCGGAAGCAAGTTAGCGTAGTCTAGAAGAAGTGGTGCATATTTTTCCCATTCCGTATTGAGTTCCTTTAAAAGCGGCGGATTGAAAAGGATTGCGCCAGCATACATTACAGCTCCTCGTCTTCATTTACGCCAACCATCCAAGGAATCTCGGCTAATTGACTGCCCCTCCTTGTTAAAATGGAAATGGGTGGCTCTGACAGGAACGGGGTCAGACTGGACACAGGATCACTTGGCTCAGTTGTTGGGCCAAAAAAGAAGGATTTCATGTTCATGGGCCAACTCTGAAAATTAAAACGAAAAGTACATTGTTTATACATGTACCGTTATAGCAAATTGTTCAACATATTATTTATTACTTGACTTACAGTTTTAAATGTCATCTGGGCTAGCTTGAGCTGGTCCATCGTTACTCCTTTCAGACAATCCAAAATCTCTTCCGACGATATCCCAGAAGGCTCTTCAGAAGTCGTTGGACATTTCAAGTGAGTTGCAAGTTCCACCGCTATCTGTCTCGGATCTGACTGGTACGCCCAAGGACTTAGAGCACTTCCACTTTGCGAGATGGCTCGGTGGAATAGTCCCTTTGTCGTTGGACTCAACAGCAAATAATGAGTCGCTGCTCCCCCAGCACTCTCCCCAAAAATTGTTACCTTTCCGGGATCTCCTCCAAATTTCTTAATGTTTTCTTGAACCCATTTAAGCGCAACAACCATGTCCTTCAGACCATTGTTTCCTGAAATGACGCTGTCCCCAGTACTGAGAAATCCGAATGAACCCAGTCGGTAGTTGATGGTGACGAGTATCACGGGTTCATCCATGAAATATTTGGGTCCGTGTCCAAAGCCATTGCCATTAAAAAATCCGCCCCCATGTACCCAGAAGAGGACGGGATAGTCCTTTCCAGAGGCGCTGGCATTCATGGGAACGTACACGTTCAAATTGAGACAATCCTCAGCCTCGACGATACCTTCATCGGTACCTGCCAAGCCAAAGGGAATTTGAGGACATATGGCACCTGGTTTGGTGGCACTGAAAATGCCTTCCCATGGTGACTCTGTAATCAGTTCTGACTCTTCAAATCTGGCAGGAATGGTGGCATATGGAATTCCGGTAAACGAGTAGTAGGCACGTTCATCCCTCGAGAATTTTACAGTTCCGGAGAGTAGGCCCCCATTTGGTAGCTTCACAAATGGAACGCCCTTTTTAAAATGAACTTGAGCACTGACACGGAATGATGCCTGTTGCAAGGTCACCAGGAATAGGACCGAAAGAATTGACAAAGTCTTCATTTTGCTAGCTAATTTACTCGACCAGTGTATGTCGATAATAATACAACAAAAATTGGATGAGTGCTGGTTTATAAGCTAATATTTACTGTTAATGAACAAACAACAATGAGCTTAATGAAAAATTTGTTAGTTTTACTTTAAAATAATAATTATTAATTGTCCAGCTCTATGGGTGAGTTCATGCTAAAAATTTGTCTTTGGATCACGCCACATTTACTCGAAAACCACAGCAAATTGAAAATGGTCAATGAAGGAAAGTGCAAAAATAATATTAAAATGGGATTGGAATGTAACGACCAGCTTTTGCAGCGAAAATGTTCAATATTTATTTTATACATAAATAGTCATTTCAGTAGGTATTAAAAAGTTTTTAACCAGGCGGAAAATCCCTAGTTTCAGCCAAGTGTGATGAAATGATGATATAATGCATTTTACAACTCTGGTATTTTACACAGCATACAACTCCAAGTTTGCTGATTGTAAGTGACAGAACCTAAAATAATTATGTTAAAGCTGCAGTCTTCCACAAACGACTAATAAAATCACAGCGCTCTTTTTCTACAGACAATCTTGGTAGCAATCTAACCTAGTCGAAAATTAGAGACTCGTTTTCACCAAATTCAGCGAAAATATAAAATATTGCACTAAAAGCGACCTTATAAACCAGTACTCATTTCTATACTGGCTAGAGGGTTGTTTGTCCAGATCGTCACGTTTCTGCTTACCGGCTACTAATTCATTACTCTGAACGAGTCTGATCTGGTCTCATACCGATGGAGACGAATGGCAAACAAGTTTACTCGTCCACTTCACTTGTCCTTGTACAATAAACATGGTCATGTGTGCTTGCACGTGCACTAATGCCTTCCACCACAAAAATGCATACCTACTTATATGGGTTCATTCAGAGAGAAACATTCATATCAATCACAATTTGTTATCAAATTCATTATTATACAATTAATTGCAACTACCGTACTCGAAATGTGAGACTATGTACGCTTAGCATTGATTACCATAGGCACATTATTTACATGCCTCTAACCACATGAGATTCGTGTGTTTCACGGTTTTCATGTAAGTCATTGAAGCGTATTTGCGATATGATTAAATTTTTATCGATTCATTTAATTTTATCTTGTTGACACATTAACTCTCCTCGGCATGATGAGATTAACCAAAGTAGTGGTATTTTTCATTCGCTCTACTTCTGGTTTGCAGTTTCAGCATGCCTAAACCAATCCGTGAGGTTTTTATACGAGGAGGAAAATTCCTGGAGGTGGATGACATTTTTACACGGTTGTACAATGTTATAAATAAATTACTTCACATGCTTTTGAATTGTCTAATGTTTTCCTCTAGACTCGGTCAAATTTAAACCAAAAAATGAGTTCAAGGTTCGTGGCAACTTCTAACTTAGCATACTTACTATTAGACAAGTTCAATTTGTTGGCTTCATTCAACACTGTTTTCCATTGTTATATTTGACATCATGCTGTTGAACATACACACTTTTCTCGTATGTTCTCTTGCATTTTGCAACGTATGAACTGTTGTGCATTTTACGAACATAACTATGAGTATCATTTATATAAAAATATAAACATACATTATTAACTACCGAAAACATGATTATGAAGGAAATTATGAAGGTAACTGATCTGTTTCAATTCTGCGTGACTGTGTGTCCGTTTGTCTGTAAACACTATAACTTTACTCCACATTGACCGATTTGATAAAAATTTTGCAAAGAGGTACATACATACCTTAGATCATTCTAAAATTCGGTATTGAATTTGGGTTTCCTCGGGCCACACCCACGGGTATGGCGAGGGATGAGGTCTACATGCATATCTATGAGCAAACATTTTTGATCGGCCTATCTGATAGAGAATTTTAAGCTGCTAATTTATTGTCATTACAGCATGGGACAATTCGCCCAACTACTATAGTAGTAGGACCGGGAATGTTGTGATATTATAAGGGTAAAAAAATTACATTTCAAAAATTGCGAAAAAAATCCGAACTCCACTGCGCAATCTGAGAGTCAAAAATCAAATTTCTGTTTATAGTCGATACCGGTTAAGCTCATTTAAGTGCTTATCTTCCACCGGCGACTCTTCTTCTAACAGAGAAGGGACACTCTGCGAGGATCCTGGTAGTTGATAACCACTTCCCTTGTGATACTCAGACTCCCCAGGATACCTTCCCCGTACAGGCTGCACGCAGCACTCACAGAGCCGAGAAGGATTTGGGGGGCTGGCACCGGGATTCGATCCCTTGACCAGTGGCCGTAAGTCAGGTTTGCTGCTCACTGCACCACCTTGCCCCCCTTTTCAATCTGAGAGTAGCATTTTCCTTTTAAAATTCAAATGATCTCTTCTTGCTATTACACTTTTTGATAGCAACTGGCGTTTATTAAAGATATCACGATAAGCTGTCATAGTCATTACATCCCTCCATTACTGAATGAGCTAGAGAATTCATCCTACCGTTTTTTATTTTTAAAAAGAATTGCTTTGCATTTAGTTTGATTTTTATAGTAGAATAAATTTTCTCTGGAGACAGAAAATTTCTGGAGATGGCAAATATTTTCTGGGGGGACATTGCGCTCCCTGTACATACTGTTGTTACGCCCATGTGTTTAGAGTCCAATTTAAATGAAAACTGATTGGCCGGGTTTACCGCTGACTTGTAACTAAAACCGCACAGTTGCTAATGGAACCGAACCAAAAGAGGTTTATGTATATATAAGAACATACATGAAAATATTGAAGACAAACCGAAAAATATATTTTTCAAATACAGATAAAAAAGCCACGGTCACATTCAGGAATTCGGACTTGTTGCTCGTTCCACTCCAAATGAGACTGAATGTTGAACGCCTTTTTCAACCTTGTTAACATAATGAAGTTGTTATGTAAAATTTTGTTTTACAGTGTTTGTGTGCATAAATGGAAGCGTCACTTGGGTAAAAATGTGCCAAACCAAATGTTGGTTAGCCTTGTGTCCCATGTTGACATTTAAAGAATTAAATCTGAAGTTGCCAAAAGCTATTCAATGTTATGAATGACCCTTATACCTATGTTGCACGTAGTTTGCTACGTATAATAGTTGAAATTATCGTTGTTTTATTCCGAATTCTGGAGTATATACACAATTTATTAATAATCATTGTGTCTTGTTATATTTCTGCAGAATATTTTTTATGCGTATATACATTGGCACAGGTAAATGCAGTCTCTGTATTCTACAACGCGAATAAATTAAACGCCATTGATTTATTACAAATCTTACGCTTCGTTAGCTACTAACGAAGCGTAAGATTTGTGGCATGTAGATGCGTCATGATGAAAATAAAAAGATAGAATTTTGCTATTTTATTCCCGTATAATGCATTTTGTGTGGTATAGTTTTCTTGTTGCACAAGCAATGTCAGCAAGATACATACATCACGGTGATGATGATGATACATTATGATTAACTCCAATACTGTAAATTACAGTCTGTAATATTTATTATTATCCCAACTTTATGTGTTCATGCAGACTTATCAAGCATGATTACATTACTGATAGTCCTAAAATATTTATCGTTTCCGTATGTGTGTCACAACATTATTTTGGATACATGGACCACAAGAACTTGAGAATTATTGTCAAAATTACTATTTTATTTGAAATATTTGTACAAAGTACTAAAATCATTCAGAATAACAAACTCTGATAACTTTGTTTGCTCCGTGAAGTTCGATGAGACAAAAGTAAATACATTTACATTTACATTTACATTTCAATACCTTCTTGTACACAGTATAAATGTTCAGAACACAAAGGATGAGCCCAAAATTGTATTATAATTCAGGCTTGTCGTACAATGGGTGCAGATGTCATTAAAAAATTATGAAAAGCAAAGCAATTGTGGCACACTATCCCATTCATCACCTCGTGTGTGTATTAGCTATGATATTAACTTGAAATTGAAAACAAAGGTAACCACAAATAAAATGCGTTTGATACATATGGCTCGTGAAACTAATAAAACGTTTGAATTTTAATTTACAAATGGTATGATTTAGTGTTACGATCAATAATCTGTATTCCTGAAACTGACTAAAAATAAAGCAGCACTCATTTTCAATTAATAATGATACGTAAACCTGAACATATAAAATTATGTAAAACCGATCTGGTATAAATATCTAAAGATTTTCGGGTGGTGCTGGATCAGACACGAAGTATCGTCCTCACAAATTACATCTAGCAAATGCAGAGACTAACAAAACAAATTAGAATCGAGAAGACTTTCTCAATTTATTTCGAGTGTAAAAGTATAAAAGATGTGTGCAGTTGGTGCGGATTTGGGATGGGCGGGCGTGTTCGCATGTTGCTGGCCTTACTGAAGGCCAGGAATATGGACTTGACGTTTGAGGAAGCATATAACTTTCTCACCCAAAATACAGATCCTGCTACGTTGAGAGTTCCTAGTTCACATTATCGTTACTATTGTAATAGCACTGAGAATACAATTGATCCTAGTGTACTACCCAACATTTTCGTCGGATATGGGCGTCTCAATGCCTTCAAGGCGATCCGAGCTCAGTCCCTCGTACTGAATAACACAAAATAACCTAATAAATAAATGCAGCAAAATGGTGTATGTTTGTTAATAAGTAAAGTATGTATTATCAATGTCACTGGAAAACGTGATCTTATTTAAGTTGAAATTAGTCAAGTTCGCGATATCTAATGCGCAGCACACTCTATGTAGACGCATGTTTTCATATTGTTATAATACGCTTAGCGTATTCTAATCCGCATACGTATTTATGACCAATTTTGAAATGGATTGCAGTTTCATTTCATTTCCCCTTGGGCTCATTTGAGGTTACATTTATGACATCATTTTGCTAAGCATACAAACTTTGTTCGTATAATACGTTCCATTTTGCAACATGTGAAATGTTGTGTATTATACGGGCGGAACAATGAGTATTGTTTATGAAAGTATGCATTTTTTGTTACAATTTATTGCACAATCTGAGTTGTGCGGTTTGCCTTCAATTTCACAGGCTGTCGTCTTGCTTTACGTTTTTTGATATCAATTATGTTTATTAAAGGTATTGCAAAATGTTATCGTAATCGTTTTATCCCTTCATCTATTAATGATATTGAAAATCCATAGTTCCGTTTGCCGAACATTATATAATTATGATGTATTATAATATGAAGTCATGGTGCATTTTGAAGCGACGGTTTTAGAATTTTCTCCCATAGATATATTATTACTTTGTTTATTAATCGTTGTCTTTACTGAGATCGTGCCGTCGCGATGTCATAATTATAACCGTGCGTATCCATCAGATTAAAATGCCATCGATTTATCGGCTTGAGATTATTGTATTTAGTCATTATGGAAGGAGCAATATGTTCACTCCAAATGCTATCCCACACGTGCATACGATCTTTAACAGATTTATCAATTTCCTGAGGTCCTGCATTCTCGTCAATTCGAAACCATGTCAAAGGTTTCATGCCCTCCAATTGGTTTTTAGAAATGGATTCCCACCGATTGATTGTAGAGTTTCCCCAGGAATGTCTCGGTTCTCTATAGAATATTATTTTAATCAACTCAGGTCTTCGAATATGGAAAGTAATTATTTTTTGTTCGAAATAGTTGTAAATTGAACGTACATTTTAGAATATCCTTACCCATGAATTGCAAAAGATGACCAGAGTTTCGCAAAGTTTTTGGAGAATCGCTCGTCACGCTCACTCTTTTCTGCAAGGTCACCAGGCGCTCCAGGAAACACTTCAAGGAACGACCGGAAGTGAAAGAGGTGCTGAAGGTCATCTGCATGAGATGATTCTAAACTTATTTGAATTAAACTATTTCAATGGCCGGAGATAACTTATAATTACCATAATGGAATGCTATGCTAACTTTCTGCTGCCTCTCCAGTAATATGCATTGCTGCTCCTGTCATTGAGGAAGGTCCCCTATAGGCATACTGATACAAGTACACTGGGTTTCGTTTCCCTCTGGAAGCCGTTTCTACGGCCGCCCTGTAAGCTCCATGAAGGAAAAATTCATCTGTAAAAAGATTTGTCAATTGCCATCTAAGTTGCTCTGTTATTTCTCCCGATCCAAAGTAAAACCTCCTAAGCATATGAGAAACTTTGTTTTGTTGCTCTGTTGACAGAAATTTGCCGTAGTCCAGGCCCTCAGGTGCACATCTCTCCCAGTCAACATTCAGTTCATTTAAAATTTCTGGCTTGGAAAGTATCACTCCAGCAAACATTACGGCACATTCATCTTCGTTTGTACCAACCATCCACGGAATCTCGGCTAACTTGGTATCCTTCCCGGTTAAGATTGAGATTGGCGGTTCTGAAAGGAATGGAGAAGAGTTTGACGTGGAATCATTAGGCTCGCTGGTTGGACCAAAGAAGTGTGGCAAGGTATTTTCTGGCCATGTCTAAGTTAGAAATTTCATATTTAGAAATCTTAAATTGTCTGGCCAAATGGGATGCCCACTTCCGTCCACTCACCGATTTGAAAGTCATCTGAGCAAAATTGAGCTGCTCCATTGTCACTCCCTTCAAACAACTCAGGATTTCTTCGGACGTAATCTTAAAAGGGTCTTCTGCAGTCCTTGGGCATTTCAAATGGGTCGCAATTTCCACAGCTTCCTGTCGCGGATTTGAGAAGTAAGCCCAGCCGTTCAGAGCGTTCCCACTTTGCGATATGGCTCCATGAAATAGTCCCCTTGTCGTTGGGCTCAAAACCAAATAGTGAACCGCTGCTCCTCCAGCGCTTTCTCCGAAAATTGTTACCTTTCCAGGATTCCCTCCAAACTGTTTGATGTTTTCTTGAACCCACTTTAGCGCCACGACTATGTCTTTCAGAGCATTGTTTCCCGGAACGACGTGATCTCCTGTGCTCAGAAATCCAAACACTCCAACTCGATAGTTTATGCTTACCAGAATAACATCTTCGTCCATGAAATATTGGGGTCCATAACCCAAGCCACCACCATTTACGAAACCTCCCCCATGCACCCAAAACAGGACCGGATAGCCGCTATCCACTGTTTCCATATTTTTCTTGGGAACATAAACATTTAAATTGAGACACTCTTCTGCCTCTACCAGTCCTTCTCCAAATCCAGAAGTTCCGAATGGCACTTGAGGGCATAGTGCGCCTGGCTTTGTGGCACTGAAAACTCCTTCCCATGGTGATGCTGTTATTGGTTTTGACTCTTCAAATCTGCTGGGAATGGTGGCATATGGGATTCCAGTAAACGAGCGGAAGGGGCGACCATCTCTGGAAAATTTTACGGTTCCAGAGAGAAGGCCGCCATTTGCAAGCTTGACAAATGGAACCCCACTCACAAGTTTTGAAGCGTGTGGAATACCTTTTTGAAAGTGGGTGTGACCTTCTGGATTTGAACCGTATTGCCACGCAACTAGTATTATGGTAATTAAAAATGAAAACAATTGCATTTTGTCGATGTTTCCTGAAATTATGTGATGGGTGGCACAACTTTGACGGCGCTATTCGTATTTTTACTTAAGATGGAATATCGTGTAAATTAAAATCAACATAAAAGTCTATGACAGGTTAACATAAAATCCTGATAAATAGTTAGTTTAATTACCCATCACATTCCACGTTACACATTCTTATTTTACAATGCAGCGTGTGCATTGATAACGTATCAACTTCAGTTGCTATAAATGCGATGACGTAGGTCACGTAAGATCTAATCTGCGTCTTATATTTTATGGCTAAACTTATTTAGCATGTGAAATTAGTGCTAGTTATTCTAGAGTAGGTATGTGCTAATCCGTTGTAAAATTGTGATGGAATGCTTCTAACTAGAAGTTTACGATTAGCGTATCTTTATACGGAACGATTAGGCACTACTTTCGCATGCCGACAAGCCATACTCCATTTCAACTACTTCTGCTCATTACAGCGGAAACACAATTGTCATCGGATGCTACTACTTTCTCATGAAATATGAGAAACTCAACATTTCACCGTGCAAGCTCTCAACGCAATGTTGTTGCGTTGCAATGTGGTAGCAATTGCAAAGCATTTCGTCGAGTCTGGAAGAAGGTATTTTTAATACTTATGTGTACTTGGCTTAAGGCATAAAAACTAGGCACAATTTTCAAATCCTTTTTCTCTACAGATCAAAATATTACCAAGTTTATTCAAAGCATGTGTCTTTGTAATACACTAGGATGGTTGGGTGCATATATTTTTTTGTGCCATGGTGCCGGTTCTCTGGTGTTTTTCCACAATGGCAGGAGTATAATGCTCAATCCAAATGTCATCCCAAATCTGCATACGATCCGTTTCCAAGTGACCAATTTCACGCGGTCCTGCACCCTTGTCGATTCGGAACCATGTCATAGGTTCCAAACCATTGAGTTGGCGCTGGGAAATCGGTTTCCACGCATTCAATGTGGCGTTTCCCCACGAATGTTTCGGCTCCCTGAAAAAATGTATTTCTCTAAATTATATATTTCCTCATCGTCTATACAACATAATTACTTTATGGTAAAATTTAGGCTATAGCATTTACTTTCGCCAATGCATGAAAGCATTCAACACTGTTGGTTACCCGTGAATTGCAAATGATGACCAGAGTCTCACAAAGTTTTTTGAAAACTCCTCGTCATCTCCATTCATTACATTAGGGTCACCGGCCGCACCGGGAAAAATGTCCAGGACTGTCGCAAATGGAAAGAGGTGCTGAAGGTCATCCGCATGAGTTGACTCTAAACATGTTTGAATACAATTATGTAAACGATTGAAAACGATCTTGCATCATTGGTATGGCGGAATTATCTGCATACTTTCCGCTCCTTTTCCAGTAAACTGGAATGCCATTCCTGTCAGTGAAGAAGGACCCCTGTAGGCATATTGGTACAAGTACACATGATTCTGTTTCCCTCTTGAAGATGTTTCCATGGCTGCCCTGTAAGCTCCATGAAGGAACAATCCGTCTGTGAAGAGATTTGCCAGCTGTCGTCTACTTTCATCAGTTATTTCTCCAGTAGGGAAATAAAATTTTCTGAGCTTCTGTGAAACCTTTTCTTGCTCTTGCAGCGATAGATATTTTGCGTAATCCAGGCAAATAGGCACATGTTTGTTCCATTCCGAATTGAGTTGTTTTAAAGTTTCAGAGTTAGCAAGGATTATACCAGCAAACATTACAGCTCCTTCATCTTCGTTTGTACCGACCATCCACGGAACCTCGGTAATTTGACCATTGTTGTTGGTTATTATGGAAATTGGGGGTTCTGATAGAAATGGTGTCGGGTTGCAGATAGGATCATGGCGCTCAGCAGTTGGACCAAAGAAATGGGGTATTGTATTCGGTGGCCAGACCTAATGGAAGAAAAGGCATATTAATATAAAGAAATGATAAATAGGCAAAATAACCAGTGTAAACTCACAGATTTGAAAATGGGCTGAGCCATGTTGAGCTGTTTCATTGGCAGTCCCTTTAAACAACTCAGAATTTCTTCAGATGAAATTCCTGAAGGTTCTTCAGCAGTCGTTGAACATTTGAGGTATGCCGCAATTTCAACTGCTTCTTGTCGCGGATTTGAAAAGTAAGCCCAGCCGTTCAGCGCGGTGCCACTTTGCGATATTGCTCGATGAAATAGCCCCTTTGTCGTTTGGCTGAGCAGCAAATAGTGAACCGCTGCCCCTCCAGCGCTCTCCCCAAAAATCGTGACCCTTCCAGCGTCCCCTCCAAACGCTTCAATATTTTCTTGTACCCACTTCAATGCCAGCACCATGTCTTTCAGACCATTATTACCAGGAGCAACGCTATCCCCAGTGCTCAAAAATCCAAAAACCCCCACTCGATAGTTTATAGTGACAAGAATGACATCTTCATCCATGAAATATTGAGGTGCATAGCCGACGCCCCTGCCATTTACGAAACCTCCTCCGTGCACCCAAAACATGACCGGATAATCTTTGTTTCCCGAGGCGCTGCTGTTCATGGGAACGTAAACGTTTAAATTGAGGCAGTCCTCTGCTTCAATCATGCCATCGGGATTGCCTGAAATCCCAAAT
The DNA here is from genome assembly GCA_004115045.4 of Sinella curviseta. Classification (NCBI taxonomy): domain Eukaryota; kingdom Metazoa; phylum Arthropoda; class Collembola; order Entomobryomorpha; family Entomobryidae; genus Sinella; species Sinella curviseta. Next base: position 30,669,415 of record CM023200.3, on the reverse strand, counting down.
GGAATTTGAGGGCATACGTTGCCTGGATTAGTGGCGTCGAAAACTCCATCCATTGTGGCATATGGAATACCAGTGAAGGAGGTATACGGACGCCCTTCCCTGGAATTTTTTATGATTCCCGATACGACGCCTCCATTCGCCAGTCTTGCTTGCGGAGCTCGTTTTTTTACACTGACTTGGGTACCGGCTCGATGTGAACCCTGTTGCCATGTCACTAGTATTATTATTGTTAGCGTTGCGGTAAAATGCATATTGACGACTATGATTACTGCATGTATTGATCTTCAATACCATATCTTTATATTTATGACCACAATTTAGAATCATAATGAAGAGGAATGAATGAAAAAGGTATCAAAATAGTATGTGCTTCGCATTGACACCTACGTAGACGCATTGACGCGCACAAATTCATGTTCCTGTTATTGACGTACACAATAGCGTACATACGTCATACCTCATCATATTAAATGTAGTAGTCATTGTGAAATGATGGGTGGATGAAATTCAAGCTAATTGGTTCATTTATTGCTATGTTATACCGCCAGAAAAATCCCATCATATCCTTTTTATTATTTTTGCACAACATAAATTGCATCATTCGTTAATGCATATGCCAAATAATATGTAAAATATTGCATTGGTAAACTCCTACATCTGTTTACAAAATATTTACAGACAAGGGGAAAGATCTACCATCGACTTCCAGCAAGAATTCCATTTCCTCATATAAACATTTCAGTCAGCACATTGGGAACTTTATTTAAATGTTATCTTTCATGGCACTAGAGTGGTATGCTATTTTGATATTATGACAGTACATATTTAAAGGATTTACAATTCAGTTTTTTTATTATCGGTTTCCGCTGACTTGTAATTGGCCATCATTGCAGGAGTATAATGTTCACTCCAAATGCTGTCCCAGAACGTCATGCGATCTTTTACTGACTGGTCAATTTCCTGGGGCCCGGCGTTCTCGTCAATCCTGAACCATCTCAAGGGATCCACACCATCCAATTGTTTCTTTGAAACGGATTTCCACCTATTGAATGTGGCGTTACCCCATGAATGTTTGGGCTCTCTGGGAAATAGTATTAATTACGAACAAATTACCATTTCATCATCACTTGTTATGAAGTGCAGTTACCAATAAAAAGGATTTGTTATGAGTCAAACATAAGACGGCGGATATATATATATTGTTGTTAAATACCCGTGAATTGCAAAAGTCGTCCAGAGCTTCACAAAATTTTTGGAGAATTCCTCGTCCGCCTCGCTCATTTCTATTGGGTCACCGGTCGCGCCAGGGAATACTTCAAAAAGTGATCCGAAATTGAACAAATGTTGAAGGTCATCCCCATGAGCAGATTCTAAACATTTTAAGATAATATTTTTGCATATCATTTCCATAATTATGAATATAATTTTGTCATTCAATATTATTTGTGGTCTCGTCTTACTTTCCGCTGCCTCCCCAGTGACCTGGAATGCCATGCCTGTCAGCGAGGTAGGTCCCTTGTAGGCATACTGATACAAATAGACACGGTTCCTTTTCCCTCTGGAAGCTGTTTCCATGGCTGCCCTATACACGCCGTGAAGGAACATTTCATCACTGAAAAGATTTGTTAACTGTTGTCTACTTTCTCGTGTGATCTCGCCCGTCCCAAAGTAAAATTCCTTAAGTTTCTGAGAAACTTTTTGTTGCTCCTCCACCGTAAAATATTTTGCGTAGTCCAGACCCGGTGGAGCGAATTTTTCCCATTCCGTGTTCAGCTCCTTTAAAAGTTGAGGATTTGAAAGGATTACACCGGAATACATTACAGCTCCTTCGTCTTCAGTTACACCGACCATCCACGGAATTTCGGCTAACTGACTGTCCGTCCTTGTTAAAATTGAAATGGGTGGCTCTGACAGGAACGGGGTCAAGGTTGAGATGGGATCACTGGGCTCTGTGGTTGGACCAAAGAAGTAGGATTTCATGTTTGCTGGCCAACTCTAAATAATAATAAATACTTAAAATTACAAATTATTAACTCGATTATATACTTCATTGATAGCTTGACTGACCGTTTTGAAGGTGAGCTGAACCATATTGAGCTCCTCCATAGACAATCCTTTCAAGCAACTTAGAATTTCGCCCGATGTGGTCCCTGAACGATCTGCTGCAGTCGTTGAGTTGCAATTTCAACCGCTTCCTGTTTTGGATTGGTGTAGTATGCCCACCCGTTCAGTACGCTGCCGCTCTGAGAAATGGCTCGGTGGAACAGTCCCTTTGTTGTTTGACTCAAAAGCAAATAGTGAACCGCTGCCCCTCCTGCACTCTCCCCGAAAATTGTTACCTTTCCGGGATCTCCACCAAATTGCTTGATGTTCTCCTGTACCCATTTCAATGCCAGTACCATGTCCTTCAGACCATTATTACCTGGAATGACGCTGTCACCAGTGCTGAGAAATCCGAAAACGCCCAGTCGATAATTAATGCTCACAAGGATAACGTCTTGGTCCATGAAGTACTGGGGTCAATAGCCAATCCCTCCACCATTAACAAAACCTCCACCGTGCACCCAAAACATGACCGGATAGCCCTTCTTTGCCGACTCGCTGTTATTCATGGGAACGTACACGTTCAGGTTGAGACAATCCTCTGATTCGACCATACCTTCAGGATTACCTTCTATGCCAATTGGCACTTGGGGACAGATAGGTCCTGCCTTTGTGGCGCTGAAAACTCCTTCCCATGGGGCTGTCGTGATTGTTTGGGCTTCCTGAAATCTTTCCGGAACGGTAGCATACGGAATCCCAATGAAGGAATTGTAAGGTCGTCCATCTCTGGAAAATTTTACAACGCCGGAAAGAAGACCTCCATTGGCAAGCTTCACGTGTGGAGCACCCTTTTTAAAGTGAACTTGGGCATTGACGGATATTAAATCCTGTTGCCAGGCAACCAGGAGTAAAGTTATTAAAACTGTTGCACAGCGCATATTAGGAAACACTTTCAGTTAATGGAAATTTACGATAAATATTGACTAGAGATATTTCAATTTGGAAGCAGTGCTTGCTCAAGACCGGTCGGCAACAGATTGGACGGGAATGGAGAGGTTCAATTTAACTGGAACCCAACAACAGCAACAGTGTGATGTTTACTTTTCTACTTGTCATTGGCCGCTGTCCACGGTCACCTTCAAATGAGCTTGGTAGTTTCACCAGCATATTAAAGCCAGCAAAAGTCGTGCGCTTATTAAAACACAAGGACATTTTGTTCATCATTTACTATTCGTTTTTCTACATGAAGTGCAACGTTGGGTTGGTAAATATTGGAGAGTACGGTAAACATGCGTTTTACATTTGCGTTTTGCATAGATTGCTGTTACATAAGTTGTGGACTGTGGCAGCGGATCAGTTATCGGTTAAGAGGAATCATGAATCATTGTTCCATGTTTATCATTTGATAATAATTTATGTGTGTTGTTTCTTAATATATGCAACATACAGCATAATATTTACACTGGCTTATTTCGGTGCCGTTTTGTGAAAAACAATCTGAATGGAAAATTATGGGGCATAGAGCAATACTTTCCACCGAAAACAAACTTAAAAACTTTCCTATGTTCGCTTACATTTTACTAAAGCGAACAGGAGCAGAATATTTGGGTGACGATCATAAAGGTGATGATTCTATCCAAATCCGAATAAAATGAAATAAAGCTCATACAGGCTACTAATAAAGTTGCCATAATCATGATGTCAACATGTTCAACTGCAAACAGAATTATTCATAATTTTAAAAGTGAGCATGAAAGCGCAGGCAACTGATTATAAAATGGAATCTATACATAATTTGTAAGATTATATTAGTTTTTATCATCAATGATTCACCAAGAGTCCAGAATAGTTTATAGGGCATTCTTCTCACCACAGCATTATTTTGATTTGCTGGTCTTCTCAAAGATGAAATAGATCATTATTCAGCATGAGATTTGTTTCTACTAATTCAAACGGATTTCAATAAGATTTATTTGGATATAATTGATCAGTGATTGCGGTTCTTATCGCGACGGCAATAATATTTGTCTTTAAAAAAGCATCTGTAAAATATATATTTTTGTACAACACAATAACATAATTATAAGACGCTACACTTTTTCGATGTCAGTAATTTAATTTTACAAACGTTTATGATAAGTACTCGAAAATAAAGCAAGGGCAATGTGCATAGTAACAGTAAACAAAACTACATTAATCTCTTGATAATAGCAACGTGTGTGCTCTAATTGATTGTTTATGGCATTTGTAGAAACCATCTGAAATCCTTATTAATCCTATTACTGTTTCGACAAGAGTATATCTTTAATACTTTGCTTCATGGCATGGAACACTTCGTATATGGCAAACCTTTTTGGGTGAATTTTTTGTTACATTTCATCAAAGAGCAAGTACCCAAGTGGGCATGGTAGGATTGGACTGGTGAAGATAAATTCACTAAGGGTTCATTGTTTCATGCTGAATATACGAACTGTTATCTTCACGAATGCAATATTGTGACAAGATCAGTATTTGAAGTGCCGGGGAATGTACTAACCGTACGAAATAACGCACCTGCTATAACACTCGTTAATACCAAAACTTCTTGGAACAAGCAACTTATTGTTTCGGTTAACATTATAATACCATTCGAATTTGGGCTCCACACAAAAACTACACCACAAATAAACCAAATGGTAGTATAGAAAGGGTAGAAGAACGTTAAACTTGTGTGAAACATACAGTCCATTATTGAATAGCAGTCTTTACGGGAGCATTTGCTTTACAATGTGAATTTCGATTGAAATGGTATTTGCTTTATCTTTTTTTAAATTTTAACATCGTGGCTCTAAGATATCATTATGTTACTGTTTGACATTCTAAGGGATATTTGAAAACTTTGAGATATTTTGTGAAGTCATCATAACTTTTAATCAATTTAAAAAAGTCTCCTCATGTACACGCCAAACATGGACTTACTTGTACTGTTCATACTTGCAAGGTTCCGTGATCCTAGCTTCCTCATAATCATAATATATAGCGAAGCAGTATTGAATTCTAGTAACGTATTCACTGGCATTTCATATCTTTCCACAAGTCCAGCAAGCATTATACTACTGTGTTCAAGGTTTTGGTGCTAGTTGAATACCTTGGTCGATCATTGTTCCCATCTTAAGGACATAATCTTTTCAGGTTTCATTTCCACCTTCTTGCCTACCTCTTCAGGATTAGACAAGACACTACGGCATTGGTTATATCATGGCATTAAAGAGTGCATAAATATCTGTTAAGCCTTTACACTATATTTACCGTCGACTGTTAGCACATTTGACGATAAATACTACCATGCATTGCTGTATAATATATACTTAATATTCCAACATATCTTGAAGGAAGAAATGCATTGTTTCTTCGTGTCCATACTTGTGAGCTTAATGGTCACGTGATGATTTATTTACGTCTATAAAATGCCATTTTATCAAAGTTATTTCAAAAAACCACTGAGATGCTGGACGGCCACTACCTTTTTAAGAGCTTTGCCATAGATATGAAAAAGGTTAACATCCAAAAGGGGTGATGCTGCCTATCCAATCCAACTTTAAACAAATTGAGTGCGAGGAGAGTTGCGCTGGCGACTGATGGAATGTTGAGTTGAGTGGTCGTTGTCGCCATTATGTCTCTCGGAGGTTACTATATAATGGCGACAACGACCACTCAACTCAACATTCCATCAGTCGCCAGCGCAACTCTCCTCGCACTCAATTCATAAGACCGCGCGACAAAGAGTGCTTTTACCGCCAAGCTCCACCAAGGGGAACCTCCGAGAGACATAATGGCGACAACGACCACTCAACTCAACTTTAAACAAACCTGACTATGAAAATCTCGTTCCTACAGCTTATTTTAGAATTCCTTGGTTTTGAGCCACGGAGATTTTCCATAAAAATTGTGCTGTCCCTGGTAAGTTTCAATATGCCGTGTTGGGATTAGCAGTCAAGCTGCAGTCCTATTTGATTTGTTAGTTCAGTTGGTGCTTCAACAATCTCAAGTTGACCTTAAATTTTAGTTAATAAAATTTTTTTTTCGTTTTGAAGTAAATCTACTAGATGTACCAATTCATTTTAAAAGAAAGGACTATATATTCTTTTAACATGAACTTTGCGAATTATTTGCACGGGTTTCTAACGATGCTCTTGCTTTTCCAATGCACTGGTTACGCCAAATCCCGTTGTGATGTTGTAATTACGTTAAAAAAGCAGTTCTCTCTCAATAACGTATCAGGTAACAACCAATTTATAACTTTCGTACATTACATACCATCCGAATTAATTTGAGTTATCAGGATATTCGTCTCATTTTTGATATCTCAACAGAGTTGAGCGACTTTCATGATGGATATTCAATCGTGGATGCGATCTCGTTGGAGAACCAAACATTGATTAAAGCATCTATCCCGGAAGTCGGAAACACTGGAAGCCGGCAGCAGCAGAGTATTTTAAAAGAGGAAATAATGTGTAAACATTCGGCGGCTACAGATCCAGGAAAGGATGTCACGTCTCTTGAAATGAAAGCGAAGCTAAAGAATTCAATTGAGGCAACTCTCAGGTTCTATGCGTCTCATCTTGAAATTGTAAACTACACCGACCATGCCGTCGGATTGGCTGTATTAAAAGGTAAATATAATTTTATGGACAACGCAAACAATTGAAAACTATTAAAAATGATGGTGCTTATCCTGTTTCATGGAACGTTTTATTCTTGGCAGCTGTAGACGATAGAAATGGGGGAAGCTTCCAGTCAAATTTTCCATTGACTGATTGGATCGAAATCGCATGTGCAAATACCGAACGGATAATGGGTTTGTTGACACTAGTTTGATAATCTGGAAAGTTATTTGATTTTTCACGGTTCAACTTTAACATAAATAATGACTCCATTTTGAAGGACCGTCGGTATGTCGTGCCTTCCAAGGAGCACTTCAGGAACGTGATCAACATTGGCTAGACTGACTGGACACTAATGAGTTGGCCAATGAGCCGTCCATTCCTCTAACTGGAAGAGAAAAGGAAATGATTTCGTCAAAGGTTAATTTCGATTGTCTCAATGCACTCCTAACTCGTTGTGAGGTTCCACACGTTTGTGAGCGGGTCATGTTTGATCCGGTTCCTGCAGCGCAGTACATGCTCACACATCAGCTTCTTCACAGAATTTTCGCTCAAGTCAAACTGGTAGTTAAACTTTGTTAAACGTTTTAATCTGACACGCCAATAGCGACATAGCTAACTAAAATTGTATACTGTTTCAGGTTACTTGCGGTTTTCCAAAGACATTGGTGGACAGCGAGGTCAACCGCAGGCTTTGTAGCAAAATGTTGCAGGAGGCAGAGCTTATCGCAGATTATGGATTCCCATCAATCTTTCGGGATTTATTTGGCGAACATGGCTCGTGTCTATTGTCTTCAGTGTTTGTTAACATATTTAGGTGATATTAAACGTTATTAATCCTCTTATTTTCTATTCGCCAGTGTTCTTCTGTGGATACATTGGCTATCCTAATTTCTTCCGGGAGGACTGGCTCAACGTGATGCTTTCTTGGCAAAGTAAAAGCGACTACGGGTGCTTCACCAAAGTGCATGGAAGTAATTTTGTGTCTGATGATGTTACTATTCCGAGAAAAGTAACGGCCAAGGAAATGAAGCTGGGAATTCAGCATTCAGGGGAATATTGCGAACTTCATTTCACTTCAATTGCCTTATCAGCTTTGGCTGTTGGTTGGGATTATTTAGAAAACAACTGCCTATAGCACGGTTTCCGCAAATTGTGGATTCCAAGCACTTTTACTTCCTTTACAAACAGCAGAAATTTTCTTTCAGCTTTTAATTCAATACAATGTGAATGATGTTTTGTATACACGTTTGTTCATGTCGTGAACCTTTATGATGTCTCAATATTTTATCTCCATATAATCTTCCTGTAACTTTATCAAAATCAATACTATTTCTTAATAGAAAGTTTCTCATGCAAAATAGCGCTACTTTCTGAGAACATGCAGTCACTCATATTCGTCATTCCAGGGACTCAACTATTGTCGCTCATAATGGAATTAAATTACGTTAGAATCATAGTAAATGAAATAGTAACCAAGAGTAGGTAGTTATCAAATGACGTGACGTAATTGCCTGATCAAAACAAAGTATGTATTTATGTTCAATAGAAACACTATTAGGTCCAAAATTAATATACGTTAAACGTTGACTTGACGATGTGTAGTTATTTCTGCAACTTTTCCGCGAGTCAAATCTGCAGATGTAAGTGCATAGCAGTTACAAAAGGTTATGATACGTTTGATATTAAATGGAAAGTTTTATTTTTGTCTCAACATTAAACTAATCAATACATGAATTTGGAGTATTTTGTATAATAATAAAAATTACATTTTGAGTAAATTAATAGCAAGACATATCCTAAAATCGTTTTTCACCCTGAGAGGTTGCTGAATGTATTTAATACATTAAAATAAATTGTGAAATTAAGCACCATCTGTACACACCAGAAATTAAGTATAAACTACTTGACCTTAAATTTACAATTTTCAACATCACAGTGTTCTTTATGCTTCTCTGCGTCATCCCTTCGAAACTGATAATCCTTGGCTACATAATTACCAAAGCTAAACTCCCTTAACTTATTAAATACTGTCCACACATTAGAGAAATGGAGCCTGTGAAATGGTTTTGGCTTGTTATAGGGATGACGTAAATTAAGTCCCCTCAGATCTAGCACCTCTTCCGCAAGCTGCTCAGGCTTCATCTGATAGTATTCCCTGTGCTCACGAATAAGAAAATATTCAAGTGACCGGAGGTTCGGAAAGACGTTCAGTGAACCGCTGGGATAACCCCACAATGATATAGACGTCAGACTCGGCATATCTAAAACGGGTAGATTTGACCTTATGGACGTGTTGTCAGTTGGAAACGTGCAGTATAGCTCCAGAGTACGCAGACTGGACTTGAAAACGTGGATGACGCTAACTAAAAGTATAATCAGATCATTTACATTTTTCAAATATGCCGGAATTATTGACAGTTCCAAATGTAAGTAGGTTAATGGCAGGTCTAAACTTAGCATTTGCCTCAACTGATAATCACACGTGACCTGGACAATTTTTAGTTTCGTCACGGAGCCGGTCCCATGTAAAAACTGAACCGTACGTCCCAACCCGAAATTATTAAGACACTCAAACTTGTCGGAGCACAATGATAAGCACACGTGTTTAATTATTTGGGGACATTTAAAAATGTCCTCGAGCTCAATGGCCAAATGTTTTAATTCCTTGGGCCAAACTGGTCTCAGGAGATTTTTCCACTGCTCGGCGTATTCCAATCTATTCTCGTCTGTGACGGGATGAAAGTAGGAACAGCGGTGAAAAGAAGACTGAAGCAGGTCAAGTGAAATTAAATTGGGGCAGAGTGCCAAAACGTCTTTGAGAACTGAGATCATGGTCTCCACGTCTTCACATTTGATCTCCAGGTTTAAATTGCGAATTTTGTGGCCCAGTTTACGGAAGAAGCAGAGAAAGTGCTTGTTGTTTTCAGTTCTGGAGTTGTAGGTCACGGTGCAGGTACGGCCAAAGTGGATCGTATTGAAATATTGTTTGAGGTCGGCGGATTTTGGAGCTTGGTTGGTGAGGCGACGCCACTCCTCGAGTCGGTCCTCCGGCATGACTTCCCGTCGCATTGGAAAGGTGCAGGAGAAAGTGAAACGTCGCTTGGGCGTTTGGAGGAGCTGGTCCACTGCGGAACGCCATCGCTTACAGACACGACGACAGGATAATGTGTCGGCTTTGGAGAGGCTGGTACAAATTAATGGAAATACCTGAGTAGAATTGATAATGATTTCAGTTAACTTTCATGACAAACCAGAATCAATTGTCGTTTTACAAAATTATAATAAAATTGGAAGCAGTACCCGATCCATGAATAACAAGTGCTGCTTGCCCGCCACCAGGTCATCCATGTCAGGTATCACTGAACACACGTTCTGAACATCCTGAGATGTTTCCAGCTGGAGCAGCACCATTTCCCAAATCTAAAGATCAAGTACAAATTATAGAATGCACACAATCTAAAAAATAATCACATTTTAATGTACTAATATCAAAGATGGGATTGAGTGGTAACCAAAATGAATGTTGGATAAGTAATAAGTTATAAATAAAACAACTCAATAATTGAAACCGGTGACACTAACAACTAGTGATGATGATAACTTACTTCAAGTGGTAAACATTTCCAATTTCCACGCCTTGGAAGCTCTCCATTATCTTCCATACCAACAATTTCCATGTCACGTATTAGCTATTGAGTAAGTTTAATGTCAGTAAACAATTCTACACAATTTAGGAATAGTCATCAAAAATTGAACATGAAATTACTATTGAATATACACTGAAGTGTGTACTAAACGGTAATGCACTCCATCATGTCCAGGTTGGTGTATTTAATTTAATTTATTATTCTTGATGGCCAACAATATATGCTAATTGGGGAATTATTTAGGTAAATATATTTGCAGAACAGTTATTGACAACGCAATCGGTTTTGTTTGACCAAAGTCATAAAATGTGTTGTGATGTTTTCATTTTAGTGTAGGGAAAAGAGAAGCAAACATTCAGCATTACTTGAAGGAGAACTACAGCTGAAAGTAAGTGCTTACTCTATCCTACGCACACCCACACAACATATGATCTTACTTGATGTACACATGAGCAATGCACTTCTTTGTTTCTCACATCAGGAGAGCATCATGACAGCGCCGGTATGCAATGAATCATATGAACTCATCTCTTGTGTCGCTATTTATTCTTATGTTCTAGTAAAATGGTTAATATTGAACCAAAGATTGTCCTTCAATGTAAATTAGTGATATGGTGCTAACATGTTTTTAACGCCAAAAAATATTTTATGGTATTAACCTTATGGTGTAAAATAATTTCAAGCTGTTGAAGGTCTCACTCAACGTATTGTGTTTATATTTGATTCTTTGTGATTTCGAAAAGCTCTGCTTCAAATGACCAACGTATATAAAAACGATTTAACTTGTGCGATGGGATTTTGAATTGAATGCATAAGTTTATCTGATTTAATACAGAAAATATTCCTACCCCGCACTAATGAATCTACGAATTTATTCTGCTTTGCTGACTGAGTTTGGTGGACCCGTTTCTAATTGTTAGAACATTATAGACTTACTGCCCAGTTGAATAACGTAAGTTTATTAATGCAATAAACGTGGAGAAATAACCGAAACGGGATTCATCTGGAATTTTTTTTTCATTTATTTGTTCATTCATAAAGCTAGCTTAGTGTGTGGTGAAATAGTAAGGGCACATCCAATTCATTACTCGCATGCCCTTATCACTTATCATGCTAACTCAGTGATTGAAGGATACCACATGCATTTGTTTTTGCTGTCAATGAAAATTACTATTACGGGTAAAATTCTATATGAAAAACTAGTTCACTGTTGTAATTATTATTGAGAGATGTCATAACATGTTGCCAATTCGCGGCCAATGCTTCACTTCATATTGGATTGAAACCATTATCTAAAATGGATAACAAGTGTGCTTATTGCAGGCGTATTGATTTATCAACAAGGAAGCATTGGCAAGTATGTTAATGCTTACAGTCGCAATTTTTGGTGCTTGCTCGTTTCGTTCCTAATGAGACGTAATAACTTTTTTTTAAATTGTCTCAATCAGATTCATATTGGTGGCAATTTTGAGCGTAAGTATATCATAAGTAGAAGATCACAACAAGGACCTTTATAGCCATGATGAGCGTAGTTTCGCTCAATCAATTTAATGCGCACAATATTTGTAATGAATATTCTCAATCGTTGTAAGATAAACTCAAAATGCAACTACACACAGGTATTTTATTACAATTTATATGTCCGTTCTCCTTTAATGCTGTTGGATGCTGAATGTATATTTTATTGTAAATACTTTGCATTTTAGGACGACAGTTTTCATAAAATGAATGGCATTGACTTAACACATATCTAGCGCTTCCTGAACCACCTTGTATTATATGAATACGTCATGAGGAAAATACCAAAATCACTCGAGTAATGTCACAAAGACGCATCACTACAATATTCATGATTAACTCCAGTTGCTGTAGTAATAATATTCCAACTTTATTTATTCATGCACTTTCCTATCAGGCATGATCTAAATGCTGACATTTCCAAAAAAATTCCGTTTATGCTATAATGTGCAGGACTTTGGATTCGTGGAGAAAAACTCGTTGATATTTATGGTCAAAAGTAAAACTTTTTAATTGCACAGTGCAATACTAAAATCCTGAACAACACAACATGACGGCTGTTGTTGTTGCGTGAATTTCAATTATGGAAAAGTACATTTGAGTACTATATGGTACACCGCATAAAGGTGAACCAGAAATTGTATACATTTCAAACTTGGCGTGAAATGGGTGCAGATGTCATTATGAAATGACGAAAAGGAAAACAATTGTAAAAACTGTTATCTTCATGACTGTTGTTTCGATGCTCAGCTTAAGATATGTTCGATGATACGGGGGTGGTTTAGGTTCTAACTTAACTGACGAGACCTTAACTTCAAATAAATAACTAACGCTTATCGGGACGAGAGTTACTTTCAACTTTAACAATTTTAACACGTTTTATTCACTTTTCAACAATTATCTTCAACAATTAAATCCAAATGCTTAACTACAATTTAGATCGCTTTTCAAACTACTACTCACGCCGTGCGGCCCTGTTGCCTTACACGGTCTTACAGAAACTTAACGTAAACTTTCCTAATCGCTGTTCTACGGAACCTACGACTTGACGAAAGGAACCAAGATGACGGCCGGCGCTCCTCCTTATATACCCTGAATTTTCCTCTTTTCTGATGACCTCTGTTGAACCCTTCTCCGACCACGCAGTTGACGATCCGTTGACATAAACAAACTAACAACAACTTTTCTTGACAACTAACATTGACTACGACACTAACTTGCACTACCTTGGCTATACTAAACGCACTCAACTTTGACCCTGACTTACAACATGCGCGACTGTACTGATTTTTCTAATATTTAGTATACATGTTTAGCTATGCCTTAACTATCCTTTTACCAATTATCAAACATCGATCGCATAAAATACAATAATTACGACTAATTAACTTTACATGGATTTCACACAAAATACATAAACTATGCTACATATTACATTTTATTCTGCCCTACGCTACACAGCTAACACCTATCTTCAATACAACGGCTGACAAGTCATACGACGCTCCAACAATGACCTTGTCTACATGAGATGACATTCGCGTAGAAATGAAAACAAATGTAAACACATATCAAATGGTTTTGATGCAAATGGTTCATGTTGGCCATAACAATAATTTGAATTTACAAAATTGTCATCCTTTAATATTACGACCCATAACATTTATGCAGCCAGTTGACGCTAAAATCTCGGCGCACATTTTGGATAAGTAATGCTACGTAAACATAAACATATAAAATTCTGAAAAAACGATCTCTTATAAATACAAAAAAATTCTGCTGGTGATGCATCAGGCGTGAACTTACTTCCTCACATTTTACAACAAACACACTCATAAGTTAGCCGAAGATATTATAAAGACACGCCGACTCGATTATATTTCTAGTATAAAAGTGACGAGGTGGGCAGTTGCCATGGATATCAACACAACCATATTATTCATTGCGTCGTGGGTCGTCTTAAACGGATATGCAAGTAGTAGAGCTGACGGTAAAATTCATGATATAAATTCACAAGTGAAATTAGTCATAGTTCATAACTCATTCAATGTGATTATTAAAACTGGTTTGCCCGTTTAAACATGTTAGGAATCCGAAATCACAACTTTGTTCCAAGAATCTCAGGGGGTGTGGAAGTATTTCAAGGACAGCTGCCCTATCAGCTCAGCCTTCGATCAAATGGAGTGCATGTGTGTGGAGCGTCCCTGATTGAGGTACACAACCTGCAGCTGGCCATCACAGCGGCCCATTGTTTGAAGTGTTGGAAATGCAGATGCGCAGACTTTACTTTGGTGGCAGGAAACATTAATTTGGATGACGTGACTGGATTGGAGCAGACTCGACAAGTTGCTAGCGTTGCCATACATGAGAAATTTGACCAGCCACCGTTTTCAAATGACCTGGCTCTTTTGTTTTTGGACCAAGAATTTATCATAGATGATAATATCAAGACAATTGGTTTACCAGAAGACTCAGCAGATGCGTACGGGGAACTGACTGTATCTGGGTGGGGTGATCTGATTGATGGAGGGGAATCATCTGCCAATTTACATGCAGTGAACTTAACAGTGATAGATCAAGACATATACAAAGAAAAGTGGCTACAGAAACCTCACAACGTCGACCTTGGTGCCGGTGTCTTTTGTCTTGGATCAATGAATGGAAATGGGGCGCCCTGTCGTGGTGACAGTGGAGGACCTGCAGCCTTGAAAATAAGTGAAGGAAACTGGCTCCTGATTGGTTTGGTGTCATTTGACGGTGGTGAGTAAATCTACCAACATTTGTTACTCACTTTTGAAAAGTTCATGCATATTTGATCTGATTTTGATTTGTTTTACGAAAAGATTCCTGCCCCAACAACGAGTTTCCACCTGTCTTTACCCATATTTCGAAGTACATAGGATGGATTACGGAAAAAGTTGCAATTCGGGAAAATGCGGAGACAACAGAAATTCATCGTTCCTTCAGCAGAGGTTAAAATAATAGTGTGTTGGTAAATTAGGTGCACCGTAATTACTACCTACTATGTAATGTATAGACAGAATATATGTATATCACCCCAACATCTACAACGTTACGTGAATTAATAAGTAAATAAATTGACTGTCAATACACTCATGACATATTCATGTGCAAAACGGTTGGATATTACTTAGCTTTTATGGCAAAGGCGCCCATATCACCGCCGTTCAAGGACAAATGCATAGTAAAGTCATTACTAATGTAAGCCAATAAATAGTTTGCTAGTAAACAGTAAATAACGGAACTGTACGTTGGCATATTATTACAAAACCAGACAAGAAAGTAACTTACGTGTACGAATTCTTTTTTCACGTTATGACATGGTGAATGTCACGTAAGCGAATAAACAAGGAACTCCGACAACATTCGCTTCTACATATTGTGCATAATTACGACATGACATGGGCATATCTTCCCTGAATATATTCACTTACACGGATATAATAAATCGATCATCAGACACATTCATTAGGTCGGATGGGATATGCACCTCGACAACTAATGAGCTAATGAGTGTACCATGCATCTTTTTTCCCGCTAGATATCTGAAGACAGGAAATGAAAGAGACTAGTATAGCTGAATCCAACCAAATAAAAATTTCTCCTTTAGTTAACAACTAGTTGTATAATATTTTGTACGTTGGGCGTACATAGACACTAACGGTGACGCATTTACAAACAAACTCTTCATACAAAAATCACAACGCATATATAACAAGCACAAATGCATATATTTCCATAAAGCACATAAGCTTTTGTTAGTATGGATCATCATTGTATTCGTTGACGTACATCCGCTAATTAATTACACCATTTTATAACGAAGAGCCAAGGAATGCTTTATTAACGTTCATGCCTGCGAATCAATCAACAGTTGGTTCATGTGCGCTGTTAAGGTTATATATTATTAAGAGCGTATATCTGAACTTTTATACTTGAGTTAATTTTATTTTCGTGTTTGGTTATTGATCCATTTCAATTGTTAAAAAATGTTTAAAGTCCTGTTCTCTGGAATATCCATGCTGTGCATTTTTTCCGCACACAGAAGCAAAGTGAATGGCGAAGCGTCTAACATTTGTCCTGAACTGAACTCCCTTTTGAAGAGTGGAGAGAAAGTCAACGTGGTTGTCTATTTCGAAGGCGGAGTTCAACCTGCCCTAGACAAAGCATCTGCACTGAGGTTGAATGACCGCATAAAACAAAATCAGGCAATCGTTGACGCCTTGAAAGACCACGCTGAAATTTCGCAGTCCGGTGTGGTTCACCAATTATCCGCGCGTAGTAGCGGAAATGGGTTCAAATATTTCAAACAATATTGGAACAACAACAAGGTGTTTATAAAGGAAGCGAATGCAGACACTGTCCATGCTATTGCGCAGGATCCCCACGTTCTGAAGATTAAGCAGGAGGTCATGGGAATAATTCCAGATGAAATAATGCCGACCGTTGCAGAACCTGACGACGCCGTAAACCCCCGAAATGTACGTGCCGTTCCAAGCGATTATACAGGTTGGCAGTTGAGGAAAATTCAGGTGGACGAGGCATGGGAAGAATTGGGAGGCAACAAAGGCAAGGGAGTTGTGATCGCCACGATAGACGGCGGCGTTCGCCACACACACGAACAGTTCAGAGACAATTTCATCGGAACAGACTACGGCTGGTATGATGGCGTGGCGAAGAGTCCA
Organism: Sinella curviseta; assembly: GCA_004115045.4. Taxonomy (NCBI): domain Eukaryota; kingdom Metazoa; phylum Arthropoda; class Collembola; order Entomobryomorpha; family Entomobryidae; genus Sinella; species Sinella curviseta. The sequence goes on along the minus strand of CM023200.3, from coordinate 30,652,855 downwards.
GAACCCATTTTCTCTGGAGGACATGGCACGCACACATTAGGCCTATTACTCGGCAAGGACACGGGTGTGGCTCCTCATGCCAAATGGATGACTTGCAAAGGATGTGATGGGGGTAAATGTCCCGGCGAAGCTCTGTTGGATTGCGTCAAGTTTATGGCGTGTCCCACGTTGCCTGATGGATCCAATCCGGACTGCTCTAAGGCTCCTCACATTGTCAGTAATTCCTGGGCGGTGCCGAGAGGATCCGATGATTTTGATGAAGATATTTTGAGATGGCGTGCAATGGGTATAATTCCAGTCTTTGCTGTTGGTAACAAAGGGAGTAAATGCAATCAAACAATGGCCCCTGGTGAGAAGAAGTTTGTAATTGGTGTTGGCAACTCCGACAGGAACGACAAAGTGGCTGATAACAGTGCAGCGGGATGGGCATCCGATGGCGGTATTAAACCAGATATGGTGGCACCTGGTGATTATGTATTATCTGCTTGGTACTCAGGCGATGATGGCTACGCCACCCATTCTGGCACGTCCACGGCATGTCCAATTGTTTCTGGTGTAGTGGCCTTACTCAAGGCCAGGAATGTGGACTTGACGTTCGAGGAAGCATATAACTTTCTCACCCAAACTACAGATCCTGCTACGTTGAGAGTTCCAAGTTCACATTATCGTTTCCACTGTAATAGCACTGAGAATCCGATTGATCCTAGTGTGCTACCCAGCATTTTCGCTGGTTATGGCCGTGTTAACGCCTTCAAAGCAATCCGAGCTCAGTCACTTGTATTGAAAAACGCACAATAAATTAATAAATATGTGGCGCATAATGCCATGACCGTAAATGAGGTATTTACTATCAAGTAAAGTAACATCAAGCTCTCATTTGAATTGTTGTTATCAAGTTTGCGGTTTGATATATAACTCAAATTGTAGTGAAGGAACCATTTCGTAATAATAAATTGCAAAAAGATTAAAATATCTCGACTGTAAACCACCTATGACTATTTAATTTAATATTTACCACAACTAATGAAACCACCTATTTAATGAAAATTGGAAGAATTACTGTTTTCGCTGTTTGCACTCAAGACGTTTTTAGTATTACTTCAAGGAAGACGATTTTAACTCATGGATTTACAAACCGATGTACGAATTATATACTGGACCCTGTTTTCATACTTTACATATCGACTGTGTAACTGCATTATGAATCAAGTGAAAATCGTGTCAGTCTCAATATGGAACAAGTGACGTACATGTAAATCTCAATATGAATCACTTGCAAAATGCATAAATTTTTTGAAACTGCGTTTTTGTAAAATACTCGATTCGAAATTAGGTGATAACTATTCGCTTAATAGTCCATTAACGCAGCGAAAATTAACCAAATTATGCATATTGGGTACGCAGTCATGATTATGAGTGAGAATATTGAACAATTAGTTCACATTTTTGCGAATTAATAATTAGATTAAATTAATTTTCGTGACGTCATGATTCCATGAAATATATATTGTTCATAAGTATACGAATTTCCAATGTGTTGTGTGGGGTATCATCTTGAACGGAAATTTATTCTACATCTGATAGTGTAAAAATCTCAATATGCCCCAAAATTCACTTGATTCATATTGAGATTTACATGATTTGCACTTGTGTCATATTGAGACTGACACGTTTTTCACTTGATTCATATTGGAATTACACAGTCGATATCGAATTTGTGAAAATCATATAAGGGTTGCTGAAAAATGTTCCGTCGAATGGGTTTTAACTGTTTGCGGTGAGATGCGTAATTCTAAGTTATTCTGAGTGAGTGACACACTAGGTCCAAGCAAGCCCAAATGAAAGAAAAACTGACAATGGTGACGTAGAATTGGGTTGGATACTTTTATTCGACGCCACCATTAGAAATTGACGTTAAGGAAGCTGCCATTTCTCACAGTAATTGGCATGGCATCCATGCTGATGTACTCAATTCAAATAGTACATGGATGGTATTTTAATTGATTTTTATATTACCTGGCTGGATAATTGTGTTGAGGCATTACTCATCGCTTCTCTTTTAACATTTTTTTCGCATACCTAATTTTGTATACGGTGTAACTCACACCAAGAGTACAATCAACATAATTAGCCGAGAAGGGTGCAGTTCCGAGTTATGAAGATACACAGAAACAGTAAAACTAATAGATATGTTAGGATTACCTAGTGAATCATATTTACTTATTGTTATATTTAAGCAACTGGAAATGCAATGTAGTATTTTTACATAATTGCGTAGTCGTTCAGTGTCTCGTTGTAAAGCAAATGATAACTCATCCAAACGCACCACACCCCTTGTACGTGTTAACACATCAGCCAGCTAAGGCTTCATATGATCGCATAACACTCCATTAATAAGCAAATATTAAGATATAATTGTTTAAAATAGATGGACTGACCCCGTGCAGTATTATGTAAGTTATTATAAATGTTCACTTCAGTGTAAACGGTTCCTCGTTCCGGTGTATTTGATAAAGTTGAATGCTATGCAGTATATATATTTTTATATTTAATTTGCAATTATCATTGTGAGCGTACATGACATCGCATTCACTGTGACTAATTTTAAAGTGTAATCAGCATCAATAATGAACGAAAATATTCTTTCTAAGAGTACTTCAGGAACGGGATCAGCACTGGCTAAACTATCTGTATGTGGACTCAAGTGAATTGGCTAGTCAGTCAGTATTAGTAATGATAGGAAGGGAGCCGGAAATAATTTCAAAACAGTAAATTGCGACTGTTTAATTGTTCTCCTAATGCAATGTGAGGTTCCAAATGTTTGCGGGCGGGTAATATTTGTCCCGGTCCCTGCAGCCCAGTATATGCTCGCACACCCACTTCTTCACAGAGTATTTGCTCAAATCAAAATGGTATTTGCGACATATCGGATGTATTTTAATCACCTATACCGATAGCAATATTATGTATGTATGTACATGTTTGTCGAACTCTCGTGGATTTTCCAAGACACTAGTGGATGAAAAGGTCAATCGTCAACTATGTAGCAAAATGCTACAAGAGGCAATCTTGGAGGACCGTTTATGTATCGGGATTTATTTGCTGAGGAGGGTTCAAATGCTATTTCAAATGCTTAAAATTTAAATGCATAGAATATATGTTGACGTCATTTGTTATTTAACAGCCTTCTTCTTCAAATTCGTTGGATACCCAAATTTCTTCCGTAAAGAATGGTTCAAGATGATCCTTTCCTGGCAAAGCAAAAGTGACGACGATGCTTTATCAAGCAGTTTGGCTCGAATGTTGTCTCCGACGATGTTGTGGTCTCAAGAAAAGTAACAGATAGGGAAAAGAAATTGGGAATGGAATCGTCTCACGAAATTTGTGAACTGCACTTCACGTCCATTGCTCTATCCGCAATGACCGTTGCTTGGGACTATTTAGCAAGCAACTGCAGCAATTGAAATAATCGACGTGTATGCTGTAGAACATTACTTTTTAGAAAAAGGGAAGAAACATAATACATTGATTTTTCATACTTGAAAATGTCAGTTTTGTGTTTTCCATCCCAGTAAACTGTTTCTATACTAATTATCCAAATTTGCTTGACTTTGTTTGTACCCAAATGAGAGAAACACATTGCCAATCAATTAATTTTATTTCCTGATTGCATATTGTATTGTATACGTTTAGGTGACATACATACATAACAAATGTCATGACAAGATAACAAATTGAATTATTTCCACATTTTGTACTCAATCTAAGTCATGGATCCGTAATTTCAGTTTATTGATAAAGTAAGTTTTTGTCAATATAACACCAATATCTTGCTAATTACATTTGAAGTTTCGAGCTTGCCTGCATTGCCTGTGATCACTGAAAAAAATGAATTACCCAAAAATGCGTACCTATGCCCATAGCTACATGTTTTCGAATACAAGTATCTAAAGTAATCGACGAAATCTACAGTCAAACCTACGTTACATCATATAAAATCTTATCAAATCAAATTAAATGGATATAACTCAGGAAATCTTACTCGATTACAATCGCGGTTTTCCATAGTAACTTCGATTATTTTACATATAATACATACGTAAGCCCAAATTCTTGCATTAGTATAACTTATAAAAAGAAATGGCACGTGAGGTTGACAAACAATTTAATCGGTTTGTTTGGCGCCATCCTCCCAGAAATCATTTTCTTTTCTGTCATTTGAAACACAAGTATTCCGTAAGTAACCAATAAGCTGAACGTCTAAACGAGTCATACACAAAATTTACTGTAATAAATTGCATGATTTTTGTCATTGGGATTATCTGAACGATCAATGCAAATTTGACACAGTATCATTGAAGTCTATAGGCATACCGAGCTGAGAAAATATCTTGTGATTGCAAAAAAGGAGCAGCCTAAAGCAATCGGCTGGGTTCCCATATCCTGAGTCACTGCAATCAACTGAGCTCGTTTCGTTGTGTCCCATTGCATCTCCCAGTGGTGGCACGATACATATTGTTTCAGATCATTTTCAATCTATAAGGTTCATCATATGCGTGTACCAAGTTTGTTGAGTCGAAACTGATTGCATTTGCCTCATAAATGTACATGTTTTGGGAACCATAGTTTACCTTCGAATGAACGTTTGCAGCGGTTCCTAGTGCAAAGCAAATCCCAACGAGATAAATAAACATTATCACCCTTCCAACATCGGCTGAAGTGCTTAGAACCAAATGAGGTATCTCTGCGAAAAATGCTAAGACAGCGATATAGTAGAAAAGAATGTATGGACCAAATATCTGAATTCCGAGAACCGTCAGTTCCTTCATATCTCGATACAACTCCAAGAACTTGAAACGATTGAAAAGTTGTGCTTGTATCAAAACTTCATATATTTGAATCGAATAACAGTATGGATTAATCTTACATAATGCACACCTGTTCAATATTACCGTACGATTTGTCTATTTCAAGACTTATTTTTTCGTGTACTACATGATTCAATGTTAATGATAATTCAAGTATTGCAATTTGGATAATGTTGATGAAACAGAATCCTATGTTGGATAAAATGGCCTTCAATATCTTCTTAGAACCGTTTGAGAGTACTGTAGAAGCAAGTTTGCCAGTATCTAGTCCAATCGTGCCATCTATAATGGCATTTATTGAGCCCCAATCTACAAACATTTGTCCAGAGAATGCTCCGTGAATGGATGTAGTAACCGTTATAAAGAGGAAGATGCCAGCGGACTAAAATAATTATGCTTCTTAGGTGCCAATTAATATTGTGTGTAGTAGATTGACTTAATATATTTAAATTGCATCTTACAACTATTTTTGATTTGCAGACAACCCTTTCGGCGGATGCGACACTGGTGATTTGAATAAACTTCAAGATGTCGCCTTGCTTTCTCCAAACTATCCACTGCAAGGAAAAGAGCGAGCCAGCGGTACCAAGGTGACTAGCAAGGTAAAACGTACTGCTTACATCGTGTCGTAGTAATAAATAGTTTACAACGTAACCCGAAATCCTTAGAATGTTCAATAATAGAATTAAAATATGAATGGACGCCGAAACCACCTATGTAAATGAAGTACAAATTACATGAATTATTACTTCCACTGTGCCTTTTGCGTAATATTTTAAATAAAGCGTTTTTATCTCACGGATTTGTAACGTGATCGGTGAATTACATACTGGTTCGTCTTTTCACACTTTACAAATTGGACTGGTGAGAAACCGATCAGAGATAGGATGCTAAAAAAGGTTCCGAGGAAGGGATTTTCTGTTTGCATGGTCTGTTGTGAGATGGGTAATTCTACGTTTGATATAGTGGAAGACTCACGTGATAAAATAGAGTTTAAATAAAAAGACTCTCTTATCGAGAGAAACATGTTTAAACTGACGGTACTGAGTGAGTTTAGTACTTTATTCGACGAAGCTGTACAGAATTTATGGATAATGTTTGCGCAAGTGGGAAACCAATTTAATTGGTTTCATGTAATTTAGTTATATCGGTGTGTTTTGAGGTAGTGCACTCCACCCTTCCTTTTGTACAGAATGCTGGACTCGCATCAACAGTTGCGTACATCAAATCGAATAACTCCCTTTGCGTACATCAAAAAAGAGAATTAAAAGCAAACACATTACACTTATCATTAGATGGTAGTTTACATCCTATTTATCTACATATTATTTATTAAATTAGGTTGGCGATGCAATGTGGCATACTTTCACATTTGAGCATAAGTCATCGTTCAGGATGCGGATGTAAAAAGAAACATCATGTCATGCAGGATGTATTAGCTTAGCTCATAGTATACATGATTGAACGACTTGTAGTCCAGTTCATCAACGGTAAATATTGAGGCATAATTTGCAAATTGGATGGGCTGACCGATTTTGCTCTTAATTATTATGTTTGTTTACATGTTTTAATAAATGTCCATAACAGAGTATATGTACCTACATTCTCAGGTGCTGGATATCGAATTTGATGGCGGACTATTACACTCTTTTTCTCTTATATATTCTTATACCATACATGGTGGAAACTTACTGCAAAGCCAATTTCGTATTAGATGCATTCAATGTGAATACTTAGCTTGATCAGTTGTTCAATTTTCCGCTAAAAGCCAACATTGCGTTTACTGAATTCTCAATGACGGAGTAAAAATAGTCCGTCCTCGTATCCCTAGTTACACTCCCTAAAGATCCATACATAAAACTTATATTATGAATGCTTCTCAATTCTCTGCTCATAATCTGTATATTCCTTTTTACGCAGGCATGAGGACCTAGTGATGAACTGAAATGTCTCGTCCACTTTTGCTTAACCATTTTGCTTTCAGAATCGACAGTAACGAGTAAACTAAACAGCATCACCATTCCAACAGTAACAGATCCTCCGATAACCGGACCAAAAAAGTATACATACCACGGAATATGTCCAGCCGCAACAACAATAAATGTGTACCAAAGGATTAATAGATAGTATACCGCTCCTAACAAAACGGAGAGAATAACTGATGCGAATTCATTGCATTTTGTAAATATTATCCTCAGAGTTCGCCACATAAGTACATTTATTGTCCCTGTCGATAAGAGTCGAACGCATTTGTCGTAATACTGGAGTAAAGCAAATATATATGCAGCATACGATCTGATCCACGTACAACCGTCCAAAATGCACAAAAATATTACGATAACCCTAAATACCAAAATTGTCCCAGATACCAAGCAGGTTCTATACACCTGAGGACAAACTCTTTTGAAGAAGAAGAACGTCATATCCTTTTCAAGATATAGAACAGCATGTGGAAGTCCAAATGGTAAAATGGCAAACACCAAAACAAACGAAATAGACATCATGCCAAATATATCCAATTGTCCATTGTGTTGTAATAATGACGCCTTACGAAACCGCTGTCGAGGTAGTTTATTCTTCAATATCACATCAGATTTGGTCCTGGTCCCACCTAACTTGCACAGATTCGACTCGAATGTATGAAGCTCATCATACACATCAACAATCTCGCGATTATATATTGCATATGTCACAAAGCCTCCAGCTACAATTACGCCGTTAAGTAATTCCATGGCTACAAGATAAGTGTCTAGCACGCTGTATAGAAAGGGATAATATAACGAGTCAAGAAGCGTGAACAAACAGAGCGGAATTATGCAGCCGACCATTCCAACAATATTGATTAATTTCCATAGAAACAAATGTGGGAAAAACCGGGTTTCGACTTGGAATCTTCTTCGGGATTTGTCCCAATAAATTACAGATCTGTATTTGTTAACTTTGTCAGTAATGTCTTGGTTTAGGCCCAAAGCATATATTAACAACGGTGACGCCATTGGTTTATGAAGTTTTAATAGGGTTTGAACGTTAGGATCTCCTGATTGGTTATGTTAGTAAAAAACGCCAAAAGCAATTGTCATTTCCAATTTTTTTCATAAATTACTCTTCTCCTTTTACTACTACGATATATTCATTTGTGTCCCAGCTTATACTATTTCCCGGGATATGATGTTATGTAATGAATAAAGAGAGAACCACGCGAGAGAAAGTTGATAATAAAAGCGACAGAAATATAGTTTTGTTGCATTCTGTTGGGAAATATGTTTCTCACAGTATGATCTCAGAACTCCAAAAATTACACGCATGCAAACATGTTCGGCCATTTAATTAAGATTTTCCAACGTCGATAAATATTGATAATAATCTGTTTTTTTGTTATTTAAATGTTTAATAATAACTTTCCGGTGGCCATCAGTTATGTCGTTAGTGGGTGCTTACAATTATTTGTAATAAAACGCTTGAATTATGCCTGGCATATGCCTGTCGTTGTTTGACAACTGTAAAACAAAACAAAATGATTGACGGCAGCACTTTGCGAAAACAACGGTAGGTAATGATGTCGCTAGCTTAAGTATTGTGACGGCTGGTACAATTTATAAATTACAAACCTGCAACGGATTCCCGCAATTAGGCATTGTTAAATTTCTTAAAGTAATTAGCGTATTTGATGTATTTCCTACAACCCAGCCAATTAAAGTTGGTTGGATTAAGTTATACAGAAATTAATGGCATTCGTGTAATATATACATATACGAAAACATGAGCACATGTAATTTTGCTTTTGTACCGATGTCAGTTGCTAGCAAAAGACTACAATCAGTTCTTTCACGAAATTGTGTCGTACATGTGCATATTGGAGTATGAAGGATGTTGTTTGTGCATATGTGACTGCACCAGAACTCATTCGTGTCATTAACAAAACACTAGAGGGGAGTTCTTTTGCTTCGTCTGGAATACTTCGTGGACAGCTATTATGAATGATTTGACAAGGTCACGCAATTTCCACGTACGCTACAAACAACATAGGCACATACATTGGTACAATAATGAACGCTCGGCGGTTAAACCTGGTAAACATTTTAATTGCAAACTACTCTCCTGTTATCTCAAATCTGTTTTTGTCATTGAGACTGCTAGTTGTTTTGAAGTTGGCAACTGATTGCTCATATCAAATCTTTTCATTATTGTTGATATTAAAATGTTATTGTTATAGCAATGATTTGAGAAAAGGACGCAAACAATTTAAACGGTTCAACTCTACTTGAAAACAGATTAATTGCCGTGTACGATGAAGCTTAGTCGATGTAGAACTATTTATCTCTATCTGAAGAATGCTATCAAAAATCCAAGTATTCTTAAGTGTTTATTCTAAGAATGTCATTATATTTGATATTGTCATGTGACAACATTGTAAATATTCCTTAAATTAAAATTACTTTCATTTTTGGAAACATCACGTACTCAATTATTTGTGACAGAGGACAAAACATTCTTTATTTTTGAAAGTGTGTTTAAATATCACAATAAATGCAATAATTTAATGTTATAATATAGTGACATTTGGATTTACAATAAAACTCATTTAATGTTTATAGACTTACCACGAAATAGCTAAAATATACCCAACGTAAATGAGTTAAGCTGAGCACATAATATTCAGTATTTTAAATATGTACTTTTAAGGAGATAAATTATTCATACATATTTGCTACCAACATTAAAATTTAAATATAATAATATTCTAAATTAGGATGGCATCAAGGATGCAATACTTTTAAAATATTCATTCACCATCGTATTAACAATACCACCATTCTCCTTTTTCTTCAATTTTTCCGAGTATCTTCTAGTAATCATCATCATCATGCTATTTTACAGTTTTTCGTCTTAGGATTTTTAATAATGACTAAGATTATGCAAGGCAAACCGAATATATGTATGATAATTTTGGGGGGTCAGTCAACTTTATAGCTGATCAAAACAACTACCTAATTGCGGAAGGAGGAAACATAATTTAGGTTTGCAAATAGGAAAAAGTTTGTATTTTTGTTCCTTTATCAAAACAAGAATAAAATACGCAGCGGTTTATCAACAATTTCAAATCTCAAATATGTATTCACTATTGTTCGACATTTGACATACGCATACTAAAGTGCATTATTCAAGGAATTTTTGTAGCTTTTGTTGCATACTTCAGTAATATTTACCCACATGGAACTGGTAAAGGTTTCATTGATAATGAATGTGGTTTTGGTTTCATTGACACCTTACAATTCAAATGCAGAGATTTGTTATTAACAAAAACATCTATGCGCAACTGTGCAAACATATATGTTACATAAGCATGAAGATTGACGTTAGGTCACTCACCGGTTTTTATTACGCATTTACAACAGCCAACTCATGTTATATAAGATGAACGAGTTTGATGCTGTTTGGTTATTTCAGTTTTATAATCTACCCAACCAAATTGAAGACATATGTTGTGAAGATGAATCCCACAAAGAGTTTGTTATGTTTTTCAGCGATTGTGGCTGTCACTGTTGCTGGTAAGTATCGTTTCTACATAAAACATTACCTTAGAATAATAGATATATTTACCACAACTGATTAATCAAGATTAAAATGCTTTTATTCCAGTTCCATCAGCGAAGAACGCCATCGTCATCGGTGATATCTTGTATTATAGTGAATCTACGGAAACCGTGAGCTTAAAATATATCGACTAAATGCTCTACACTCGAAATATTCATTGTTTCCGTGACTACATATTTACATTTCAGCGAACACGTGCAGAAGCAATGGCGTATTGTGAAGCCCAAGGTGGAGAGTTGGCAAAGGTCTGGAACCAGAATTTGTACAATCAGTTGCGGTTGTCGTTCAGACAGACTGGTTGTAAGTATCTGTTGTGCTGTTTGGCACAAAATTCGCAATTTTTTGTTTTCATTTTAGTTTAGGCTTTTCATAGTTTTACTGATTGAATGATTCTATTCTTCGTTAGCGTACTGGATAAATGGAGTTGATAGACCAGACATTTATAAATTTGAAATGGAACACACTTGCTCTTTCCGAGGAGAGCACTGGAACTTTTGGGGAATGCAGGCTGCATATTTGGATTTTCCTACAAATGCTTGTCTTACGTTGGTAAAAGGGCGTACGGCATTGACTTCCAAACTCACCGCCGTCAACTGCAGCGAGGAGCAGTTTGTATTATGTCAGTATCCATTGGAGGGATGCATTGAACGTTCGGCACCACCTTTCACCGTAGCACCTTTCCCTACTACAGTATGATAATTGAACTGTTATGTTTACACATGTTAACAAAAACTCACTTCCTAATGCCAATCGCCTAGGACTAACATTAATTTGTAACCATAAACATGGAACATAGTCAGTTAGTTTGTGTATCCAGGTCTTAAATCAGCGAGAAATAAATGTACACAATGTATTATGATAAATATGTAAATACATAGAAACAATTGTGCACACAAAAAGGTTTAAGGATAATGTGTCTAATGCAAACATTAGAAAGCTGGAAGTCAGTTGATATACGCATTCATACACTTGAAATTACAGATCGTATTACTTCTTGTGAGAAAACAGAAGAGTACCGCATACCTCTTACCACTCCGTTGACATGACCTTGTCTAAAGAATCTGCACTCTATTCATACCGGCAGTTCAATATTCAAGGAAGAACGACCACTTCTTGACAACTCAAAAAATATGATACGAATGCAATAGTATATGTATAATACAATTTAATATGCAGGACTATGATCAGTTCCGCAGTGGAATCCTGTCTTGAACGTACGGATTTGCAAAGGTGGTGTATCGAATTTAATTAGCTTTATCTCTGGAACGACTTCATCAACTATGCAAAGCAATGGATGTTACAATGAATACATTTAATAAAATTGTATCCTAACATTTTGTATAATTAAATTAGCTGTGTAATTGTCCGCCAATTGTCAACATTGCGTTCATTGTATTTTCGATGATCGAACAGAAGTAATCTGTTCTTGTTTGTCGTTTTATTGTTCCCATTGATCCATACATAAAACTGATGTGGTGCAGCGATTGCAATTCTCGGACCCGAACCCGCATAATCCACGTTGAGCCGGACATCAAGCTATAATATCTCATCCAATTATCTATAACCGACTTGCTTCGTGTATCAACAGACACTAGAAGACTAAACAACACAGCAACGCCGACAGTGGTGGTTATTCCAATCACAGGACCCGTCGCGTACAGGTACCACTCAACACGCCCAATTGTAACAACTGTAAATGTGTTCCAAAGGATTATCAGATAGTACGCCACTCCAAGTGTAACTGAAAGTATGATTGATGTGAATCCATTCAGCTTTGTAAAGTTTATTTTTAATGCTCGCCACATGAGCACGTTTGGCTTTGCCTTTAACAATAGGCGAATACATGAGTCATAATACTGTAGGATGGTCAGCCCTGTAATAGCTACCGATCTAATACTTGTGCATACCTCCAAGATACACGAAATCATTAGCAATACCCTTGCTCCTAAGATTACAGCTGATATCCAAATATTTCTGGAGTAAGCAGGAAGAACGCGTTTGAAAAAATAGAATGCAATGTCCTTCTCAAGGTATAAAACAACAGGAGGGAGATATAATGGCAAACTGGCGAAAACTAATACGAATAGAACGGCAATTATTCCAAAAACATCCCAGTGTCCATTGTGAAGGAGAAATGACATTTTACGAAATAAATGGCGCTGTATTTTATTTTGTATTTCATTCGGAGATCTTTGGTAGTGTCTAAACGAGTTTGCTTTTTGTGACTCAAGTAAATCAAGTTCAATAAACGCTTCCACCATATCGCTATAATATTTTAAATATACGACGAAAGTTCCTGCACCAAAGGATAAATTGAGGAGCTGGATAATTACCACAAACACGTCCAATGCGCTATACAATTTCGTAGAATTCAACGCGTCAAGAAGAGTAAGCACCCCGAGTGGAATAAGGCAGCAAATTATCACAAATATATTGACAAGCTTCCAAACAAGCATGTGAGGAAAAAACCGGGTCTCGATTGAAAATGCTCTCCGTTGTATATCCCAATATAATATCGACCTGTAGCGATTAACTCTGTCCGTGATTTGTTGGTTTAGGTTCAACGAAAATCTGAGCAAACGTGACAACATCTCGCTGGATATTCTGTCATTAAATTCTATTCTTGAAAACGATTATGTGTTCTCTTATAGAAATAACTATTAAAACTCAGTTAGGATGAAATTATCGACGTCAATTCTTGTAGTTTTTAATATGCCTCTCGGCCAGGATCATCCTACAGTCGAAGATAGTCGGAAATACGGAATTTTCCTAGTAAGAAAAAAAGAAACGATTCTTATTCCTGCGCTGCATTGGCCGATGTGCCGATCTTGGTTTAATGTGATTAACGACCTGACATTAATGAACCTGTTTTTTGCAATAATGTACTCGTGTGAGCAAGGCGCACAAACATTATAAACGGCCGAACGGTATTTGAAAACGTACGTAGCTTGTTCGCGCCTGCAGGAGGCTTTGGTATCTCGAAATGAAAAACTGAATTCAACATTTTTGATGGAATAATTATAGTCATTACCGTGATTGTTTGTCATTAAATTATTTTATGTTGTTAAGTTTGTCCTTATCTCAAAACACTCATTTCAATAACGATGCAATAATTTTGTCTAGACACACCGGCTAATATTACGGCTCATACCCATCACATAATGAGCCCATTGACATTACCAATTGTCTGCAATTACATGTTCGTTTGTGGTAAATGGTTCCAAATTTTTTTCCGGATTGACATTTAAAATACTCCATTTCCGTATTTTTACAAGCTGATAACAATCAGAGCATGAGAAATATCAGATCAAGCATGCCTACGGATGGACGCGGTACCTTCTATTTTGTGCATATTTATGCATGACAGTAAAGTTGGATAACATGCACATGAAATTATTTCATTATTTTTATTAATCTTCAATCAGATAACATCGGCCAGGAATTATTATGACATTCATTATTCATTTCAAAATTAGTAGTATTTGATGGGTAGCAGGCTTCCGACAAACAATGAAATCATGAACATCAGTTGCATGCTTGATGCTTTACTTTAATCTAGGACGTATTAGGTGTAAAATATTTATTTTATTTCCTAACAATTTGAAATCATATTGATCATTTTTCTTGAACTAGTACCGACAATGTATAAGAGATACAGAATTTCTTAAATTACATTACCTACTTTGTGAGGGTACACGTTAGAATGCTAGCAATTGTGTGATGTGTAAAAAATAATTACACGATTCTTGCATTAGTTGTGGAAAACCGCGCCAAACGTCAGGACTGCGTTTACCGTATTTCCAAAGATTGATTAAAAATAGTAGGTTCCTGTCTCCCGGGTTATCGCTCCCATGGATCTATACATAAAACTGATTTGGTACAATGATTTTAATTATCTCACCTGAATCTTCATTTTCCACATTGAACTAGATATCAAGCTAGGATGTTTCATACATCTTTCGTAAACCCCCTTGCTTTCTTCATCAACCGAAACGAATAGATTAACGCCACAGCACTAGCAACAGTCATCGGTACCCCAACCGCCGGACCCAACGCGTACAGACACCACTCAACGCGACCAAGATCGCAATTACAGTAAATGTATTCCATAGGATTAACAGGTAGTATAAAGCCCCTAGGGTAATTGCAAGGAGAACTGATGAAATCCGCTTGAATTTTGTAAACACTATTCTTAGTGCTCGCCTCATGATTATGTTTGGTACCGCACAGATTGGTCCTGACATATGTGCACGTCTCCACTGTACACAAAACTCTTATCACAATTCGGGCTACTAATATTAAGGACGTTGACCAACAGCTTCTGGACTCGATGGGAAACATGATTTTGAAAAAATAAAATGTTAAATCATGTTCAAGGTATACTCCAACTTGTGGAACATAGAATGGTAAGCCAGCAAACGTCAATATGAACAGAACAGCCGTCATTCCAAATTTATCGAAACGTCCTTCATTCAAGCAAATGGGCATTTTACGAAGTAAATACCGAAGTAATTTATTTTTGAATAGCTCTAAGGATGTTGGCGAATGACCACACGAGTTAGTCAGCCACGACGTCAGTATGTTAAGCTCATGAAACACCTCTACACCATCCCGACAATATTTCATCATGACAACGAAACATCCGGCAGTAAGTGCAAAATTAAGTAGTTGAAGTATTACAACAGACACGTCAAATGGGCTGTACACGTTCGTAGTGTATAACGCGTCAAGAAGGATCAGAAACCCGAAGGGTATTTGACCGCAGATAATACCAAATATATTAACTAACTTCCAGATAAGCATGTGAGGAAAAAACCGGGATTCCACGAAGAATGCTTTCGTGGTTTTGTCCCAATATACGTTGGACCTGTAGCGGTAAATTATGATTGTGATTTCTTGGTGTAGGTCCAAGGCAAATAGAAGCAATGGGGAAGTCATGTTTGTAGAAATGGGATGTGTTTAAATTTGAAACTTTCCTAGTGTACATGATCCGTTGTTCAAAAGATGCAAGTTGAATTGGCTGACTAGAAGTGCAGTAGCTTCTTTGAATAGGTATGTTTGTATTAATGAAACATATTTGTGAACACATGTGCTTTTTATATCAATTTCCCGAATGCTGGAAAGGTTATCAAAAATGACATCTCATAATCTTCTTATAATCTGTTTGCTTGTTGTATTGCATTAGTTGAAATTGGTAATTCATTCTGTTATTGTTTATAACTAACTTAATTTAAGGTTCCTGTTATGGTTTTGCAATAAAGCATGTCTTCGTTGCATGGAAAATAGTTTTGTTTTCAACTTTTCGGTTGCTGATTTGAGTGTTTATGCAAAAGCGCTCGATCCTTAATGGAATATCAAGTGTTATTGTTTTGACATGTTACCAGCAAAGCCCAAAAACAGGAAAAGGGACAATGTTTTGCGAAAACGGATTTATGCTTTTGCAATGAAGAATTTTTTCCGTGTCTGGAAAATAGTTTTGAGTTCGACTTTCAGTAATTGATTTGAATGTTTATTCAAAAACCTTCAAACAGTACTGGAATATCAAGTTTTATTGCTTTTGGTGTGTTATCAGCAAGGCCCATAAATATCGATAAGTAACGTAGCATAGTGATAATATATAAATTAACCGTTTCTCGTAGTGATATCACAATTCATCAAATTTTGATCTTCAAGTTCTTTATGAAATGGAATTGCCTATCTTTTGCATATATGTTTAAATGAATTAAACAATCCTACCAAATTCTACGCACGTTTGCGGATGATTTTAGAAGCTGCTAATATGTCACTGCATTGGCTGATGTCTGCAATTTGTGAGGCATTAAATAACAGCAAAATTTCTTTGGAACATCATTATACGGATTGCTGTCATCCGATATTAATTTAACATTCCAAAGGTAGTATAGCAACACTAATGCCACTCAAAATACGAGCTGTCTATGCCTGCACATCGCTTGTTAATTATAACAATTATGTACATACATAGGAAGTAGGAAACAAAATTATATGGGCCATTAGCAACGTTTTAGTGTCGAAAGTTTCGCTTTCACGCTTGTATCAAAAGCTAATTCCCATTTGGTTACTTAAATGGACATTCATAAATTATTAAAGCTGGACGATTTCCTAAGCACAACCTAATGGCCTTTGAAGATGCCTCAAAATGATTATGATTGTTGTGATTTGGGAAAATATGAACTAAAAAGCTGCTCGAAATGTTTGTTTGCAATCCACATATTTTGAAGTGACGAGCAATTAAACGATTCCATTTAACACTTATCAAAATTGTTATTTAACGACTGACACTATATTCAATTTTGTGTACATTGCCACTACATCATGCCGAATAGCCTAATTACATTTGATAGCACTAATATAACTTATTTAACAATTGTACCAGTTTACAGCATCAATAAGTCCTGAAATATTTATAATTGTTCTGACAATATTACAAAGTAAATAAGTCGCAAATCGTTATCCAACAAATTGTACCACTAATTCATATAATGGTATTCAGTAATGTCCATACGTGTCACCTTTACATATGTTGCATTTATTCCATGAGCCTTTACCTGCGTGGCATATGTTTTAATTTTTATTATGTAACCAGGGAGCCTAAGAGCAAGATTATACCATCCCTTGTACAGCTAGTACTTAGAAGACCGGGATGATGCTATGTACTAGCGGTGCTAAACAATATCCACGTGCCAAACTGGACATACGCGAAGTTAATTAACTTTGAACTAATTACACATCGTTTCGTATATAATTTCCGAAGCAAATTATTTTTCGCTTAAACAGTAATGGAAAAACTCATTACTTTTGTAGATGTGAAGCTATGATGGCGGCAGTGGTGATTGAGAGCCAAGAGATTAGTTTCGCTACTTGACGTCACCATTCAGTCATTGCCATGACGCAGTGGAAGACTAAATACGGCGGCAATTCTGCCACTGTTCTTTTAGATTCTTGTGGGTTCAATATTTGCTTGCCAGTTAGAAACTTGAAAAATTACTATACACATTAGTATATCCTACCTGGTAATTTTTTTTGGAAAAAAACTTTACTGCCTTACGCTGCTCGACAGTAAACACTCTACATTTACATTGGTATGAACTTCACCAAAGTGTTAACGTGTATTTACTCATTCTTCGCAGTGATTTTGGGAAAGATAGTATCTGATGTTGGTACGACGCATTTGCGCAACTATCTCAACAATTAAAATACTAGTCACTTAAAAAAAGTGAAAACACGTCTTCCAGCCATCATTGTACAGAATATTTTGGAGATTCTAGTACTTTTGTCAGAAGGCGTATTTTACGAAGTAATGTAAAAATGATTTCCTATTGTACTGCATGAGTGTATATTAAATTGATTTGTATCCCATCATATACATATGTGGTTTTTCTGCGCAGTCATTCATTAGTTCAGGTGGCAAGAGCATTGCAGTCATCTTTATATGTATTTGCTGTGGAAAATACGTATGAAGTACAGTCGTACGTATGTGCATAAGTTAATTCTACAACAAATTCGTCATGCAGTGTCTCGAAAATCGATATCGGTTCCTGAAAACGAAATGTTATGTAGTTGCCAGTAAAGTTGGTGTCCGGAAGTAATTAACTCCAGGCAAATCATCACGCTCGCGAATTGAATTCGCTTACTTATATTAATTGCTTTTCGAAAATCTTGTTTGAATTCTCGGGAGTAATTATTTTCTTTTTAATTTAGATTTTGGCCATTTGCCACGGCCAATATGAAAGCACTGTAAAGTTAGTATCTGTATCGAAATGTTGGCGTAGGAGCTGAATAATGGAAGCAGGAAAAAACATGTCCTACTATTTTCTACTTATTCTACAGCATTTAATATTTCTTGTGAGTTGATGTCTGCAGGAAAGATAAATCCGGCAGCCTAAATATCATGCTAACTAAAAATATATAAACACAAACATTGAAATCAATAGCATACTATAAACTATATAAATTTATGTTAAATTGGCTACGTTGAAAATTTTGGACAAAGGCCGTAGTCCCGTTTAAACACAATTAGGGCTCACTAGTATACTCCGCAAACGTTTGTGAAACCAAGGTCAGGATGCAAAGCAGAAAACTTTATCTCGTCTCTTAAAATTTCGACGTAAAATAGAGATCAATTTCGGATAAAAAATGTCAATATTTTACGTCATCGTATTGTTAACTGTAATCACTGCAGCATCTACAACAGCTGAGTACATCTTTAGCAAGGATGTAGAGGAAAAGCTGGATTTACAGGTACCTCTCATGAGTTTCCAGAAATGCTCTATTCACGTCATGATAAGTCAGGTTATTGGAAAAGGAATTCCCCAACAAGGAGGCTCGTACGATCTGCAGCCTCTGGACTATGTCCCAGTGATTCGTTCACTGTTTATATACCGGGTAGCAAAATATGGCTGCATCCAATGTAATCACCAAAAGGGGTATAAACTTATGTTCAAGTCACGGTTCCTATTTCATCAGCCACCGAACCCAAAAATAAATTGTGTTGTCCAACTCTATATCGATCCAAGGCCATGTGCACGATGGACGCTCCATGGAGGTGGCTGGTGCATTTTCCCATCATCTGTTCTTTATCCCGTGTTTGACAAGCGGGTTCAACATCATTCGGCTTATAGCAAAGTGGGTTTAGCAAAATATTATTGGTTCTTTATTCACATTCAAAGCCACAAGCAAGTTGACCTACGCAGAGGCCAAACTCCAAAGTGGAGTGATATATTATATGTTGCAAGCACCATACGCCAATTTAAAAATCCGGTTGGAATTCCGCCTGTAACAATGCTACTAGAAATAAATTACTCAAAACAGTTCAAGTTTCACCGTACATCTATATACTTAACCACCCTTCAAGATCGCACCGCAGAGATGCACAAATATTTACAATATTGCTCCGAAATCGATCATAAATTCGAATCGGATGAATATGACTGTGCAATTAAAAACTTCCAGACGTATGGTACTATGGACATGGAGAAAATATTCTACAATACTAGCAGTTCCATGTTGGACATTTGGAATAAAGGCAAGCGGGAAGTTACAAACCTTGTAACTTCGATTCACGGGTTCAATGCCGGTGGCGAGGCAGCAGACGGCCTAGTCCGAAAAATATTCACATCTCTTACTTATAACTCATCCATCCAAACATCGGTGTACGGTGGCACGTACTTTTTATTAGCTCCTAATATAGTCGTCATGTTTACGTTGAATAATAAGGCAATGATTAATATCGACTCACCGTATCCCTTGCATTTTTTATCATGTACATGGATTCGCCGACAGCAACAATTTTCGTTGGAAGGATTCATTTCGTCCTTTGATAAAGCTACATGGAGACTTATTTTATTATTTGTTATATCAACTGTGATACTCCTGAGGCGTTCTCACCTCTCTAAAGGAGGGCGTTTATTCTGGGACCATCTTACCTTTTTTGTCTATATTTTACTCGGACAACCAATTAAATTTCTTGACCAATACAAAATGCTTATTGTTCCGTGGGTATTGGTCGGAATGCTGCTTTCAAATGAATACAAAGGAGATAATATAACACGATTGGTTAGTCTGCTTCGGCCTGAACCGTTAGACACGCTTGGTGAATTAATGCGTAATAATATTTCTTTATACTCTCCCCCAATTCCGGTAATGTACGACAAATGTCGGTGGGAGCTTGGCCAAATTGCCAAGAATCATTCCGTGGTGCGCACATGTCTCAAAATGAAAAGGAAGTATGGAATACTTCCGACTTCTGTCGATGCATTCAATAGCATTTTATATAACGGAGATTTTTCAAACAAGTTCTACGAGAATGTCATTATGCGTTCCTTGTATAGAACCTCAACTATTCAGGATTATCTTGCACTGACCATGTTCAGTATTGAAACTAGGTTAAGAAATTGCAACAGAGATTCCTTTCTGGGTAAATATGATGAGGTAGTAAATATGTATTCAAAACTTCAAAGCGAAAAGTTGCTTAGAAACTTACACATTAGCACAAACCCTGTTGCTCCGTTGTATATGGAGTGGAAAGTTATACTGCTGCCAGTATCAGCCGAAATATTTTCAAGGCGTCTGCTGTCATTGCTACACTCAGGGTTACCTAGTTTATGGAGAAAATGGGAGCAGAGAAATTTGTCCAAGGAAGTAAAACAAAGTATTAATGAGTACGAGGCCGAAAGGAAAAACATAAGGGAACAGCCTACCGGCTTGAATATGTCTGGTAATATTGTTGTGATATTTTTTGTTTGGATGGCGTTCCTGAGTGTATCGGCAACGGTGTTTGTGTTCGAAATTCGGTGCATTAGTATAACATTCAGGTATATATTGTCAATGTTTAAGAAAATAATTGTTTATTTATACCAAGGAATGTATACGCTAATTGTCATTTATCGCTTGAGTATTGATATTTTACTACTTTGGTCTCGACAATTTAGGTCACTTGTACGGTTGCGATAGTTAATGGGATCAACGATCAATGCGATAGTTAAAGCAAAGCAACATTTGTTAATGTAAATGAGAATGTACCATTTTTGAAATGTAACTAAGAATCAATAATTTTACTTGAGTATCTATTTGGTATCATAATCAGTGTACTAATTATGAAATAAGGGCAAATAAATTCCATTTTTTGCTGGAATAACTAGAGTGTGATGAGTTTAGTGTTCAAAAACGCAGGAATTTTCTTACCATAGAAAACCATCAACTTAATATTTACATATTATCGTCAAAAAAGCTATCGCGGGGGACGTGCGCGTGCGTGGGGACGTGTGGGCTTGTGTTGGTACTCGGGGTGTGCGGTCCTCTGTTATCCTTTTTTAAACAATCGTCATCAAGTATGCGTTTTAATTAATTTTTTGTCCAATGTTCCTTGACGATGGGAAAGGCAAATACATCGACTTCGGACCTCCCCATAAAATAAGCACTTAATGGTACTAATAATGCTGCACGCGAAATTCGCTGTTCTTTTATGTCCATGTCTAATAATGTTTCGTTTCTTGTAGTCGCCGTCCCTGCCATATGTGTATGAGAGCACCGTTATTACATCTAGAGCTATTATTATTTCCATCGTTAGATAAATAAATTGAAGCCTACAGCATTGCGGCTGGGCTGATTGAAGCAATTGATTTTTGATATGAATAAAAAGCTGTAATATGATCACATGCCCAAAGTGCACAAAGAACTTTGGTGTTGATCTGTGCAAGCAAGGACAAAGACAAAGATATGCTCTCTCAACGAAACCGAGCAATTAGAAATTATCAAGCGGAAAAGCTGCTGATAGAAAAATGTAAAGAGAACCAAAACAACTCTCACAGTGCATCCAACAACGCCACATGCTCAAATGCATTTCTAAATTTGTTTGTGCGATTGTGAAATTTTACAAATTTCTCTCAACCAGTTTACTTACATTCACAGTCCATTTAGGTAAGCAGTGGGTATTAAGCAATAAAACTCAATCCTTTTAATTGGGGAATATATACAAATGAAAAAGTAAAGCTGCTAATACCGTGATAACAGGCAAGCATTTTGCTGTTCATTTTAAGTTAAAAAATGTGCTAATTTGTAAATGGGTTTGGTTCAAATAGGTGTACTGAAAATTGTCGAGCTTTCCAAGTTACGAGATGAACAAGGACGTTAATACAGATAAAGACGCTGGAAGTCTTCTCCGTATTTTTCCAGGAGAGGTAATAAAATCATGGTACAAATTTCAATTTTGAGATGAAGAAATGTTTCGTAATTGCTAATTATCAATATCAGCTACGAAGATTTGTCGAATGCATAACAAATCTTCACAAATAATTTTTGTCAACTTCTTTTGTCAAGATCTGGCTGGAAATATCAGAGACACTGGAGGATGCTGGTGACCTTGACAATTTTGCTAATTCGTCACTGTTTTTCTGGAATATTCTCAAACCACGGCGAACAGTGTTTCTTTTTCCAAAAGTATGGAAACTATTTGGTACACGTTTTGAACAAAGCGAGTGGAGCGAATGGAGTGAAAACGAATCCCTAAATGGTGCTCCTCCAAAAGCCTGTGATTTGTGCGGCCGAGATAGATTCATTCAGCCCTACTCACAGGTTTTAAACCTTCGAATGGTGTGCAAGGCATGGAGCGAGGCAATCGATACCATTTATAAGTATGATCCCAATCAGTTGTATGATGACGAGGACTCAGATGCAGAGGCCAGTTTCTTTCTCTGGAGACTACAAGCTTTTGATAGTTACGTTGAAGACGATGAATATTTCCACCAGCTGTACGCCCACATTCAGGATACTCATTCCACAAACGGAACAGGACGGTGCCCGTTGTTTGCCAGGGCCATCTCCATTCATAATGCATTTGCCGGTTACGCTGGAGAGGCGATTGACCCTGGACCCCTTTTCAACGAAATTCCTAATTTTCTTCGCATGTACGGACAATACGAAGAGTACATGAATATTTCCATGTGCCTGGAAACACCTGCAGCGCAAACATATTCAAGACTAAATTCATGGCTAAACCTTGTCCCCAATTTGAAGACACTTGAACTGAATATCCTGCCATTGAAACGGAATTCCGAATTTCAGGAGCTTACACTTCAGGAATTATCTGAGTTGGAACAGGCCATAAATTCTAATCCACTTCCAGTATTAGATAGACTGGAGTTCATCAAGATACGATCCTGCCCCACAATTATATTTTCTCACCTCATTCGTCGCAACAATCACGTGACCGTGCTCAAGATCTTCAAAAGCAGGCTGCCTGCAACATATGCTACAAATGCTGTTGAATTTGAACTGTCAAACCTGAACACATTTTCCACCGTTTTGCGCTCCGAAGCTGAACTAGCAAATATTTCCGCTGTCATCGCCGAGTGTCCACTCAGAACGCTGCACTTGGATATCCAGTTGGAAGCGATTGAATGGAGCCGGGCATTTAATTTGCTCCCATGCCAAGAGACCTTGACCGAGCTTGTGTTGAAACTCCCAAAAGAAAGCAGTACTGACAGTTTTCAAAAGCAACTTAAACTACATCACGTCGTACGATTAAAATTAATTCTTCCATCTTATCAATCTTTGGATTTTTTATTGCCCATGAAGCGATCGTTGGAATATTTCGGATGTGAAGGTGCACGGGGATAACGATGATAGCAGAAATGACACCCTAAAGGAGCACGCCGACATTGAAGCTAACATCAAGTTTTTGAGTTGTATCAAAACACCAACCATGTCAAATATTTGGAATATTTTTCGCAAGTTAAAACGTGTTTCGTATTCTGAAATAACTAAAATTGATTACGTCGAAGACGAAACCCTGATTTTTACGAAGAGAAGATGTGATTAATAAACTGAGCAAATTTAATAGTGATGTATAATATTGAGTTTTGTAGGTACATTGAAAGCATGTTTTTCACAATTCTGAACATCATTTTAGTAGTATATTGTAAGTCATTATTATGTTAGAGACATTTAAGTTGTTACTACTGAATTGTGTATTTCATAAAATACAGTTTTAAGTACATTCCTGTAAACGTTCATTACCTGACTCCTATTAGAATAAGGTAATGCTCATTGTCGTTATTATCAACTAGGCATACAAAAAACAACAAGAAATTATGGCAAGAAATTACATCTTAATGTGCATATTATTAATGCTGCATTATGGACCATAAATGTAAAATAAATGTTGTTACTGCATTTCAAAAGTTATGTAGTGTTTGCATTTGCTTTATTGCTTTGCAACTGTTGCTCAACCGACATAAGCATAACTTGGTCATAGAATTATTCATATTTATATTTCTAAATACAGTGCTATAAACATAGACGACAAACATGCAGCCATTAATCAATACGTAACTCATCCAGAAAACACATGTTTCGAATTGGCTTAATTTGTGTTTCCTGTATCAACTACTCAAATTCAAAAATCAAGATGGCGTCCAAGATCCGCAACGTAATCCGATCAACATACTCTACAACCATATCCATACCCACATATCCATCATAATATCCCAAGAGCCCAAACTGACCGTACTTGAGACGAATTGGAGTCACAGCCCGTGCTCGCAACAGGCGATATTTATTGACTCTTGTTCTCTTCTTGGCACAATCAAATTCTGCTCTAAGCTGATTCACCTTGGTAGCGGTCTTTGCCATTTCGAATGCTGAGGACGCAATGGGTAGTACAACAGCGTGGGTAACTACTAATACGAGGCAAATCATAACAAATGAGATATATATCGGGAAAGTTATTACCTCCACCTTGGCATTTACTGAAACCCAACAAGATACAACAAGTAGCCAGTATCCAACCGTCATTGCCAAATAGACAACCGCATTGATAACTGCTTCAATTTTCTTAAACAGCAATATGGCATAGGTATAG
This sequence comes from Sinella curviseta, assembly GCA_004115045.4. NCBI lineage: Eukaryota > Metazoa > Arthropoda > Collembola > Entomobryomorpha > Entomobryidae > Sinella > Sinella curviseta. The sequence continues at coordinate 30,628,015 of CM023200.3, read as the reverse complement.
TAACGGCAAAAGTCTGCTGTATCCCGAACCCTGACAAAGAGTGTCTCCAATGCCTTCTTTCCCCTGTTGGTTATAACGAATATGCAGCATATTCCAAATAGACCAGATCGACAGAATTCAGCGCCAGGGAGGAAGACCAGGAGAAATCGAAACACAAGCGAAAGCTGGAGTGTTTTCATGCTTCGGTATTTAGGGTCTTCCAGTACCTCATCCAAGAGAAAGTAACCGCAGTCATAATCGGCAAAAACGCCAAACATGGTGATAGCAATGCTGGTGACCGAGCCAGTAGGAATTAAAGCAAAAGCCTGTATAAAACTGAGGTAATCCAATGTCTTCTGACTTTTATATACGTCCCCCTTAGCTTTGAATTCTGTCACAAATGCCAATACAGAAAATACATTAACTTGAATTCACGTTTTATAATTTCTGACTCTTGGCTTACCTTCATCAAACTTATCTGCCAGTTCTATGAGTTCGTTGAAAACGGACAGCATTGCACGTCTCCATTGATAGAAAATATACGCTAGAGTGCACATAGAAGTAAAGAAAGCCCAAGCAATAATGAGAGCGACGCAGTTCACTCGTGTGAAATTTTGTTGGGGTGCTATGTAGCCATAAACGAAAGTGGTCGCTAAACACGTCCAGCCATGAATCCAACTGTATGCTAATATTATGACATACGGGATCCATTTGATATATGGTGTGGTCAGTACTAATTTGGAATGAGTGTAGTCCCATTTTACGGGAAGAGGCCACATGTAAAAGTGGAGCACGGATAGCACTTTAAATGAAAGTACTTCAACATCTTCAAGTCCCATGTTGCGTTATGCTGTTGGTGTCTTCCTTTCGGGTACGTGGAAGGTATCAGAATGCGCTCTGCACTTCTGGTAATGAAAGGTGCAAGAATATTTTATTACTCTAGAGAAAGTAGTTTTCCACAAAATATATGTTGTTTTGTAATGACGAGAATCAGTAATTGTCTGATATTCTATCAGTACGGGTCGAACGTTAGCATTGAACTTGAATTATCGGATATTATATCTATAAATTATTGCACATTCAGCACCCGTTCATCAACTTTCGTCAAGATTTCTATATTCCGATTCGCAATAGTTAACTAAAAAATATTCAAATATTATATTTATTGCGGCTGTTATATTTCTGTGACGGGAAATAGATTGCATATTATATGAAATTTGAAACTCATTGCTGGTTGGAAATGGAATCGTTTGAGATTGATTTCTGCAATATGCATTGACTCTAGCATAATAATTTTTGAAAACAGATTAGTTGGTAATTGCTAGCTTTGTCGCAGCATGGTTAGTGAAAATTTACAGCAAAATATTTGTTATATATATTATAATCCTTTATACCTTGCAATTACCTGGAAATAAACATTGGTGTTTGGGCGTTGGTGAAATAAACACTGGCATTTGTATGACAGTGTTGTTTATCATGTTTCCTAAATGTTATAAACGTAATATGTTTCCGTATCATCAATCCGATACATAGACTGTGACAATGTTGAGCGGAAAAATCGTTGATGGATGTTTTCGTATGTTTAATTAGCTTTTTCCACAAAAAATGGTCCTTAAAGTACTAAAAACTATCAGTTATTTTATAAAAGTTGCAATAATTGATTATGTTCATCAAAGATATATAGAAATAATCACAATGACCATGTAATTTAACTTTTAAAATGAAAGCAAATTATTTTTACTGAAACATGAAATGCATTTCAGATATGGTCGAAAATATATTAACTGTTCCAATTAGGTGCTAGTACTTTCGTAATGGCAGACTATTTAAATATAAATGTAACATAAGTTGCTATTTATCGCAATTATGTTATGTTCTCATTCAGCAAATTTGTTTATGCACTAATATTAGTCTATGTGTCATCAAATATCTTTTAATATGTTTTGAAACATGATCCAATGCCAAAATTTGTTTACACCGCGATATACATGCAGATGGTGTTTGGTGAAGTTACGGGTTTACTTGTAACGCGAGAAGCAATTTAAAATATGACTAGTGACAACAACGTCAAATACATTCCATCTCAAATCCCATTTATATAAATGGGATAGACTATAGTCTATGTATTGTTGCAAAGGTATGGCATACTACCTATTTTAGAATAAACAGGAAATGAACATGGACTAATTTTTTTCATGATATCTCTTACACGAAAATCAAAAGAGCCGGTGTACATTAAGGTAGTATGATGATTCATTGGATTTAATCCGACCAACTAAGCGTCCTCAGACGAAAAGTGACAATCACGTCGAAACTTGTTATTACGGATCAGTTGAGAAAATCCCCAATTTAGAAAAATGTTGCAATTAATCGAAATACGCTTTTTGAAAATCCACCGATAGTTAAGCTGCGTCCATGGCTATCATGAACACGAGATTAAAAATAAAAATATATGAATTGCCTTTTTGTTTGTACACATCAAAGTTTCTCCTTTTCGAACATATATTTTAACAGAAATAATATGTGCTTTGCTAGGAGATATTAGTATGGTTAATTAGGAACATATAAAAGACAGTTAGGATTGTCGGCGTTGGGCAGATTTCAAAACCGACAATTGATACACCGATAATGGTTAAAGGATACCGACTACATTAAAACATGATACATGAATATATACATATTTTATTGCATTTAAATCTTATAAATTATAATAGCGCAGTATTTGTGAATATAGTTGTCAATATTTGGTTTAATTGCTTTGACATCAAGAAAATAATATTGAGAGTCGACGCTTCCTACAGAATTGATTAAGAAGAAAACATATCGTGAACTCCATACTTTAATGCTGTCGGGGAACCTCCGGAGACAAAGTAGCCTTTTCAGTCATTTGAAATACGATTATGCCGTATGTAATCAACAAACCGGAAGTCTACACAAAAGAGACGGAACAAGCCAATTAATGTATTCCAAATCATTATGACCTTCCCTGTGACCTATTGTCATGAAGCAATTATTGTATCGTTAACGTACCGTGCTTAGAAACTTTCTCGTGATTGTGAAATAGGAACCGCCCAACCCTATCGGCTCTGACTCAATTTCCTGCGTCAATGCAATCAATTGTAAACGTTCAGTGGTACTCCATCGCGTTTCCCGGTTGTGAAATGATATATACTTTTTGACATCCATTTCAATCTAGTGGCAGTAAACGCGATAATTAACTGCATTTCTGGAAAAATAATACATTAACCAACACTATCAATGAATAAACTAACCTTTGTGCTAGAGTCTGAAGCTATGTAAAAAGCGAAACACATCCCGGCACCGTATACCAACATTACTAGCATTCCAATGTCCTTAGGAGTAATGAGGAGTATATGCGGAATTGCAGCCAAAAATGACAATGTACCAAAATAGTAGGAAAGAATGAAAGGACCGAATATAAATCTCCCTAGTAATGTAACTTGCTGAAGTTCTCCGTACAAATCTAAAAACTGTAAAACCATAAAAACAAAGCGTCATAATGCATTTGTTCTGCCCTGATCAAACTAAGCAATTGTACGTAAGCATGTACTGTGTAAACCTTTGGAATGTTTCCATATGAATTTTCGATAGCAAGGCGAAACTTTTCCATCCCGACCAATTTGAATGTAAGTACCAGCGTCAGCATTACAATATGGACAATATTGGTGAGACAAAATCCTACGGACAGAGCCCAACTCAACATCCGTCTTGCAGCACAATAATGATTTCGAAAGAAAAGTTGGACATGGTCACACCGTAAAATTCGTTTCATCATTCCCAGTATTGTGTCAACCTCAAGTGCGATGTGCTCGGCAAAAGCTGCGTGGATAACACTACTCACCGCAATGAAAGTAAAGATGCAGATTATCTAAAGACAAATCATACTCATTGTCAGTATCACAAATCCTTGAAATATAAAGTAAATTAGCTATGCAAATAATTTCATGTTGCCTTACAAAAATTTGGGCTCTCTGCACTTTTTTTTCAGTACATTTGACAGCAGTGAGTTGAACATATTTGCAAAGATTTTCCTGCTGTCGCCACATAATCCACTGGATAGACAGGAGTGATCCAGTGCAGCCAAAGTAACTCACTAGGCAAAATGTTGTGTTGATATCATGACGTACCAGAATGTAGTTGAGAATGTAACTTGAGAGACGGAGAAAGCTCAAAATAAGCATGACTATGTGCATACATGCTGAGACCATCTAAGGGAGGATTTCATAGAATATTTAGCAGTTAACGCTGTCTCGTATCTTCCATTTAATGTAAAGTTGTATTTTTGAATAGCTTACCGATTTGCGGCGGGATCTGGAAATTATATACTCCTCCCCCTTTTCACACTTCACTAATCGCACTGGTGAAAGCCCAGTAACAGACAGAATGCTTAAAAATGTCCCGAGGAAAGGATTTGCTGTTTTCAGTGTTTCTTCTGAGATTGGCAACTCCATTTTTGATTGAATCAATATCTCACTAGGTTTAAGATCTACTATACAATACGTCCCTCGGCTCGAATGAAACATGTGTCATCATGAACACGCAGTGAGACAATAACATCATCATTTTGCACTGCTGCTGGCAGGAAAATGTACATTATACAGGATAAATAGTAGCTGATGCGGGATGAACCAATTGGTTTTGTTTTGATACAGTTTTATTATCACCAAAGAAGCAAACTTATGTTAAACTCCAATAATATACCAGGTTTGTAGGCACAAGCAACTAAATACACTGCATGCACACACCCGCAATGGACCGCTTCAAATGTGGACCGGGCGGACCGGAAAATGAAGCTTCAATTTGTCAACATGTTAAAATAATTGGACAGATTACAGTTCGTATCCTGTTTGCTTACTTTTACATTAAAATAATTGGAAATGTAATGGATCTTTTAATGTGCTTGCGCTATTTTCTCTTCCGTGTCTCGCTGGACGGTAAACATTATTTTTGCTGAAGCGCACCGCTACCCGTTTCCGACAATATGCAATACGTCAATGCGGAATGAACGGACATGGCATGGTATATGAAATTGATGACTGGGCTAACAACGCTGTGAATTGCTCGTTTGTATGGTTCGTTGTAAGCTTGCTTTTAGCAAATGATCTCTCTAGGGATATTTGTAAAACCTGGAAATCATTATTAGAAGTGCATGATATCCAGCTTGTTTGTTGATATTCAATCCTGCGGTTGGGTTCTGTACTCCCTATTTTCCATAAACCTACTCGACTTTGACTATCTGTATATAACCACTGATCTATTCCGGTCAAGGGGAAAGTTGTGCTTTATGTTATGATATGAACAATATTCATACATTTGGGTTCGATGTACCTTTGCTTGCACTGACAGTGGTCATAAATGTTAACTGTCCTACTCAAGCCCAATGAAGGGCAAATGGACAATAATGAAAATTGAAATGCAACACGCAAGTTGCTATTGACAACCCAAAGGATAGATGACACATGACACACAAAACAAAAAAACTATTAAATTAGTAATTACACGTAAAGTAGAAAGCTCATGAATGCATCAATTGACCATCGGCATTCAGTGCAAAAGAGCGTGCGATGAGAGCTGACTAGTGTTTAATGAAATGCCTTAGCGGGCTCCCCCCAAAAAGATGTTTCCTTGTCCGCCATTTGAAATACAATTATTCCATATGTTACCAGCAAACCAAAAGTCTGAAAAAAATAAAAAAGTCATACGAAATCAGTGAAGAAATTTGGTCATCCAAGAAAACCTCTATATTCCATTTAAATGATTATAGTGAGGAAATCCAAATTATGGACGATTAATTAGCTTACAGAGCGTAGAAAACTTCTGGTGATGGCAAAAAATGAGCATCCCAATGCAATCGGCTCCGAATCAATTTCCTGCATTATTGCCATCAACTGTAGACGTTCCGTATTACAGCATAGATTTCCACGGTGGTGAAACGATGTGTACTTCTTGAGGGCATCTTCAATCTAATAAAGAGAGTAGTCAACATCACTAATCATATGAAATTATATTTGTACTCATTTGGTAAATGAACTCATCTTCATAGTAGAAACCTACCTGACTGCTAGAATTTGACGCTAAATAAAAAGTGAAACACATTCCAGGCGCATATAACAACATTACAATCAATCCAATGTCTTCAGAAGAACTGAGAACTACGTGCGGAATACCAGCCAAAAATGATAATGAAGCCGTATAGAACCAAAAAATGAAAGGGCCGAATAAGTGTCGTCCCAGTGAAGAAATGTTCTCAAGTTGTCCGTACAGTTCCAAAAACTGAAAAAACAAAGCAGATCATACATTTGTCATTCTTTGAAATAAGGCAATAATCACGTCCTTCTAACCCGGGGAATGTTGCCGTATGCACCCTGAATAGCAGGCCGAAATGCCTCAATCACGGCATGCCGGAATGTGAGCACCAACGTCAGCATTATAATATGCGTAACATTGGTAATGCAAAATCCAACGGCGAGGAAACCATTAAAGATCTTGCTTGCAGTGGAAGAATATAATTCGGAAAAGTGTTTGGTGGTGTCAAACCCCAGTACTCTAATAATAATTCCGACAACTGTATCTACTTCGTACATGCTGTGATCAGAAAATGCTGAATGGGCCATGGAGCTCGTCATTACGAAGAAAATGATGGAGATGCACTAGAAAGATCATCACGATTGCCTTTATGCATATTGTAATGCCAATTTGAAAAACTCAGTAAATGCTTTAAAGCAATCTTACAACAATTCTAGCTCGGCCCGTTTTTCGTTCGGAGCAAACAACTGCGGTCAGTTGGACATATTTACAAATGGCTTCTTGTCGTCGCCAAAATACCCACTGAAGAGCACAGACGGATCCAAAACAACCAAAGTAACTGGCAAGGTAAAATGTTGTACTGATGTCATGGCGTACAAGAATGTAGTTGATTATGTAACTTAAAAGACGGGCAAAGTTCAATACAAACAGGTATATGTGAATTCCTGCGGAAAAGTACTAGAAAAAAATGTTTAGGAAAATTGACAATCGGGAGATGTACATTTCGTCATCATGCAAAAATTAAATTGACTTTCAGGCTCACCAACTTTAGGCGAGATGGTTCACATATGTAGTCACCCGACTTTGAACAACTCGAAAAATGAAATGGAATAAAACCGGTTCGAGATAGGATGCTTAAAAGTGTTCCCAAAAATGGGCTTGATGGTTTTGTTGAATTTGTTTCGACCATTGTTGTACTCATCATTGTTTTATAAGGGGACAGAGAGCTTTCAAGAACCTATTTACAAGGGAAAATAAATTCGATGGTATTCCTGATGGGGATAGTAAATAGATAATCAACTTATTCCTTCCCTGTATACAGTGACATTGCTACAAGTTGTGTTAAGAGTTTCATGCTGGAACTCTGACAGAGTTTATTGGTTATGTAAACTATGTGGCCTTAATAATAAAATTGTGTTTTTGTATGAGTCAAAACCATTCTACCAAATTATTGGAAGGAAACGCCTCTAGAACAAATATAATTGTATTGTCAAAGTATAATTTGAGAATGTGTTGATAATACCGCCCAATATGGGCGAACATATTTCATTGGAGTGTAGTAATGGCATGTTGGTTTTCTAGCGAAAAAACTAGATAATAATAATGGAGAATTCATGACTTTTAATTTTATTAAGAACAGTTTGTGCACTTGCAGGATAAATAATACGCAGTAAAGCATCAATAATTTCAATTAATTTCTTTGACGCCTTCTTCCCAAAACGCAGTTTCCTTGTCCTTCGTCTGAAATACTAGTATGGCATAAGTAATTAACAAGCCGAAAGTCTGCAGGAATTGAAATAAATCAATTTGCGTTCACGTTTGATTACCCTTCCACATTCCTGTATAAAATACATAATAGTGCATAACGATATATCAGTTTACCGAGCTCAGAAATTTGCTGGTAATCATAAAAAAGGAACAGCCAAGCGCCTTGGGTTCTGTGTCAATTTCCTGAGTCAGCGCAATTAACTGGAGACGCTCGGTGGTTTCGCATAGCTTTCCCAATTGATGAAACGATATGTACCTTTTGAGGTCCTGTTCTATCTAATAGAGCACATGGATAAGAATGTTTAGTTATCACAAACAGTAATTATTTTGTATGCTTTAAAAAATTATTTTCTTCATAAATCGGCCAGAGTCACCAACATTCCTGTGTGCCCTAGATGCCGTGTAAAACGCAAAAAACATCCCGACAGCATACATCGTCAGCAGAAGTCTGCCAATGTTAGCAATACTACTCAGGACGACATGCGGAATCATTGCGAAAAAGGATAACGTCGCAATGTAATAGAAAAGAATATAGGGTCCAAACAAACAAGTTCCAAGATTTGTCAATTCCTTTAGTTCTCGGTAAACTACCAAAAACTAAATAAATGGCGTAAAATATTTCCGTCGTTTAAGTTGTCACATTTTTCGATTATCGTTGTAGTAATACATGTATGTTCACTAATATCAATATATACTATAATTATTTGAACCTTGTCAATATTCCCGTAAGCCATTTGAATAGCAGGTCGAAATTTTTTATTCGCCGCATGTTGGAAAGTAAGCACTAATATTAGAATTGTAATCTGAATCACATTCCCGACTGAAAACCATGTAGATATGACAACATTTATAATGCTTCTCGATTCAATGGAAGCGTTATCAGAAATCAGGTTAATCCCAAACAATCTATTGAAGGCGTTATTGACTGCGTATAGTTCAAACATGGCCTGTCCGGCGTAAACTCCGTGAAACAATGATGTAATCGTTATGGCAATGAAGAGGAAAGTTGACTAAATAAAAAATATTTTAACATGTCGTCAGAATGATTTCTATGAAAGTATAGTATTCCTTAGACAAGCGAAACGAATGCATTTTCTTACAATAGCGCTCAATGTCCCAGTTTTTTCAGAAACAGGCACGGATGTCATTTGGATATACTTTAATAGATCGTCCTGCCTTTGCCATAGTAACCACTGAACAGAACAGAGTGCCCCTCCACTGCCGAGGTGGCTGGTAAGGAAAAACGTCGTACTGATATCATGTTTTATGAGTAGGTAGTTCAAAGCGTAACTGGCGACTCGGATTATGTTGAAAATTAGAATCAGTATGTGAATACATGCTGAAATAATCTAGCACAAATTAAAGATTGATAAACTGTTAGGAATTAGTAATTAGAACATTATTGATGTTACATACTGAAATGCAACGTGTGTTTTTAAGCTGACCGATTTACTGCGGGTCCTGCGGAATGTGTAGACGTGGGATTTCGAACATCTCTGGAATTTGAATGGTGCAAATTGACAAAGAGAAAGAATTTTTATAAATGTTCCAAGGAATGGGTTTGTCGGCTTTTGCACTTGTGGGACAGAAAAATCCATAATTTCTCGGAAAAGCGTACAGACACATCCGCCGTTGACCTGCTTCAGACAAAATTTCTTCTAAATAAGCACGGTGAAATAGTATTTATTTTTTGCATTTGCTTCAAGCGATAAACTGAATGGCAATGCTTTGAGTGCAATGTGCGCTCAAACTGACATGCGAAAATAGATGATGTATAATCAAGGTGGGTACAAATTTGACAAAGTAAATTATATTGCTAATGTAATTTGTTTTTGTATTCTTGTCCAGGACTACCACTTGTTGAAGTAGGTAATGGAAACAACATTGATAAACATAATAACACCAGTATAGCATGGGTAATTGAACTGGAGCTAATTGTCTCTACTGCCAAGTACCAACGACCTATCCGGACTTTTTATATCGGTACATATGTGTGTTGTCAACTTCATGTGCATTAAAGGAATAACTGTCTATAAGTGATTTAATAGTAATGGCAGTGGCCCACTGCGTATGGGAATGAACTGCTTATGGAAATCCTCTCACATAATGGTATCGTTGCCGTTTGCAAGTATTCCCTACGGAATAAACAATGGGAATATCTCCAAGCAGGAAACGGAGACAGTCAATTAATTTAAGAAAGTTCGTTGCGTGTAAAGTGAGTAATGAGTACACAGCAAGCAATTAATTATAAGATCGTTTGCCTCGCGTAAGGATATCCTATTGCTTCCATGGAAGGAGTGTCGTCATTATTACTTGTGTAATAAAAATGCCAAAGACAATGTGCATCTGCGTGCTGAGTGTGTACTCGAAGCCTCGATAACGAACTTTGGTAGAATTATGAATGTAACTAGTGCCCGGCCAGGCCGGGTCCTAGCACTCGCTCCGCGAGCGGGGGCGAGGATACAGTAGGAAACACATGTCGATTTGACTAGGCTAAATGAGACAATCATTGATTCGTCTCACTGGCAAATGAGGGGAACTTTTTCGCGGGAAGCACAAATAAAAAAGGTCGAGAAAAATAAGGTAGGTGTAGAAATGAAGGCCACTAAAAATATTTTAAATAAATTGAAAAAATGTTTTAAATTACAAGATAAATTGCCCACTTTTTTATTTTAGTACGTAGAATCTTAATGCATCCATGATTTGAAGTAATTAATTTAATTGTTCACTTAATTAGCATAATTAGTTAATTACAATTAAATTCAAAAGTCGGCCAACTGAGCTGAAAACGGGTACAAATATACATTCAAATACGTAGACTTTTAATACATCAATAATTTGAGTCAATTAATTTAATTATTCACTTAATTAGCATAATTAGTTAATTACAATTAAATTAAAAAGTCGCTCAATTGAGCTGAAAATTGGTACACAGGTACATTCAAATACGTAGACTTTTAATACATCAATAATTTGAGTCAATTAATTTAATTATTCACTTAATTAGCATAATTAGTTAATTACAATTAAATTCAAAAGTCGCTCAATTGAGCTGAAAATTGGTACACAGGTACATTCAAATACGTAGACTTTTAATACATCAATAATTTGAGTCAATCAATTTAATTATTCACTTAATTAGCATAATTAGTTAATTACAATTAAATTCAAAATTCGCTCAATTAAGCCAAAAATGGGACCACATGTACATTCAAATACGTAGACTTTTAATACATCAATAATTTGAGTCAATCAATTTAATTATTCACTTAATTAGCATAATTAGTTAATTACAATTCAAACTCGCTTGATTAAGCCAAAAATGGGACCACATGTACATTCAAATACGTAGAATTTTAATACATCTATAATTTGAGTCAATTAATTTAATTATTCACTTAATTAGCATAATTAGTTAATTGCAATTCAAACTCGCTTGATTAAGTAGAGAAGGTATTTGTCGAATGGGTTGTGATAAGGATGGTAGAGTATAAAAGCGCAATCATGTATTACCAAGGAAAAGGGGAACCCACGCAGCCTTACATATGCGTGCACCCAATCTGGATTGGATTGAATGCACGAAGATGTAAGTCTGCGTGGGTTCCCCTTTTCCTTGGTAATACATGATTGGGCTTTTATACTCTACCATACTTGGGTAGCGCTTTTGGTAGTCATCAGAATGTAGCGCAGTCCAGTTAATCCACTACTGTTCAAAATAATCGTGACACTCGCTTTTGATAAACATCGTCATCGGTTCTTTTTTTCCTTCCACCAATTTTATCATCCACTAAAAAATGTTCCTCAGCATATTTGGATGCGTACTTGAACGCATCAATCTTACTCACTGGTTTGTTGCCATTTAACTTGATACGCAGAAGAGCATCAACTGTATCAGGGTCCAAACTTGATCGTGCCTGAGAGTCAATTCTTGTTAGGAAACTGAAACCTGAAATGAATTATGAAGAGTTAGCTTTCTTCTGAGTGATAATATTTTTATTTTCAAAATTGTAGTGACTCGCTTTTACCTCGTTCTGCCTCTGCGGAACTGTCACTTAGTATCATAAGGTGAAGAAGAAACTCCGTTAAATCCGAATGCATGTCCAACTCGTTTCGTTCGTTTTGCAACACCATCGGCCAAAACAAACTCGGTTTGCTGTTAAGATTTTGCGAATATGTAGCATCTCGAACTATTTGTCCAACAAGGTTAAAGTAATAAAGTCCACGCTGGTTGCAGTTGTTAAGTTTAAAGAATTCGCAAACATATATGAAATGCTGCATTTGGATATCTGGATTCACTTCTGTAAAAAACTCGCGATTATCAAAGATTATCATAGAACCAATTAGATCGATTTCCAAGTACTTCCCCATAGCCTCCAGAATCCTTCTGTAGATTTCATCTCTAACCTCTGTATATGGAAATTTTGTTGGCAGATTGTAGGGCAATTCCGTTCCAACGCAAAATAAAGTCTGGCATACTTCTACATCTTTTAATGTGCAATGGCCTAATTCACAAATTTCGTCGCATCTACAACTAGCCAGGAATGTAGCCATGGAGTTACCAGGAATCATTGAAAGAACGTTTAATTGTTGCAGCGCATTAATTATCGTGTCGTAGTGGTCCACTAAGATACCAGCACGCTCTTGGAACTTCTCGGAAAGAATTTTGTTGATTAGCAGAAAGTCGTGGAATTCATGATAGAGTAGGACAGTTGTTCTATCGGTTAGCACGGTGTACAAAGACTTTGCTTGCTCCCTTGCGGCCACCGTGAAGTCAGTATCCTCTCCAATTGCTAATAAATCGATTCGCACGACATCCAAATCTTTAATTATGGCATGCAATACGCCGTACTCTCCCGAAGACCATCGGACCTACGGAATTAGACAATGGAATTGGTTAGTTTACACGTGAAGGTTACAAGTCCAATGTTTTCATTGGGAGAGGTATCAAGTAGTGCGATAAGCAAGGATCAACGTTGATTGATAGGTGGCAATTGATTAAGCAACATCATTGCTCACAATGAAAATGATTATATTTTTATTTTTATTATGGCCGTGCCAAATTATAATGTGTAATGGCATGGTCATTAATAACCTTGATCATGGCAAACCATTGAAAATGTCTTACGCAGCAGCATTGCGGGTGAAGCGTTTGCATGGATTTCGATCATTCTCATGTCTGTTCTTATGTGTGTTCAGTTTACTAGAGGATCCAGCCCGCAAATGCATGCACATGTTAACTATTTTACCCCAGCCATGAACTGAGCTACTGAACTACTCAAATAATAAATGTATTAAGATCGTACGTATTTAAATGTACACGCGTACCCATTTTCAGCTCAATTGAGCGAGTTTTGAATTTAGTTGTAATTAACTGATTATGCTTATTAAGTCAATAATTTAATTAATTACCTGAAATTATAGATGTATTAAAATGCATCGTATTTGAATGTACATGTGTACCCGTTTTCAGCTCAGTTGACCGACTTTTGAATTTAATTGTAATTAACTAATTATGCTAATTAAGTGAATAATTAAATTAATTGACTCAAATTATAGATGTATTAAAATTCTACGTATTTGAATGTACATGTGGTCCCATTTTTGGCTTAATCAAGCGAGTTTGAATTGTAATTAACTAATTATGCTAATTAAGTGAATAATTAAATTGATTGACTCAAATTATTGATGTATTAAAAGTCTACGTATTTGAATGTACATGTGGTCCCATTTTTGGCTTAATTGAGCGAATTTTGAATTTAATTGTAATTAACTAATTATGCTAATTAAGTGAATAATTAAATTGATTGACTCAAATTATTGATGTATTAAAAGTCTACGTATTTGAATGTACCTGTGTACCAATTTTCAGCTCAATTGAGCGACTTTTGAATTTAATTGTAATTAACTAATTATGCTAATTAAGTGAATAATTAAATTAATTGACTCAAATTATTGATGTATTAAAAGTCTACGTATTTGAATGTACCTGTGTACCAATTTTCAGCTCAATTGAGCGACTTTTTAATTTAATTGTAATTAACTAATTATGCTAATTAAGTGAATAATTAAATTAATTGACTCAAATTATTGATGTATTAAAAGTCTACGTATTTGAATGTATATTTGTACCCGTTTTCAGCTCAGTTGGCCGACTTTTGAATTTAATTGTAATTAACTAATTATGCTAATTAAGTGAACAATTAAATTAATTACTTCAAATCATGGATGCATTAAGATTCTACGTACTAAAATAAAAAAGTGGGCAATTTATCTTGTAATTTAAAACATTTTTTCAATTTATTTAAAATATTTTTAGTGGCCTTCATTTCTACACCTACCTTATTTTTCTCGACCTTTTTTATTTGTGCTTCCCGCGAAAAAGTTCCCCTCATTTGCCAGTGAGACGAATCAATGATTGTCTCATTTAGCCTAGTCAAATCGACATGTGGTAGGAAAACCCTGTACACAAAAAAAATCACCGAAGCTCTGTCGCTGCAATAAACACATCCTAACATGATGGACTAACACGAGTTACATTATGTAATGATTTAAGATTCGTTGGTTAGTTTAGAACACTATCCAGGGAGGTGGACGTGAACCTCCCTCTCAGTGCTTCCTTATTCAACATACATTTCATTCAAACCTGAGTTAAATCAATTACTGCAGGTGCCATTACATTTTGACATATATCCCCATGCTTAAATGTAAACTGTGGCGACGGATATGGATCATCTCTTGAGTTTCTCAAAACAGCAATAAAGTGATTTTGGTAACCACCTTCTACAGCTTGAGTATGGACAATTAATATAACAGTTTTATCATTATTCTCAGTATTGGGGAGATTCCAAATATTACTTATGTTTGCCTCCACTGCTGAACAGAACATACCGTCTGAATGAATTGGACAATCCGGCAGAACAATACGCTGTGCAACATTGATGGGTCAGCCCTTTCATTATACGAACCGGTTTGCCACCCCGAATATCGCACTTTTTATTACGGAATCGTGATCTACGCATGAAGTTACCCCTGTACACAAATTTTGGTGAAATTCTACCGTGTGACTTTTTGGCGTAGTGATTATAAGATATTTTGATAATAACTGCAAAATCAATCGGACAAAATGTTTCATGCCATTCAAAATGCTTTGGAAATCACAAACTCGGAAGGGCTATACACGACCCACGGGGTCGTAGCCCCGACCCACGGGGTCGCCACTCCGACCCTAGGGGTCGTAAACCCGACCCACGCGGTTCGCCACGTCGTGGATATCGCACTTGTTTTCCAAGGGTATTTAATTGTTCTGGAATTTTGTTTTGTCCATCTGATAACACGGTTGGATTTTGGAATTAATTCTTTTTTTCATCATTTGCAAGTCATGTCATTATCAATCTTTGTGACGTCGTTTCCCGCGACGACACCGGATTTAACATGCGATTCCTTTACAAAGTTTGGTCAGCTTTTAATTCTCTATCCGAATCCACAATAAACTTTTTTATGATTTTGGGTTCGGCGCACGGGGTTTTCGGCCGTAGCTCCGTCAATTGCTCAGAATATCGCACTTTTTATTACGGAATCAAGATCTACGCATGAAGTTACCCCTGTACACAAATTTTGGTGAAATTCTACCGTGTGACTTTTCGGCGTAGTGATTATAAGATATTTTGATAAAAAGTCTTTCTTATGCAATCGCGATTGTTAGTTTCCACCCTGTATAAAATTTAAACGGCGGACCGGCTTGAACAAATATAATTAAATATAAATATAACCGATGCAGTGCCTCCGTTTCCGTCAGAAAGTTTATTGAGGATTAAAGTGATTGAGGTGATAGGTCGCGTAATTATTCTACCCATTAATGATAGAAAATCAAGTGACTAAAGTATCTAATCTGTACATAATGTGACATAGGCTTGATGCGAAATTAAATCTAAAGGAGCTCATGTATCAGTTGCAAAATAATTATGATTCTAAAATAATATATAACGTTTTGATGAAAGCCATATTAATTTGCTCCAATAACACCTAGTCCATTGCCGTTTTAAAGTGAAAACAAATAAATATTTGCAAGAAAGTTGACACGACTAACATGATCTCAAATTGTATCATACTGACACTATGTAAAATTGAATAAATATCATTTAGGAAGAACTTATGACTTGTTGGTTGTCTATAAAACACTTATGCATATATTGTTATGTAGAATTTAGTAACAGCGCTAATTGATATGTCATGCACCAACAAATTATTCCAATTAGTTTCCTTGTCACTATCTTCGACATCATTCACCAAAAACGCAGTATCCTTATCTGAAACACAAGTATGACATAAGATCATCTTGCCTTCGCCACAGCACCTGATGAAGAGAAAATACTGCACCTGCACTGCCGATGTTGCTAGCTAGGATAAACGTTCTGGTAATGACAAGTTTTATTCATGATGTACCTAATTCACAATTAACTTATCACACGAAGTAAGTTGAAAATTGTGTTCCATGCATGCATAGATGCAAAAATAATGGACAAAAGGAAAGTTTAATTTTTCATGTATCAACACGTTCTTTGTTCATCATAATCATGAAAGAAATATAGTTTTACTTACTGATTTAAGACGAGACCAATCAAGAACGTACTCATGGGATTTTTAACGTCTCGTTAACCGGAATGGTGCAAAGTGATGAAAGGAAAGAATTTTTTGAAATATTCACAAGAACGGCTTGTGGGTTTACTGCTTGCTCAATAGATAGATACATATTATTATTTATGAATTAAATTCAACGTTGTTCAATGTTGCCCTCGTCAAGAGAAATCCGTACAATCAATGCAAATGTTTGCGTTTGCTTCTACTATTAAATTAAAATGAAAGGTGACAAGCAAATTTTGCTTTCAATCAACAAATTTAGTTGCTAATGTAATTTTGTTATATATAAATCTTCTTATATAATTTACGAAGGTAAGAAATTACTATTGCACGGGGGCATGATTCAAATAGTATGATGAGCTAAAACATGATAGCGTGATACAGAAAAAATTAAATAACTATTTATCCCTTCTACATCAAGACGACCAAATCACCTTTGGTGTTTACTACCTAATCAATAAGAAAATGACATAACTTTTAACAATGCTTCACATGACACTTAATTTTTGTAAATAGTTACACTGCTTTAGGCGAATCCTCCCAGAGAGAAGTTTCTTTGCCCGTCATTTGAAATACAAGTATTCCGTAAGTAATCAATAAGCCAAAAGTCTGTCAGCATCAAAACGGAAGCAGTCAATTATTTACACAAGTTATTACGAATAATGCAAAAATTGTATAAGCATACATAAAATAATTGATTATAGTCAATTTACGGAGCTCAGAAAACTTTTGGTGATCGAGAAGTAGGAACAGCCCAGTGCAATTGGTTCTGTATCAATTTCTTGAGTCAATGCAATTAACTGGAGACGTTTTGTTGTACATGTTTGCTCTTCCCTGTGATGGATCGATATGTACCTTTTGAGATCCACTTCAATCTAGTCACCATTATCAATTATGTGTATCGAAATATAATATCCCATTGCTATTTATGACATAATATAACTTTTAAAGACAACCTTAGTTTGTGAATCTGAAGCTGAATAAAACGTCAAGCACATTCCAACGGCGTATACCAACATCACTAACATTCCAACGTCTGTAGAAGTACTGAGGACAATATGCGGAAGGCCGGCCACAAATGATAATGCCGCAGCATAAAATGAGAGAATATACGGGCCGAATATGCACCTTCCTAGGATATTCATTTTCTGAAGCTCTGAGCTCAATTCCAGAAACTAAAAAAACGAAATAGTTTTTTATTTGTTGAAGGTATTAGAAATAGCGAAAATAAAACTTCACAAACCTTTGACATGTTTCCATACGCATCGTTAATTTCAGGGCGGAATCTTTCGTTGACTGAATACCTGAATGTTAGTACCAAAGTCACTATTGCAATGTGGACGATATTGGCGACACAAAATCCCATGGAGAAAACCCAAATTATCATCCTTTTTGCAGTACTGGAATGAATTCCGTATAGCAGTTGGACGAGGTCAAATCCCAGCACGCGTTTGATCATTCTAAGTATTGTGTCCAATTCAAACATAGTTTGGCCTGAGAAAACTGCATGGATAAATGAGCTTACCATGACGAAGATAAAGATGCAAGTGGACTACAGGAACCATTATACACCTTTTAGAATGTAGTTGAAATATGAAATGTCAAATAAAAATTTATAGGTAGTCATTTTAAAGTTAACTTACAAAAACTTGTGCCCTGTATATTTTTCCCTCCGAGCATGTGACACACGTCACTTGAACAAATTTGTACAGGTCCTCTTGTCGTCGCCAAATAATCCACTGGAGAGAAACAAGTGCTCCAGCACAGCCAACATGACTAGCAAGGTAAAACGTTGTACTGATGTCATGTCGTACTAGAATGTAGTTCAAGATGTAACTTGACAGGCGGAGAAAGTTTAGAAGTACCATATACACATGAATGCATGCTGATACAATCTATGAGAGTATTGCAGAAAAAAATTGCGATTAACACTTACCAACTTCAAATTTTTGATTTACATGCACTATTGCATTTTGAACGGGATAGCTCACCGATTTACGACGAGATCTACGATGTATGTACTCATTTGATTTTCGACTCCATTCAAAACTAAATGGCGTAATACAGCAGATGGATAGAATCTTTAAAAGTGTTCCCAAATATGGATTTGCCGTTTTGACAGAGATGGGCTGCACCATTGTTGTGATGTACATTGGTTTCGATGGGGCGAACACGTTTATGGGAAATTATGGTTGTGCAATATAAAATGTGATGATGGAATTTTTGTGTACTGAGATAAAGCTCGCTACCAACTCAAAGGCGATAACTATAATGTTGGCATTGTTAGTAAAAGTGGCGATCTTTTATTGGCAGATTCGTGCTACTGTGTATGTGTGTACTTTCCCCATTACGGGAACAAATATTGAAATAGTAATGTAAGCAGCTTTCCTTTTGTAATGTTTTGCGTTGCTTGTTAGGACCATCACACAAAATTATACAGAACGATGGCCCGTCTATCTTACATCCACGATAGAAACGGTGCATATGTAGTAAATTAAACGTTGTGTTCACAAGAGATTGAAGTTGGAAATAGCGTATAAATTCAAACGATGCAACACGTTTCGTTCAAATGGATGTGGTTGTAGAAGACAGCGCAGTTGTAATAAATAGTGTGGAAAGTTATTGCTCTCTTCTGGAACATATCATGTGAATGGCCGTTGTAAAAGTTAGTGTATTGAGAAATGCTCTCAAGAGATGCTTTGAAGGAATCAATTAAAATTCTAGTATCATGGCACATGAACATCAAATGAACTGTATTTTATGAAACACCAGTTACACTTTGAGAGACAGCAAATTACATCTGATCAGGTAGCGCTTTCGAGTAATTACTTAAACATATTACATTACCCTGTCCACTTAATCGTTTTCACTAATTTGATAGACCCATTCCACAAACTAGATAGAAGTATACTTGATAACACCATCACATTGTAATAAATATACTTGCTCTACTTGTTGTAAGAAATGCATTCATACTTAAAATCATAAAATATTTTCAATGCAAAAAAACCAGAACGTATGCTTGGATTGTTTTGCACGAACACGTCATATATGTAAGTAAGGTCGTTGGCCCATGCATAATTTTTATGGGTGCTAGTTGTGTCTCAATGATATTATAATGAAATTGGACTGCTTCGTTTTCCACTAATAACTTTAATGATGACCATAATGCATTATTAAACACAGGATGAATACATGCTTTCACTTTGCGCGAGAAGTGTTGGATTTCGTTGTGTGTCTCATGCTTGCCAGCACATTGATTTCGATGAACCGATCTAATTCTGTGAAAGTGTGCCGTTATGGTTAAGAAAGAGCAGCGAATTTGTTCAGCATCATTTCTTTATTGATCTGTTTGCAAAAGTTTACTTCCAAACGATGATTAATCCAGCATAATATGTGATATTTTACCCAAATCAAGGAATACGATGAAAGTTAGTTTAGTCTCAGTGATCAGTAAAACCTTCACAGCTAAAGCATATTGCCGCAGTTTTTCCTGAATAAGATAATGAGGCAGCATACATATATTTACTATAAACACCGTCATCGGATTAAGAGCATAATCAAAAATGAATGCAAGCCTGTTTAATGTAGAGATGTTAAATTGCCATTTTTTATTAATTGAAGTGGATTTTTCTCTTGTCCCGAAGTCCGTACAGTTATGAAGTAAAGTGACGACGTCTGAATTTTATTAAATTAACTAGTTGTTTCATTTGTTACATCAAGTTTTGAGTAATAATTGAATTTTTATAGAATACCATCACTACAATAGGTATATACTATTTAGGTATCGATCAGTTAGGTCTACTGGGATGTAACATAATATATGGCATTTTTACAAATAGTACTTTAGGTAGAGTATATTTTATTGTTCAAGCCAAGTTGTCCATCATAATATATATTATTTCATGACATTAGTAGCTTCAAGTGCAAGTGCGTTGCTATTTCATCTATAATTTGATTGATTTTTATCACAAAGCACTAATAATGGACTTCTATGATAAACGCAAAATAAATGGGAAATGTTAAAGATTCTATTGTGGCCTTTATGAAAGCCCAGAAGGTTATTTTAACGCATCGGCAATTGCCTTTAGTAATGGAAAGTCTCTACATGCCAATTTTACTGTGAACGATGCAGCATGTTTTGTTCAAATAGAAGCCACTGTAGAAGACAACTGTTAATTAAGTGGTGTGCAAGTTAATTGCCTTCTCATAGAGCACATCATATGAATGGCCGTTGGTATGCATATTATATTGAGAAATGCTTCCAAGAAAGGCTTTGAAGGGATTAACTAGATGCCTTCTATTAAGACAAATGGATAGTAAATCCCCATCGTATGAAAAGTCATTGCCACACTGAGAGGCAGCAAACTGCTTCGGGTCATGTAATTTCGTCAAAAAATAACTTGAGCATGGTACCTATTACCGTTGTCCACTTCATTACTTTCACTTGTTTGATAGATCCATTCTGCAACCTAACTAGACGTACATCGACTAAAGCCAAACCATTGTAATAAATTGTATTTGTACAGGCGAAATTTGTCAAAACGCACCATAAAACATAACATCACTACATGTGATCAATTTAAACGACTATGTAGTTTTGTCTTTGTGTATTTGAGTTTGTTCCATGCTTGCCGAACACATTGCATTCCATTTCATTGAACTCACACAATTCGGTGAAAACGCAACGTGTCGGTGATCAATGAATCAACGGTTTGGTCTTCAACAGCAGCATGACATTGATTATGAATTTCTGTGAAATCCATTTACATACGAATCTTACATTTTCTAAAATAAAAGATTGTCCGTTTATTAGATTAACTAAAACATTGATTTGTTACATAAAGCCTTCATGAATTATTACAATATTATAAGATACTATTACTGTTTATTCACATACAATAATTACGACTAAGCCATTCACTCTTGTCTCAACTTACGTATAGCATCGACTAAACTTTAAAATAGCTCAATAAACTTGATTTCATGCAGTGACTGAACATATTATAAGTTTTATCACGGTGCATTTTCATGTTATTATAAAGCAAAAATAATGCATGCAGGTGAAATCGGTGCTTCCCTAATTCCTATAGTGCGCTAATGCGTGTTCTAGTTGATCTAAATGTAAGATCTAAATTGTTTTTTAAATAGCACATACACCGTACAGTAGCGTATTCTCCGAATATGCATTCTTTTCTAACATGTAATGAGGGCTAGTAGCTGCCAGTATTATTATCAAAACGCCTACTCGTTTTTCATTCCTACTTAAAATCTACAATTAGAATAGCATCAAACGTTCGCAACTTAATCAGCCAATAATACTCTCCCGGCATATCTTTCCCTAAAACCCAAAACACTCCGTACTTTAGACGCACTGGCGCCACAGCCCGCACCCTCATCAACTGCACTTTGTTTGCCCTTGTCCACCGCTTTGCATACGCAAACTCTGCTCTTACAATTAGTCGCTGAATGTGTACGATGCACTCTCCCATGTCGAGCGCAAAGCAAATCATTGGTAGTCCTATGGCGTGCGCGAGAGTTAATGCGATAGACAATATGACAAACGCGAAATCAATAGGAAATGTTATAGCTTCAATATTGGTTTTTATCGAAGCCCAGCAGGATATCACTAGTGACCAAAACCCAATTGTAAATCCCAAATAGACGGCGACGGTAAGAATTTGTTCCAATTTCTGGAATAGCAATCTGGCGTATGTGTAGTACCGACAAAAGCCGGCGGCATCTCGTACTCTGACAAACAAATTATCCAAGGATGCATCAGCCCTGCTAATAATGATATATACACAACATGTACCAAATAGTGCTGATCGACAGAATTCAGCGCCGACCAAGAATGTGAAAATGAATCGAAAAGTTAGAAGCAAATAAATTGTTTCCATGCTACGGTATTTGGCGTCCGGTAGTATATCCTCCAAAATATAGTACGTACAGTCAAAGCCGCTGTGAATGGCAACTATGGCGACTCCAGCGGCAGCAACGGATCCAGCAGGAATCAGCCCAAACGCCATTAAGAAGCTCACGCTCTCCAACTTCTTAGCATTCTGATATTTTTTCCGCTTAGCTTTGTATTCTGAAATATAGGAACATCATTTGCACTTACATTTAAATCTAAATCCCGTTGGTAATACGCTTTATTATTTCTTTCCAAACCTTCATCCAGTGCATCTGTGATTTGGATAATTTCGTTGAAACCCGACAACAAAGAACGTCTGCATTGAAATATGATAAATATAAGAATGCCCATAGCAAGAAAGATGGCCGAGCACATTACAAGAATAGCAGCATTTAAACGTGTGAAATCTTTTCGAGGAGATATCCAACTATAATATACAGTTGTTGCAAGACATATCCAACCAAAAATCCAATTAATTACTGTTATTAAACCGTATGGGATCCATTTGATTGTTGGTTTGTTCATCATTAGTTTGGATTGAGGGTAGTCCCACTTGATTGGGAATGGCCACAAGTAAAAGTGGAGTAGGGATAGCAGACGAAATGCTGCTTCTTCGTACATGTCCAGGCCCATTTTATTGTGTGGAATGGTGATTTTATTGGAATTAGTTCTGAAGAGTTGAATATTTACGAAGTGAAAGCAATATGATGCTCAGCAATTTGAAAACAATGTTTTATATTACTAGCAAGATTGTATTCTAGCGCGTTATGATGACTAGTTGGTCGTTAGGTATTGTGGAGCCAGTATGCCATCTAACTCAACTCTGCCTAGATTGGCATAAACCACATTTTTTACATTTTACATTTATAGTATCTGTAGATGTAAGAATAAGAATAATTTATATCATTATTCTCAGTTTTCGCCATGCAGAATATGGTAGACCAAAATATAAAAATCGAAGAAGGGAAAAATATCAAGTTCCTTCCGCAGTAAATCCTCTGTTTTAAAATAATGTATGATTCAATACTTTATCATCTTTGTACTCGTTGTTATGTTATACCTAGTATTTGACATACAGTATGTTTGCAATAGAACTGCAAGTCAAAAGAAGTTAAAACTGAATACTAAAAGAAGATAAATTTCAGAAGATAAAATAAGAGTTAATTATGCGCCGTAATATGAGGAAATACTCACACATTTAGGTAAAGAGAGGCAAACATTGTACTCATCTGATTCAGAACATTTCAAAAGTTGGAACAGTGCTATACAAATTAGAGAAACTATATTCAAAAACGTTCCTAAGAAAGGATTTGAAGTTTTATTGTTAACAGGATTTGCCATATTCTTCTGGTAGCGTTTCGGAATGTTTGAAAAAAATGCTTCTCCCGTGAACGGAGTTAAATATGCCAAAAATGTGGATGCAAATTAATTTTCAGTACAAAGGTACACATATTAGCTTCATTAAAAAATACATGAATGCTGCTAAGGTAGGATAATCTTTGAGTGTCCATCCATTACGCCATCAACAGACAAAACAATTGACCAATTGGCTAATGCCCGATTTCCATACAGCTTGATGGAACGTCTATACTGCTAATTGTTTTGTTTTAGTAACGTAATTTGCGTCGTCCCTTTTGTTAATGACACGGTGCATAATTTACTAAAAACGTTATCTCCAATTCATATTAACCCAAGTGTTTGACTAGTATTAAAACAAATTAATTATGTGAATCTCAGGCATTCAATAAACACAAGGATGAACTATCTAGTCCTCATGTTGTTACCATTTGAATGATTTACTATTGAAAATAGCAATTAAGTACGCGGCATATCACATATAAGCACCTACGTCAGAGCCAGCAAGGAAATAACATCACATGCAATCCGAGACCCACTCAAATCATACTTTTAGTACCCTTCTAAGTATTCCTTGTACTCATGCCCGATTATAAGTTGACTAGCTGCATGCTTACACTGCCGGTTTTTTATTCGTCTAATTAGCAAACATAGTATGGCATTCAATTCTGTACAATAAATTCTTAATGTGATTGAGATTCCGCCCAAAATGAAGCCTCCTTGTCCGTCATTTGGAACACGATGATCCCGTAAGTAATCAACAAGCTGAATGTCTGCATATATGAATATATATTATATGAATCATAAATGTATAGTAGGATGAGGAAATTAATTCTCTGAACTGTTCAACAAATAAAGAACGAATTGTTGCATTGAAACATGATTGAATGAATGAAAGTATAACTTACCGAGCTTAGAAAATTTCTTGTAATGGAGAAATACGAACATTCCAATGCAATTGGTTTCGAGTCAATTTCTTGGCTCAACGCAATTAACTGCAGCCGTTCCGTAGTATCGCAAATGCTTTTCCGCTGATGAAGCGAAACATACTTTTTTAGATTCTCGTCAATCTGGAGAGACAACGATAAAAACAGTTGAGTAACAAATCATTCCATCCTATGACCAATAAGTTTATTTAAGGTTACTAGCCTCTGCGTTGGTATTAGATGCTACATAAAATGCCAAACCCATAACGACAGCATAAATCAGCATCAGTAATTTTCCAACGCCTTCAGTACTACTTAAAAATACATGCGGAATACCGGCAAAAAATGATAACGCCGCAATGTAGAAGAACAGAAGAAATGGACCAAATATGCTTCTTCCCAGACTACTCATTTCCTGAATTTCTGCAAATACTTCCAAGAACTGCGAAATAATGCAATACAAACAGTCTGTCAAATTCAGTCATGCGTTAAATATAATAATGATAATTATAGATTTTTCTAACCTGCGGAATATTTCCATACGATCTATGAACTGTATGGAGGAATCTTTCGTTCCACGCGTGCCGAAATGTAAATACAAGTGTTAACATGACAACATGTATAATATTCGTTACACAGAATATGATAGACAGAATGCAGCTCCATATCATTTTGTATTCATGGCCATACATTCCTGAGAATTTCCACAGGATGTCAAACCCAAATAGTCTTTTAAGCATGTTGCGTATTCGCTCCGCCTGAAGCAAAGTTTGTCCAGAGAAGGCTCCATGAATCAATGTGGTCAACATTACGAAAATGAAGAAGGAGGTGATCTATGTAAGAAAACAAAAGAAAATAAAATCCAATTGAATGTGCTTCATTCACTTAGTCATATTGAATTTGACAAAACCATAATGCGCCGCACAATTATTTTTGATCGAAAAGACTTGGATTCCAAGCATGTCGTAGTTGTCATTTGCACATATTTGAGAATGTCTTGTTGTCTTTGGAATATCACCCACTGGAGAGAAAAGAGTGCTCCGGCACAGCCGATGTGACTAGCTAGGTAAAACGTTGTGCTAATGTCATGGCGTACATGAATATAGTTGTCAATGTAGCTGGTGACTCCGAGAAAGTTGAAAAGTAATATGAATATATGAACGATTGTTGATGCTAACTAAAGGAATAAAAAGTCTTGTAAAACGTTGTCACTGTTAAATTTTATGAAACATGTACGAATGTATTTTTAAAATTCACCAGTTTGCAACGCGAATTGGAAAGGATGTATTGATCAGATTTTTTACATCTTGTAAACTGGAACGGTGCGAAACCAGCTAGGGAAAATATGTTTAAAACTGTGCCAAGAAACGGGCTTTCAGTTTGCATTTGAAAAGAAGTTACCATATTTCTGATGACATTGCTTGCTGAATCCAAATTTGAAAAAGATGGATTTCTGAATGCAGCAAATGTATCCAATGCGCTTCCCTAGTGAACAAATTAAATTTATCTACAACTTTCCACTATGCAGGGAAATTTGTTGCAAATGAAGATGGAATGCAATTAATTTAAGTGTAAACAAATTATGTGCATATAACCAAAGCAATTATATTTGTGGTTGTCAGCCAAACATACTTGTTACTGCTATTGGGGCTTGTGTAATATACTTGGAGTATGTCAGTCTAACGCCCCTTGGACAAATAACAAATATTGAAACGACAATTCGTTTCTATTAATTGAATGCAGTATCCTTAGTGAATGGATAAGACAACAAATGTATAAGGGAAGGACAGGCTACCTCCAATAGGTTTGCTGAATGGAGACAAATTCATTTAAACATGTTTATCATGTTCTTCTATTGACCAGACTAATTAGGAAATTCTAAAAGAACTACTTTGTGCCCTTCAAAACAAGTTTTGCACTTATGAAGCGTTGATGTTTCCATAAACAGGTGAAATAAAATGAATTGATAACGTGCCTATATGATATGATTTAGCATATTGTAAACGATAAAATGCGAGACTCTCAACCGGCACAAGTTCTTAGGAATGTGTCACTAAATAAATATTTACGAATAAAGCTGACAATTGGCTAATGTTTATTGTGTTAAATTAAAACAGTTTATTATTTGTTGATCTTTTAATTAAATTAAAAGAGTAATTTGAATGGCATCTAACGGTCGTAGAACAATAATTCCAAAATATTCTACCAGCAGATTCTCTTCCAAAAGGCAAAATTGTTCATATTTAATTCAAACCGGGCTTACAGCAGGAGCTCTCAACAACCACATAATTTATTTTATGGATCAACATAATATTAGCGATAGTGCAGATGTGTTTGCAATTTACTCAGCAAATTTAATACTTCTCTAACGTTGACGTGTAATTTCCAAAGGCCATTAATACCCACGTTCCAAAGCAAAACTATTGCGCTCAAAAAGATTTCATTTAAAACATATGTATATCTGTATATTTATCTAAAGACAAATCCTACTCATTATCACAAATCCTTGAAATATAAAGTAAATTAGCTATGTAAATTATTTCATGTTGCGTTACAAATTTTTTTTTTGGCTCTGTGTGCTTTTCTATCAGCACATTTGACAGAAGTGAGTTGGACATATTTGCAAAGATTTCCCAGTTGTCGCCACATAATCCACTGTATAGATAGGAGTGAGCTAGTACAGCCCAAGTAACTCACTAGCAAAATGTGGTGTTGATGTCATGACGTACTAGAATGTAGTTGCGAATGTAGCTTGAGAGACGGAGAAAGCTCAATATAAGCATGACTATGTGCATACATGCTGACACAATCTAAGAGAGGATTTCATAAAATAAACAGCAGTTAAAGCGATCTCGTTTCATCTTTTAATTGTAAAGTTCTATTTCTAAGTAGCTAACCGATTTGCGGCGGGATCTGTAAATTATATATTGCTCCCCCGTTTCACACTTCACAAATCGCACTGGTGAAAGCCATGTAAAAGACAGAAAGCTCAAAAATGTTCCGAGGAAGGGATCGGTTGTTTTCAGTGAATATTCTGAGATTGGCAATTCCATGTTTGATTGACTCAATATCTGACTAGGATTAGGATCTGCTAAATAATACGTCCCTCGGATCGAATTAGACATGTTTCAGCATGAACATGAAAGCAATGAAAGGTGAAGCAATGAAATGATCATTTTTTGTCTTCCACTGGCATGGAAATATGCATCGTACCGGATAAATAGTAGCTGATACAGCGGGAGTAACCAGTTGGTTTCGTTTGGTTGCAGTTTTATTATCAGCAATTAAGCTAACTTATATTAAGTTCATATAATACACTACGTTTTCAGACACAAGCAACCAAATTTTCTGCATACATCCTCAAGCGATGAACTGCTTAAAAGATTAGGGATGGACTGAAAAATGAAGCTACAATTTGTCAACAATGTAAAATAATTGGGCGAATTAGAGTACATATCCTGTTTGCTTACTTTTTGATTAAAGTAATTGGAAATGTAATGGAGCTTTTATGTAATTGCGCTATTTGTTCTTCCGTGTCTAGCGGTACGGTGAACACTATATTTGTTGAAACGCACGGCTACCCGTTTCCGGCAATATGTAATACGTCAATGCGGAATGGACTGACAAGATATGTTGTCTAAATTTATGGATGGACTAACAGCGCTGTGAAATGCTCGTTTGTATGGTTCGTTGCAAGCTTGCGTTTAGTAAACGTTCTATCTTGGGATATTTATAAAACATGGAAATCGTTATGTATTGTTATAAGAGCATGATATCCCAGCCATACAGCTTCTTGATATTCAATCCTACGGTGGGTTTCTGTGCTCACTGTCCATAACCTTGCTTGACTTTGACTATATCTGTATAAAAAATGCATCTTACCCGTCAATGGGAAAGCTGCACCTTTCACACTTTCACTATTCATAAACGAAGTTATAAATGACACACCAAACAAACAAAACCATTAAATTAGTAATTACACGTAATGCAGGAAGCTTATGAATGCGTCAATTGAAATAGTCACTCATTTTGATTACTATAATTGCAAAAGAGTGGCCATTTACATTCGCTACAAAAGATAATAGACTGTCATGTTAGTAAGAAGGCTTAGCGGTTTCCCCCCAAAAAGATGTTTCCTTATCCGCCATTTGAAATACAATAATTCCATATGTAACCAACAGGCCAAAAGTCTGTCCAAAATCAAAAAGTGATAAGAAATCAGTTGACAAATTCGGACAAGCTTTGTAAACCTTTCTAATAAATTGAAGTGACTATCGTGCGAAAATCAATATGATGGACAATGGATAAGCTTACCGAGGTTAGAAAACTCCTGGTAATGGCAAAAAATGAGCACCCCAATGCAATCGGCTCCGAGTCAATTTCCTGAATTATTGCCATCAACTGTAGGCGTTCTGTAGTACAGCATAGATTTCCACGGTGGTGGAATGAAGTGTACTTTTTGATGGCCTCTTCAATCTAGTAGAGACTCGGCATCATTAACTAAACGAAAATATAATTTGTAATTGAAATGTTGAAAGCACAAACCAACCCGAGTGCTAGACTTTGAAGCCAAATAAAAAGTGAAACACATCCCAGGCGCATACACCAACATAACTATCAATCCAATGTCTTCGGAAGAACTCAGAACTACATGCGGAATGCCGGCCAAAAATGATAATGACGCCGTGTAAAACCAAAAAACGAAAGGGCCGAATAATTGAAGGGCCCCATTGAAGCAATTTCTTCAAGTTGTCCGTACAGTTCCAAAAACTGAAAAAACCAAAGCAATCCTTACATTTGTTATTTGTTGTAGTAATAAAGTAGGCACATCGTTCTAACCCGTGGAATGTTGCCATATGCATCTTGAATAGCCGGTCGAAATGCCTCAATCACAGCATGTCGGAATGTGAGCACCAACGTCAGCATTATAATATGCGTAACATTGGTAATACAAAATCCAACCGCAAGGAAACCATTAATGATCCTTCTTGCAGTGTAAGATAGCATGTCGGGGAAATGTTTGGTAGTATAAAACCCCAGCACTCTAACGATAATGCTGACAACTGTATCTACTTCGTACATGGTGTGTTCAGAGAAGGCTGAATGGATCATGGAGCTCGTCATTACGAAGATAATGATGCAGATGCACTACAGAGATCATCAAAATAGCTTTAGTGCATATTTTAAACCCAATTTCAAAAACTTTGTAAATGCTCTAAAACTATTTTACCAGAGATCTAGCTCGGCAAGCCTTTCGTTCAGAGCATGCAACTGTTGTCAGTTGAAAAAATTTAAAGAGATCTTCCTGTTGTCGCCAAAAGACCCACTGGAGAGAACAGACTGTTCCAAAACAGCCAAGGTAACTTGCAAGGTAAAATGTCGTGCTGATATCATGGCGTACAAGAATGTAATTTATTATGTAACTTAAAAGACGGGCCAAATTCAATAGAAACAGGTATATGTGAATTCCTGCTGAAACGTACTAGAAAAATTGTTTAGACATGTCGGCAATTAAGATATTCTACTTTCATCATAATGTAAAAAAAGTAAATCGACTTTTTAAATAACTCACCAATTTTAAGCGAGGTCGTTCACATATATAGTCATCCGACTTTGAACACCATGCGAAATGAAATGGTATAAAACAGGTGCCGGATAGGATGCTTAAAAGTGTTCCCAAAAATGGATTTGATGGTTTTAGTGATGCTGTTTGGACCATTGTTGTACTGCCCATTGTTTTATATGGAGCTAAAGAGCTTTCAGGAAACGTATTTGAAGGGAAAGTAAATTCGTTAATATTCCTGATGGGGCGAAGCAATAGAAAATGAACTTTTTTTTCTTTGCATGCTGTGACGCTGATACAACTTGTTTTGAGAGTTTGATGATTGAACTCCCACAAAGCATATTGGTTATATATGTAAACTATGTAATTGTTATTAATATAATTGTTCGTTCGGTTTGAGTCAACACCATTCGAATCAATTAAGGGAAGGAAACGCCTTTACAACAAATACAATTCTATGGCCAAGTTGCGATTTCGAGAACGGAGAATCCGTTGATAAAGCTACACAATATTGGACTTTTGTCACTGGAGTGTAATAAAGGTATGCAGTTTTACTTGCGCAAAAATTTATATGATATAAACAATGGTGGATTCAGCACTTTTTTATTTTATTAAGAACAATTTATGTAAAATTGCAGGGCCAATACTCATCCAGCACATCAGCAACAATTTTAATTGATTTCTTTGACTCCTTCCTCCCAAAAAGTAGTTTCCTTGTCCTTGGTCTGAAATACTAGGATGGTGTAAGTAATCAACAATCCGAAAGTCTGCAGGAATTAAAATAAATCATTTTGCTTTCACTTTTATCAAAACCTCTTTACCATCCATGTTCTTGTATAAAATGAATAAATGTATAAAGATGTATATATGTACGGAGCTAAGAAATTTGCTGGTAATCATAAAAAACGAACAGCCAAGCGCTTTGGGTTCTGTGTCAATTTCCGGAGTCAGTGCAATCAACTGGAGACGCTCAGTGGTTCCGCATAGCTTTCCCAAGTGATGAAACAATATGTACCTTTTGAGGTCCTCTTCTATCTAATAGAGTGCATGGAAAAGGTGGACAGTTAACAAAAACAGTTAATGATCGTTCATCCATTAAATAAATATCCTCTTTATAAATCAGGAAGAGCCACCAACATTTCTGTGTGCCCTAGATTCCGTGTAAAACGCGAAAAACATCCCGACAGCATATATCGTCAATAGTAGTCTGCAAATGTCAGCAATGCTGCTAAGGATGACATGCGGAATCATTCCGAAAAAGGATAACGTCGCAATGTAAAAAAAGAATATAGGGTCCAAATAAACAAGTTCCGAGATTTGTCAATTCCTTTAATTCTCGATAAACTTCCAAAAATTAAATAAATGGCGTAAAATGTTCTACCGGTCTAACGATGGGCGGCCGTGACGTGAATCTCTCCAATTGCCTTCATATTCTGGCACGATATTACCCTAGTTGGGATCAGTCTTCGTGTAAAATACCAGCTTTCCATGGGCAAACGTTTTTCAATTACACGACAAAAACGTTTCACGAAAGAAATTTTCCCAATTTCTTTATGGCGTTCAACATGTGGAAACCAATGACAACACAGGTGCCACAGGTACCTGTGGTCTTTTGTCAAAATTAAACGATTATCAACATTAATGGAATCTAATGCGATCACACCATTAATAATATAAATTGGGAATGCAGATGAATGTAACGACCATTTCCACCCTAGAAAACATCTCAACAATGCAGTCATACAACAACAATGCAAAATCATGTGTTGTCATTGGTTTCCACATGTTGAACGCCATAAAGAAATTGGGAAAATTTCTTTCGTGAAACGTTTTTGTCGTGTAATTGAAAAACGTTTGCCCATGGAAAGCTGGTATTTTACACGAAGACTGATCCCAACTAGGGTAATATCGTGCCAGAATATGAAGGCAATTGGAGAGAATCACGTCACGGCCGCCCATCGTAAGTTGATATAGTTTGAGCTTAATGTTTTAGTAATATATATATTTTCACTAATATATATTTATACTATAATTATGTGAACCTTGTCAATGTTTCCGTACTCCATTTCAATAGCAGGTCGAAATTTGTTGTTGACCACATGGTGGAAAGTAAGCACCAATAGTAGAATTGCAATATGAATTACATTCCCAACAGAGAACGACGTAGATATGACAACATTTATAATGGCTCTTGATTCAATAGAAGTGTTGTCAGAAACCAGGTTAACCCCAAACAATTTCTTGAAGGCGTTATTGACTGTGTATAGGAAGAGGAAGACTGACTAAATAAAAATATTTGACATATTTAATGCATGCACGTCGTCATTACAACTTTGATGAAAAATTTACTCCTTATAAAAGCATGTGTAAGTATGTTCTTACAATAGCGCTTAATCTGTCAGTTTTCTCACGAACCTTCACTGATGTCATTTGGATATACTTGGAAAGATCGTCCTGCCTTTGCCACAGTAACCACTGAACATAAATAAGTGCTCCACCACTGCCGAGGTGGCTAGTAGGGAAAAACGTTGTACTGATGTCACGTTTTATCAAGAGGTAGTTCACTATGTAACTGCTGACACGGATTAAGTTGAAAATTAGAATGAGTATGTGAATACATGCTGAAATTAGCTAGTACAAATTGAAGATACAAACAGTAAGAAGTTAGAAATTAGCTCATTATTTGCGTTCCATAATGAATGGGAAGGTGTGTTTATAAGCTGACCGATTTAAAATTGGATCTACGGAATATGTACTCCTTGGATTCTGAACATCTCTTGAATATGAATGGTGCGAAGTGACAAAAAGAAAGAATTTTTATATGTTTCAAGGAATGGGTTGGTCGGCTTTCGTACTTTTGCAACAGATATATCCATATTTTTTCCTACGAAAAACTTTCCAACACATCTGCGTTGACCTGCGTCAGAGCAATTTCTTCTAAGTCACCACGTCGAAATACTATTTTATTTTTGCGTCTGCTTCAAGCGATAAATAAAATGACAATGCTTTGAGTGCAATGTGCTTTTAAACTGGCATGTATAATTCGATGATGTAGAATCAAGGCGGGTGCAAATTTGACAAAGTAAATTCTATTCCTAATGTAATTTGTTTTTGTATTCTCGCTCATGACTACCTCTTGTTGAAGGAAGAAATGGAAACCACATTGGTATACATAACACGACTACTACATGGCTAATTGAAAAGGAGCTAATTATCTATAATTGCAATTACTAGCGACATATCAGTCGTATATACCGTTACAAATTGTTTGTCCGCTTCATGAAAGGTTTAACAATATATAAGTGATTTGAGAATAAACGTGGGAGCTACTTAAATGCCAGTGGCCCAATGAAACGGGGAACGTCAATTCATTTAAGAAAGTTCGATCAATATAGACCTTCAATCTAGCAAATTAAATTGCTAATGTAATTGGTTTTTGTATAGCCGTTCAGCATAAATTTATAAAAATATATTCTGTGAAGCACAGTTGCACACCTACTTTGTATAGTACTATAGCAAATCACATCAGCTCTCGCTATCAATAATTTCATAAGATACATCCTTGCAGGTCTCAATACTGTATCAGATGTATTCATAAATTGTCACAGTTAACACTGGCATAACCTACGTGAGCTTTGACCAGAGACTCGTGGAATCGTACAACGACATAAGAACATGCAATAAAAATATATTTTCCCTGTATCATGATTTAAATAGTGTGATGATTTACTATATGGTAGCATGTGTTACATGAACTCAAATAACTATATAATTCTACTACACCATCGACCGTATTGATCGTCGGAGTTCACTGCGTAAGAACTACGGAAAAGACAAGTTTTTTCAATGAGTCGCATGACATTTAATTAATGTAAGTAGCTACACCGCCTTAGGGGAATCCTCCCAAAGAGAAGTTTCCTTGCCCGTCATTTGAAACACAATTATTCCGTAAGTAATCAGCAAGCCAAAAGTCTGCACAACATAAAAATGAAAGTCAATTATTTGCACAATGTTGCTATTAATATAGTAAATTAGTTTGAGCAAACAACAACTAATTAATTATAGTCCATTTACAGAGCTAAGGAAACTTTTTGTGATCGAAAAGAAGGAGCAGCCAAGAGCAATCGGTTCTGAATCAATTTCCTGAGTCAACGCAATTAACTGGAGTCGTTTTGTTGTACACGTTTGCTCTTCCCGGTGATGGGACGCTATGTACCTTTTGATATCCTCTTCAATCTAGTTATCATTATCAATTATGTTTACCTTGAATGAACAAAAATGGTATCTTCCTGATATTTTTGAGTAATAGAACTTTTTAAAGCCAACTTTAGTGTGTGAATCTGAAGCTGAGTAAAACGTGAGACACATCCCAACAGCATATACCAACATTACTAGCTGTCCAATGTCTGTAGAAGTACTGAGGACAATATGGGGAATGCCGGCCACAAATGATAACGCCGCAGCATAAAAGGAGAGAATATAAGGACCGAATATGCATCTTCCAAGGATGTTCATTCTCTGAAGCTCTACGCACAATTCCAAGAACTATAAAAACAAAAGAGTCATTACATCAATTCTTAAATCATATACTGTAAAGTTTTTGCAATAGCATAATAATGCTACTCAAACCTGTGAAATGTTTCCAAATGAATTTTGAATGGCAGGACAAAATCTGTCTTTCACTGCATGCATAAATGTGAGCACCAAAGTCACTATTACTATATGGATAATATTGGCGACGCAGACTCCCATGGAGAAAGTCCAAATTACGATCCTTTTTGCAGTATCAGAATGAATCCCGTGTAAAAGTTGGACGAGATCAAATCCCATTACCCGATTGATCATTCTAAGTATTGTGTCCAATTCAAACATAGTTTGGCCCGAAAAAACTGCATGGATTACTGAGGTCACCATGACGAATATAAAGATGCAGGTGGACTACATAAACCATCATACGCATTTTAGAACCCAGTTAACATTGAACACAGCACGTAGTTTTTTTGTGTAGATGATTTCGAGTTATCTTACAAATACTTGGGCCCTGTATATTTTTCGTTCAGAGCAGTTGACAGACGTCACCACAACAAATTTGTAAAGATCCTCTTGACGTCGCCAAAATATCCACTGAAGGGAAACTATTGCTCCAGAACATCCAACGTGACTAGCAAGGTAAAACGTTGTGCTGATGTCATGTCGCACTAGAATGTAGTTCAGCGTGTAGCTTGACAAACGGAGATAGTTTAGAAGTAACATGTATACATGGATGCAGGCTGATACAATCTATTAGAGTATTACAGAAACATTTGTGATTTACACCTTTCTAATTTTGTGATTTATAAACATAATTGAATATTACAATGGATGACGCACCGATTTACGACGAGTTCTTACAAGTACGTACTCATTCGATTTTCGACTCCATTCGTAATTGAATGGTAGAAGACAGCAAATGGACAGAATGTTTGAAAGTGTTCCCAAATATGGATTTGCCGTTTTCATCGATATTGGATGCACCATTGTAGTACTGTACATATTACCCAACGGAGGGGGGAACGTTTTTCAGTAATATATTTTTGGAATACAACGTGTGCTCGTGGAAGTTTGTTTTGTTAAAGAGATAGAAATTAAATTCGCTGCAAACTCGAATGCGGCAACTTTCACGATTTTGTATGAAAGCGACGATCTTTTATTCACATGTTCGTGTTGCTGAGTGTTCGTCCTGTTATTGGAAAAAAAATTGCTTTGTTGAGATAGTAGGGTAAACGACTTTACTTATGTAATTTATTTTTGCATTTGTTGTCAGGACCATCACGAAACACTACAAACAACGTTCACCAGTTAACTCAATATTACTTCTACTATAGAAAACATGAGCCGAAACAGAATTAAACGATGTATGTAGAAGACTTGGAGGTTCGAAGCTGGCCTAAACGTGGGAATGCATTATGCTTGTATGTATGTATGTCTAATGCCATCAGTATCCCCGACCAGTGTAATTCACTTCAGTTGTTTTAACTTGTTGGATATTCACTTTCACTTTAACGTATTTTTATACTACACTATTGTTAACACAAAGACGTATTTATAATTAAAAACTTTCTATATACATTGTTGACTGGGTTTATCTATAAAGTTGCATATCAGAATCAGAATGAAATATCAGTATGCAGCAACTACTTGTTCTTTTTCTGACTGTGCACAGCGTTTGATGAGGTAGTTTGTGCTATCTAGTTTTCAAAGGTAGATACGGTAACGTTTAAGATCTTTACAGGGCAATATTTATTGCATGTTTGGTTAAAATGGTCGTAGTTCTGAAAGACAGCTTCATGTAATAAATACTGCGAAAAGTCATTGTATCCTACTGGAACACATCATTTGCATGACCGCTGGAGAGGATAGTTTATTGTGAAATGTTCCCAGGAACTGCTTTGAAGGTATCAATTTGACGTTTAGTATCATTTATAGGAACAACAAATGAGTAATATTATATAAAACACAAGTGACACATTGAGAGCAAATTACTTCTGGCCATGCAATGTTTACAAATAATTACTCAAACATACGGTTTTAGCTCTTTTCACTTATCCACTTTCAATAATTTCATAGTTCCATTCTACAAACCAGAAGAATATAAGATATCACCAACATATTATAATAAATATTACTGGCACAGGAGAAGTGTAATCATTCTTAACACCGGAATGCATTATGAACACAAAGAAGCAAGAATATGTACTTCGATTGAGTTACAGGAATTTCAGTTTGTTACAATTAAATTTGTTGGCACATGAATAATTTTTGTGCTTTGCATGTAGGATTAATGATTTCGTAATGAGTTTTGTTCAGCATAATCACTTTTTTGATTTTTGGAAATGCTTACTTTGCAAACGATGATTAATCTAACATACAGGTTCAGAAGGTATATAGCTTTATGTCTCGTTGGACATTTTGTTTATATTTTTGGTATTGAAACCTATGCACGCAGCTGTGTTTGTTTACTTTTTGCATAGGAGTCTGCACCAAAAAATAAAAAAAATGTCCAACTACGCATAAAGTTATATACCTTCTGAACCTGTACATGTAAAATTTTACCCAAAAATGAATGCTTCTCAGTTTAAGTTAGAGATGTTAAATTGCCATTTTTATTTATTCGAGAGAAATTCTGTTTTGTCATAAAAGTTCATTGAGCAAAATTACGTTAAGCTAATGATTAAATTAAATTAATAAATACGTTAACTTCGAGTTATGATTAATTATTTCATTGGTATATGATACTATCACTAAAATACCCATGTACTATATAAACATCCATCAGTAGTGTCTACAGTGATGTAACATAGACCGTATTTCACAAATACTTTTACATTCAACGAATAATAGTATAAATTTTTCTGCACATCGAGTTGCCTATCATGTATTTTATTTCATGAAATTGGTAGCTTCAGGTGCTAAGCACATTGCCTGCCGATCAATGATGTGATTGGTTTTATACATAACAAAGCAATTATAATTGTTGTGCACTTCAGTTTGATGCTACAATATTATCTATAAATCCATAAAACGTATTAGTAAATATATAATTAATTATTGGTAACTAGTTTGAAGACTGTGGACAATATAATTTAATGTATTCTTTAATTATATTTCCATTCATAAAATCACATTACCACTACATACTTTCTTGTTAATATGCGTTAACATTTTCAACTTTCTACCTAAAATCTACAATAAGAATAGCATCAAATGTTCGCAGCTTAATCAGCCAATAATACTCTCCCAACATCTCTTTCCCTAAAACCCAAAACACTCCATATTTCAGACGCACTGGCGCAATAGCCCGTACCCTCACAACAATTGCACTTTGTTAGCTCTTGTCCACCGCTTTGCGTACGCAAACTCTGCTCTAAGTCGATGAAGGTGTACAACACATTCTCCCATATCGAGTGCAAAGCAAATCATGGGTAGTCCTATGGCGTGCGCAAGAGTTAATGCGGTGCACAATATGACAAAACCAAAATAAACCGGAAACGTTATAGCTTCTATGCTTGTTTTTACCGAGACCCAGCAGGATATCACTAGTGACCAAAACCCAATTGTAAATCCCAAATAGATGGCGACGGTAAGAATTCTTTCAAATTTTGTAAAAAGCAATCTGAAGTATGTGTAGTACTTGCAAAATGCCGCGGCATCTCGTGCCCTGAGAAACAAAATCTACATGAATTTATCAGCCCTGCTAATAATAATATACGCACAACAAGTACCAAATAGAGCTGATCGACAAAATTCAGCAGTAGCGAAGAAGGTTATAGTGAGTCGAAAAATTATGGTCAACCATATTGTTTCCATGCTTCGGGTTTTGGCGTCAGGAAGCATTTCCTCGATAAGGTAGTACGTGCAATCAAAGTCGCTGTATAGTGCTAGTATCGTTAGACCAGTGGCTGCTAGTGATCCAGAAGGAACTAGTCCAAAGGCCATCAAAAAGCTGACGCCCTCCAATACCTTATCGTTCTGATATTTCTTCCGCCTAGCTTTGTACTCTATAATTGAGAAAAGTCGTTATTATTTATGTTTAAATCTAAATCGTGCATATGTATGAAACGGATCCCATACCTTTTTCCATTTCATCAGCAAGTCTAATGATTTCGTTGAAACCTGACAGTAAAGAATACCTGCAATGAAAGGTGATGGAACAAAGAATGCCCATAGAAAGAAGTGCCGCCGAACACATTGCAAGAATAGCCGAATTTAGTCGTGTGAAGTCTTTCCGAGGAGATATTAGGGTGTAATAGACAGAGGTTGCAAGACATATCAAACCAAAAATCCAATATAATACAGTTATTAATCCGTACGGGATCCATTTCACTATTGGCCTGTTCATCATTAGTTTGGAATTAGCGTAGTCCCATTTTATAGGGAATGGCCACATGTAAAAGTAGAAAATAGATAACAGACGAAATGCAGCTTCCTCGTATTCTTCCAGTCCCATTCTGTTGTGTGGAATGATGATTTTAAGGAAATCAGTTCTGAAGCGTTAAT
Source organism: Sinella curviseta (assembly GCA_004115045.4). Taxonomy (NCBI): domain Eukaryota; kingdom Metazoa; phylum Arthropoda; class Collembola; order Entomobryomorpha; family Entomobryidae; genus Sinella; species Sinella curviseta. The sequence goes on along the minus strand of CM023200.3, from coordinate 30,588,789 downwards.
TAAAACCGATTGTGAAGCAATATCAAGCTCAGTAGTTTTAAAACAATGTATTATATTATTATCTAGATTATATTTTTAACGCGTTATAATGACTGATTGATTGCAGGGTATTGTAGATCCAGTATTCCATCTAACTCGACACAACCTAGATTGATATAAACCACATTTGGTTATACATTTTTACACAGATCTTCTTTGTAGATAAGAAAAAGCATTATTTATTGTTCTTCCAGTTTTAGCCGTGCACAATATGGTAGACATAAAAATCTTGGATGGGAAAAAAATCATGTTCCTTCCGCAGTAAATCCTTTGTTTTAATACTCTTTAAGAGAAAAGGAAAATGCTAAAGAGTATAAGAGAGGAATACATAACAACGTTAAATGTCAGGCGATAAAATAAAAGTTTATTATGTAAGACTTTGCATAATGCTAATTTTTGCGATATCGGTAGACCCACCTTTGCAAAATCTAGTAAATTTGTGAGAAAAGCTTTTCATATTCCTATTATTGTGAAAAACCGGTCCGGGAGAGAAATAACATATTATGGACTAAGAAAGATATTTGGAATGGATTTTTTCAAAATTCCGAAAAGCTTCAGGTCGATTCCCGTAAATCATTTTTGAATTTACTGCGCATTATTGTGATTGGAATATAATGTATTGATTTTATTGTTGAATACTGCTAAGGTACCTTACGTCTCACGATATTTAATCGATCAAGGGGTTCTGTCTAACGTCAAACAACGTTCAGCGTCTTGTTTGCCTGGATTTCTTTTGGAAAGTTCCTCGTTCCGGTGGTACCCTTGACAAATTTAAAGTTTTGTCGCCAAAGAACCGCACGGTATAGTGTTGTCCCAGTAACAACTGAATTGATGAGCCTACTAATATAATTGTATACCGTCCGTGAAAAGCTGGAATGCTATCACAGCAGGTTAAAACACAACGACTGTGGTAATGCTAGCACATTGAATGAAACCAACTTCAGCTTGAATTCTCATTTTACAACAATGAAAAATGCCTTAATCAGGTTTGGAATACAATAACATATAAATATTCGACACGGGAATAATTATGATTGAATGCCTTATAGCTCTGACGGGGATATTGGAATACACCACATAGAACAGAGAAAAAGCAGTAGATACTTGTATGAAGTTGGTAAACAACTGAGCAAATTCAACAAGAAAAAAGTCGGGCAATTTTTTATAAAAATAAAAAGGTTAATACCGAGCCGGACTTGGTAAGAGTTCTGGTGGAATAACATATCGACTGTGTAACTGCAATATGAATCAAGTGAAAAACGTGTCAAAGTCAACATGGCACACATGACAAACATGTAAATCTCAATATGAATCACTTGCAAAATACATACTTTTGGGAAACTGTGTTTTTTTAAAACGCTCGATTTCAAATTAGGTGTTAATTATTGGCGTAATATTCATTAAGCCATGCCAAACTTAAGCAAATTATGCATATTGGTAACACAGTCATCATTATCAGTGAGAATACTGAACTATTAGTTTACATATTTACTAATTAATCATTATATTTAATTAATTTTCGTGACGTCATGCTGCTATGAAAAGATAGTTTTTATAGCTATGTAAATTTACAATTGGGTGTGTGTATCATGTTGAAGGGAATCTTATTCTGCATCTGATAGTGTAGAAATCTCAATATGCCCCAAAATTCACTTGATTCATATTGCAGTTACACAGTCGATATATGTCGTAATGATAAGGTAGTGGCATGTCAGGTATTTTAGGAAGGAATTCAATACTTTCAAATGAAAGGATATGGCAAATAAAATCAAATATTTATTGGAAACATTTATATAATATTTACCGAAACCACCAAACCTGAAACCATTTGTCTTCAGCCAAAACCCGAACTAAATTTAATGAAATTTTCTCTTGTTCTCCATAATTTGTAATAGTCCTGTCAGCCATTGTGTAGTCACGCTTAATCAGCGTTTATCCAGGCGGGATTGTTACTCTCTCACAAGAGATCAGGTTCGTTCATCGTCGGCTTAAATAAGAATATTCGGCTGACAATCAACAGTTTAGATAATGTCGATATGAAATATAATTATTCATACGATTAGCAATACAAATACAAAGCGAATTGTGTAACTGTAAAGAATGACTAAAATGAGTACATCGGCTTCGTTGTAAAATTTGCGGTGAGATAAGTCATAATATATAATGGATGCGCCATTCTATCCTCTTTCGTCCCTAAATGAGTTTCCCTATTTGTGTTCGGAATCGTGCAATAAGGATTCTGACTTTTATATTCAATGTTTTAACATATTTATTATTTATTGTACACATATATACATGGTTATAGCCTAACGTTTATGCAGACGATACTTGTCAGTGAAATTTTCATATTATCTTACAATAACGCTCAGTCTAACAGTTTTTCCAGACCCTTAGACCGACAATGTCATTTGAACGTACTTGATCATCTTCTCGTCGCCACATCAACCATTGAAAATAAAGACTGCATCGGCACTTCCGAAGTTGCAGGCTAGGACGAACGTTCTCTGTTCTTCATAATCATAAAGAAAATATTACTATTAACTGACCAATTTACGAGGAGATAATAAATACGTACTTATGCGATTTTGCACATCGCGTGAAGTGGAACGGCGCACAGTTACCTAAGGAGAGGCGTTTTATAAATGCTGTAAGAAATGGGCTTGCTGGTTTTACTGCGTGCTCAATTCATGGAACCATTTTAATTCTAATGAACTGCCTTCAGTATATTTCGATGTTTTCCTGTTCAAGAGAAGCCGTTCAAGAGAAGAGATTCATACTTACAGCCGTAATACATTTTAAATGTAAAGGGACCAAATGTATGTTTGCATTGTTTAGCACGAACTTCCTACAAGTACGACCGTTGCCCAATACATGATTTCCATGTTCTGCACATGTGTCTCGATGATTTGGAAATGAATTGGAATGAGTAAAATGGAATGAGGATGATTTGGTTCTTGAGTAAAATGGTTGACAAAATTAAAACACAGCATCAATACATGTTTAGTCTTCCCTAGAAGTGTTGCCCATCACATAAAGTTTGATTTAATTGGACCGATTGCCAATTCTGTGAAAGCGTGGTAGTGATGAGAAACAATGATTCGTTTTGTTCAACATTATCTCTTTCTTGATCCATACAAACCAAGATGTTCCATACAACCAAGAATCCATACAACCAATTAACACATGCAAAGTTTTACCAGAAATCAAGGAGTATGATGGTAGTAAAGGTTTAACTAATTCCTTTAAAAGTTGTCTATAATCTTTACAACATGAGATAATGCGACAGCATATATGTATTTACTTGAAGCACCGTCATCGGATTAATAGCGAAGCGAAAATAAATTCAAGTCAATTTAGGCATACTAAGTCGCCATTTTAGTTACCTTACTTATTTGTTTGAGATATTTTCTCTTGGTCCCAAGGATTGTGCAACTATAAAGCAAGCCGTCGTAATTGCAATCAATTAACTGGTTGAATTATTTGCTGCATCATGTGAGCAATCGTTGAATTCTTATAGGATACTATCCCTACAATATGTATATACTACATAATATAGTCAGGTTGATTAGTCAGGTCTACTGGGATGTAAAAGATTCCATGTTTTTTTACAAAAAGTGTTTTCAGCACACAATAGTATATTTTGTTGTACACACCGAGTTTACCATCCTATATTTTATTTCATGAATTTTGTTGCTTCAGGTGCTAAGCATACTCCTGATTCAGCACTGATATTGATCAAAAAGCAAAACTAACTGTTGTTCGTGCTATGAATAATATGTAGCAATTCGAAGTCGATTGGAATTTGTTTAATATTTTCATTAATTTGTAAATTTTAATAGTAAGTTAATCTGTAGTAATTATGCAAACAGATCAAAATTGTTAAGATTTGTTTGCTTTTTTTTCTGCTCCAAAGTTCAATATTATTTAAAGATACAGGAAATTGTCAACTTCCTGTTTTCTCTTCCTGTTTTCTCATCCTGTTTCTTTGTTTAAAGTTCGAATGTTAAGTTAATTTAAATTAGTTTGTGAACTTGAGTATTTTTGGATACTAAATGTTAATTATGTTAGTAATTTTGCTCGAGTCACTTCCGGTAGGAAGTAGTATAAATACCGGAGGTAAAAGCGAGAAGTCATGATTAGTCGAAAGACAACCAGCCATACGGTAGGTTCTTAACTGAGCATACTTCTTAACTTAACAAAAGCTGTCTATATTTCAACGGCCGTTGAACATTTCATCCGGTAAGTGAATAAAATACCGTCGACTAGTCACGTTTTGTGGTATGCATTATACAAAATTCTTTAAACATTTTTTAAAGTAAAAGTCAGTTGAAAATTCTCGCGGTTATATGGTGAATCAAACTCGGAACATTTCAAGTAGTTTCATCTAAAATGTGAATCTTTAGATCGATTCCCGGAAATCAGTTTTGAATTTACTATGCGCTATTGCGATCCGAATATTGCATTGATTTTACTGATGAATACCGCTAAGGAATGTTTAAGTTTTACGATATTTAAACGACCAAGGTGTGGCGTCTAATGTTAAGCAACGTTAAGCGCCTTATCTAACTGTATTTATGTTTGATCGTACGAATACCCAGTGTACCCATCTTCAGTATCCAGCAAAGGGGTAATAATGGCATATTAAAAATGTTTGTGCCAGAGAATCGCTCCGTAAATTCCTGTCGGATAAGCACCTGGACGGATGAACTTTTTAATAAGATTTTCTACCGTCGATGAGAAACTAGAAAGATGTCACCGTATGTTAAAAAACAACAACTATGTTAATGCTAGCACATTAAATGAAACGAACTTCAACTTGAATTCTCATTTTACAACGAATTAAATACCTCCAATTAGGTATTAAATATACGGATTTGATAATCATTCGACACAGGAACAGTTATGATTAAATGCTTTATTACAATACCAGTGTTATTTATATACACCACACAACACAGCGTGATGACAGTTAATGCTCGTGGGAAATTTGGGGGACGACTGACAATGAGCAAATCCAACATGAATACAACTAGACAAGTTTTGATAAAAAATTAAAATATTAATATCGAGTTCGACTCGAGCAGCCATGCTAAGAGTTCTGATGGAATACGTCATGATGGTACGATAGTTTACATGTAAGGAATGTTAGTAAGGACTCTAATATTTTTAAGGGAAAGCATATAGAAAATAAAATAAAATATTTATTGGACACATTTTAATAACATTTAGCGAAACCAATAAACATGTAACAATATCTCGGCAGCAAAAAACCGAATTAAATTTAATTGAAACATTGGAAATAAATTATTCTGTTCATCTCCATAATACACGTTGGCGCTTTCAGTCATTGTGCAGTCAAGTTTAGTCAAGGTTTTGCCTGACGGAATATATACTCCATCCCAAGAGAGCAGGTTCCCTCTTCGTAACTTTAAATAAGAATATTAGGTTCAAAAACAACAACGTGGATCTATAAATGAAGTTTAATTATTCACATGATTAGCGATGTAAATGTCCGCGAGAGCGCACCGATGAAGTGTTAATAATCTGCACAATTATAGGATATGATTAGCTTTCGACTTTTCGTCGAGATAAATAATACATAAATATGGATAATTAATTCTAACCATTTACGTCCATCACGGAGTTTTCCGTACTTGTGTTAGGTTAGATATCATGCAACAATGATTCTGATTTTACTCGTTTTTACATCAAGCACAAAGATTATATGATAGATTCGTTTATATATTAATCGGCATGTTTGACTGCAACCACCCAAAATTCTGTTTCCATGTCTGCCATTTGAAAAACCAATATTACGTACATACGTTAGTAGAACGCCGACCACCTGAAAACATGCCAGCAGTTCGGCTAACGATTGGAGTATACGCTATTCTAAACTAAATCCTGCTACAATTTCCGAATGTTTATTTTACCGAGCGTATAAAATTTCTGGTAATGGAAAAATACGGGCAGCCCAATTCAATCGGATCATTGCCAATTTCTTGCGTCAATGCAGTCAGCTGCAGGCGTTCAGCTGTGCTCAATTGTCTTCCCCCGTGATGAAAAGATATATACGTTTTGAGGTCCAGTTCAATCTAGCATTCCGGAAAAGTTACATAACGTACTAATTAGTTACGGTCAACGTATTCCATATAACAAAATAGCTTACGTTTGCATGAGAATTTGAGGCAGTGTAAATCGTGTAACCCATTGCAACCACATCAGTAAGCATTAGGAATCGACAAAATTATCGGAGGTTCCCAGCAGCATGTGCGGTGTTTCTGCTATCATTGTTAAAGCAGAAATATACATAGTAGCAAAGCCAATATGTACCAAAGACATTCCTTCCCAGTATTGCAATTTCTTTTATTTCCCGGTGCACTTCCAATAACAGAAAGATGTAATAAGATATGTTTAGAAATGGCACGTTATGACAAACTATTGTGACTCTGTTGTGAGTCACTTCTAGCTCATATTAAGATCTCGACAAATCTGTTCTATATTTCCGTATGCATTTTTAATAGCTGGTTGAAATCTTACGTTCATCGTATGCTCGAAGGTAAGAACAAGTACGACATATGGAACCAGAATTAGATTGCACGCGGGAAATCCAAGACTTGATAAAATTTGCATCAAAGTAGTCATTGTCTCCGTCGAAACAACAGACGAAATTAATTCAAAGTTTTCACAACATAAAGTTCGTTTAAAAATGTATTAATTCCGCTCAAGTGAAACTGAACTGATATCGTGTTTTATTGTCAATAATGCACAAGACTACAGGCGACATGGAGAATATTCATGAGGAGGATTAATATGTGAGCCAATGCTGAGATAGCCTAAGGAAGCATTAAGCATTATTCAGCACCGTTTCACAGGAAGCACAATGTGATGAATATCACTTTTATCACCGATTTAGGCAGCGATTTCTGAACAAGATATTTATCTGATGCAAGGCATTTCAAGTTTGAACGGCGCGATGCCAATAAGAGAACGCATATTCAAAAACGTTCCTAAGAAAGGATTTGAAGTTTTGTAGTTAACCGGATTTCCCATATTCTCATGGAAGCGCTTTTACTGATAGAATGTTGGAAGAAATACTTCTCCCTCGAACGAAATTGAATACGCCAGCCTATTTCATATGGGAAAGTTGGATACAGAGTTGTTTTTAAGAGCATAAATTAGCTTAATTAAAATAATATATGAATACTATTAAGAAAAGATCATCTTTTAGCATCCTTGCTTTGAGCCATGAACATTCAAAACAATAGACCTATTGGCTAATGCCCGATTTTCATGCAACCTGAAGTAGCGTTTTACTGGTAATTATATTTGTGTTACTAATGGAATTATGGTTGTCCCTTTTGTTAATGCAACTATGCATAATCTAATAGCAACGATATATGCAATTCATTCGAATGCGAAGCTAGGTATGTATATAATGTCATTGATTAGTATTCCAACAAACTAATAATGTGAATTATTGGCATTCGATAAACAAATTAATGCACAATCAACAATCCTCATGTTGTTACCATTCCAATGTTTTACTTCAGAACGTAGCAAACAAGCACGCTTCGTATTACAGTAGTATAAGGAGTTAATAAGAGAAAAAAGTAGAATAAGTAGATTCTCCTTAGTTGTTACAATATGTACAAGACATTGCTTACACAGAGCATGAGAGATTATGGGCACACATACACAATACAGTTTGACCCTGGATTTGGGTCGATCCGGCAACGCGGATCAGGTACTTCTGGTCACTTTAAGAAAAATCTAAAACCACTGCCGGATGCAGTTTGGCGTTAATCCTTGATTTCCGTTTTCAAATTTGACCCCAGAGACGTGATTAGTCCAAAAAATGCAAATCCGTGTTGCCGGATCGACCAAAATCCCGGATAAAAATGCATTGTGTATGTGACCCTATATTATTCCGAGTGAAGAATGCAGGACTCAGTGTAAAAGGAATGAATGTAAAACGGGAGCAGGTTCTTTGCGGTAGGCTAACATTAGATTCCTTGATTTATTGTACATTTTATATTATCCAACACATATCTTCAGTTTACAAGGAATTTCCGAAAACCGGATCCCAATACAAGGTAGAAATCGTTGTGCATGGTAAGCCAATACAGGCTCTAGCTAAAGTCCGTCATATCAATACAAGTGGCTTGAAGTTCCCAAGCGCAACCCAATACAGGTCTAATGGATCTGGGGATTGGACACGAAAAGATGTTGACATTGGAAGAGTTAATTCTCTTTATATAGAATCTGGACATAACAAGAGACAGTATTCCTTTTAGAGCAGCGTGACTGACAGAATTAACCTGACCTGACTTTATTTAAAATATTAATAAATTATTCTTAAAGGTAGATTATATTATATTAATGGTTACTTCCTGCAATCACAATGGCCAGAGAAACAGCATTTTCACGGTCCCTTTTGATCATTTGACCTTGCACTGTTTGGCAGAAGGAAGGGTAAATGGAATTTGTGTGATTGGATATATCCGGGATTTTAATTGGGTGTTTATTGCATCTGAACTTGAACAAACACATTGAATATGTAAACATGAGCCTTGTGTGTCCTTCACAAATAAAATATAATTGAATTTTGGAGGAGGAGGATAGGAAGGTTGTGTGTCTTTGCTGTTTGCTATTTTTTAATTAATTAATTAATTAATATCAGTGTTTTCATAGTGTAAATAACTGTTAATAATTGACAAAGCATAATGATAGCGTGATCAAAACTTTTTTTTAACACGAATTTCATTGCTTTTTGACATGTCAGCAGTGTTTTTCTCAGCTGACTTAAATTTTTCTTGTTTATTTTCCTCTTAACATGTAAAGGATAGGCGTAGTTTACCATACCCACACGTGTTGAAGATGGCAGGTAATCAGAAAGGTGACAATAGTGACAATGAAGAGGTCAAACCTGAAAAGACTGTTATATTTAATGAGTTTCTAGCCTCCGCTTGTCACGCAATGAATACTGGAAAAACTGCTGAAGAGATTTCACAGACATTTGCCCTTTTCTATGATGACACGGCAATCAAAAAAGCTAGAGAGGATCTGAAGCCATTTGTTAGCTTACCTAAACGCTCAACAAGAAAGGATTCTGTTGAGAGGCGAGCTAGTGATATTTTTGAAATTGTTGACCTTTTGTTTCGTATGGACTGGAAAAAAGTTCAATTCAAGGTTGCAGCATTTGACCTCACTCAAATTTGCTTTGTTAATGGAGGTCTTGGTGACGAGATTCAACTTCGGCATGAGCTTCAACAGCTAAAAGTGCGAATCAGTTCTGTTGAACTTATTCGTGATCTTATTGACAGTTTGACTGAGAAGATTGATGGCGTCAGCAACACGGTTACCAGCTTGACATCACAACCGACATATCGGGATGCAGCTAAACCAAAATTAGTTAAACACCCAGCAACTACAAAAGCAAAGAAAGTAACGCAGCCACTTGAGCACAGAATCGTAGCTTCAAAAAACAAAAACAATGACCTTCCTTACAGTCAATTGCATGCTACAGATTATGCTGAGAAAGACGAAAGTGCAGTGATTAGCAGTGAGTCATCAACGACTAATACCTGGACTACCGTCTCACAGAGAAAGAAGAAAGCTAAGAATCCGCACATAACTGGATCGTCAGAAAGTGGATCGATCAAATCATCACAAGTAGTTCCTGTCAAACTTTTCGTGACAAGATGCCAACCAGGTACAACGACGGATGATCTGAAAAATTGCCTTGTCAATGAACGACATTGGAAAGTACTGGGTGTTGACTCCATTAAACCTAAGTATGATACATACTCTTCATTCAAGGTAGTAATTGACGCTGGTGAAAAACCGAGATCAGAATTTCTGAAACCTGAAAACTGGCCACGAGGTGTTTGGGTGAGATATTTCTATCCAACGAGAAAATCCTCCAACAATGCGAGCAGTGCGGCCACAGGGCAAACCAAGAAAGATAAAACGACATGAAGGTACTCTCTTGGAACTGTCAGGGTTTCAAATCGAATGGGCTATGGTTACAGCCTTTTATGAATGATTATGATGTGATTCTACTGCAGGAAACGTGGTTACATGACCACGAAATAACAGAGATTATGAAACTTAGTGACAAATTTGATGTTATACACAAATCAGGTATGCCAGCGCATAAAATAACTTTGAAGGGTAGGCCATACGGTGGTATTTCTATCCTTTACAAAAACTTTATGCATAACTCTATTTCAAAACTTAATTTTAATGACACACGCCTGCAGGGCATTATTTATAAATCCAGTGACGAGGATGTTCTAATCCTAAATACATACTTTCCAGTGAACGTGCGTGAAAATGATAATTTGATTTCGGAATATATTTCGAAAATTGAGGCCATTGTTCATGAACATAATGGACCAGTGATTGTAGCTGGAGACTTTAATTTGCCTCCTTCTCACACTAAATTTAAAGAGTTGACTGATATGTGTAACGATTGTGATTTGACAATTTTAGATGTGATGAGTCTTCCTCCTTCATCCTTCACGTTTTGCAGTAAGGGAATGGGAAACTGTAGCTGGTTAGATCATATCATTGTATCTAACTCGTTGCAGCATTATCTTCAGGCTGAGCCATGCAAGATAATCACCGATGCTAACCCCAGTGATCACCTCCCTGTCTGTCTTGCAACTAACTTAAACGGAGCATTTTGCCAAATGCCACCGGTGACCAATGACTGTGATAAGAGAAAAATAAATTGGAGAGGCATACCATCCTCTCTTAGAGCAAGATATTCACATTTAACGAATGATTATTTACTTAAAATGAATGCTAATTTATGTGAAGTTCCAGGCTGTTCTGACAATGGCCATTCGGATAAGATAGATCACCAACTTAAAGCGCTAATAAATCTACTGATGAAAAGTGAGCAAGCAATTACTGCGTCTCACTCAAAAAATCTTCGTAAGAACAGTAAGAAGTTTGTTCCGGGATGGAATTCACAAGTAAAACAATATTATGATGATTACCGACGTGCATTTATCTTATGGGTTTCTACTGGGAGGACTGACAACGGTCTTCACGAATGCGTAAAAGTGTCCAGGTCAAAATTCAAGAAAGAATTGAAAAAATGTAGACAGCGACGGGAACAATTTCTGCGAGACAAACTTGCGGTGCAGTACCAAGGAAAGGATTTCGCCAAATTCTGGAAAACTGTAAAAAGTGCTGACATTACGACATCAAAGTTAGCCGAGGAAGTTGAGGGTGAGTGTGGTGAAGTGGCTATTAGTGAAATGTGGTCAAATCATTACCGGTCTATTTTTAATAGTAATGGTGATGAATCATGTAAAGAATCTGTCACTCAATTCCTAAATGGAATAACCAATCATCATGTAAATGGAGTCTCCAGTGAACTTGTCGCTGAAATTATCACCTCATTGAAGTGTGGTAAGGCTGTCGGAGCTGAGGGACTCTCTGCAGAAAGCTACAAACTTGCTAGTAATGTAATAAGTGAAGTTATTGCAAACATATTTAACTCCTGTATGTGTCATACATTCCTTCCAAAGGATGTTATGAGCGTCTATATTGTGCCCATAGTTAAGAAAAACGGTCTAAACTGTAAAATAGCCAACAACTACCGCCCAATAGCAATTGCCAGCACAATCTCAAAAATATTTGAGAAATTAATGCTTCATATACATGCTTCTCGACTTGCAACACAAGCGACGCAGTTTGGCTATAAGAGAAAGGTTGGAACGGAAATGGCAATATTTGCTTTAAAAAGCATCTCTCACCATTACATGCGTAATAATACCCCTGTGTATATATGTTACTTGGATGCGACCAAAGCATTTGATATGGTGAACCACTGGACATTATTAAAGAAGTTGATTGATCGTGGTATTGACCACCATACAGTGAAGTTGCTTCATTTCTGGTTTCAAAATCAAATGTTCATGGTAAGGTGGGGCCGAACAATTTCGTCAAGTTTTCCGGTTCGAAACAGCTGCCGTCAAGGTGGCGTTTTGAGCAGTTTCTTTTTTGCAGTGTATATGGACGCACTGTGTAACAAGTTGACAGATTCAGATCTTGGATGCAGAATCGGAAACAAGACGACCAATCATCTTTGTTTTGCTGACGACATATGTATAATGGCTACAACTATATATGCTTTAAATAAACTACTGGCGATATGCGAAGATTATGCTAATGTGCATAATATCAGTTTCAATGCCTCTAAGACTGTGTGCCAAGCCTTTATCCCAAAAGACTTTGATTCGGTTACTCCAAAAATACTTCTATCTGGCCGTGAACTTCAATGGTCAGATTCTGTAAGATATTTGGGGTATGATGTGAGCTGCTGGAATAGGGATACTGATGAACTTTTGAGGAGGCGAAGGGAATTGTATGTCCGGGCTAATCTTGTTAAATCAAAATTTTCCAATTGTAGTAGAGATATAAAAATGTATATTTTCAATACATATTTCAGTAATATATATTGTAACAGTGTATGGGTACCGAATAATGAAACATATCTCAATAAAGTTCGTGTGGCATATAACGACTCATGTAGATTCATTTTTCACTATTCCAGAAGGTATAGTGCCAGTAAAATGTTTGCGGAAATTGGTCTGTGTGATTTCCTAGCCATGAGAAGACGAGCAGCGTATTCTCTATTGATGAGAATAAGTCAAAGTGATAACAGTGTTATAACCTCAATATATTTCTCACGAGCCTTTACTGGCTCTTCGATCTTGAGGATGTGGAGTGAACTTTTATTTGGAAACCCGGAAAGCAGTGAAAAATTGCTCTCTGTAACAAACCAAAATTAACTAATGCTAATTTGTATCATATATGACGACCGGAGCTGGGTGAATGCGGTAGGAGCCTAACTCTTACTGGGCAAGGTTTTTTTTCTCCCTAAAAATCTCTTCTTCTTGCCAATAGCAATTTTTCCCCCTTCAGGGGTTTTTTAATGGTTTTTTTTTCCTCTGTCCACAGCTCCTGCGAAATGTAATGTAATATGAAATGTATAATGATTATATGTATCTTAATTTATCTCTTTATATATGGATGTCTATGCTTGTCATGTTAAGACTTCTGTGCTAAATAAATACAATTACAATTACAATTACAATTAAATATTGCTTATTATATTAAATTATCACATTAGAGGTTTTCTTAACGAGACAGATTAAGTAATTTTTCTTCCTAGCCCTCCGCCAAGGATGTGAAATCTCTGCAGTGAGACAAGGAATGTGTGTAACAAACACCGCCTTGTCAGTCAGCGCAGAACAACGGTAGTGCTATCACATGTGCTGCTGCTGCTACGACGAACAATAAAACAAAGGCGCTGTATGCAGGAAAAGTTATAGCGAATACAGTCGTCTTCCCTGAAGATAAGTATGCTGCTACCAGGAACCAAAATGCAATTGTCATTCCCAAGTAAACTAGGGCGTCGATAAGCATTTCAGAATTCGTAAACAGGAATATGTTCAAAGTGTAATTCCGGGAAAAGCGGGACGTATCTCGAACCCTTATGTGATTTAAAGTTTAACGAAATGTATATTAGCAACCGCTTTAACTTAAGTGGAGTTGTTTAGTGTAGTTTAATATATTATATGTTTAATTGGTTTTTGCTATCACTATAACTATCTCCAATAATTAAACTAATTGTACAAATATCTTTTTCAAGTATTAAAGCTCGTTTCGCCACTAACCTCACCTAACTAAACTATCCGACTTCCAGAAATGTTTAGCAACACTGCAAATATTGACACGGACGTCATGCTAACGATGCTTATTAAATGTAGATTTGCAAGGAGGAAAATGAAGATAAGCCCGGGAAATATTTAATTATGGAGTTAATGCTTGATTTTTGTTCCCAAATAAATGTGCACCAAAAAATCAGATATGGTGTAGCCAATTATCTTGTGTGCAACCGGTATGAGAAAAGATAGGAATCAGTCCAGGAAATGAGGTTTAAATACAGTTATGAGAGATGTTAAATTTCCTAGTCTGAAATTTCAAAGAATTAGTCCAGATTTTTGACTCATTTTTCGAAATTTGTGTGATTTATTAGTTTGCTAAATTTATACTGCACAAATATTCAATAGAAAGCTAAATGCACAATGCATTTTCGTAATATACTACATTATAGTTTATATTAATCATTAAGATGATATTGAAGAATAATTGCATTTTATGTCGTTGGTAGTGGTAGTTTGTTCAGTAATTGAGGTCATCTCTTGTTAATAACAGGACTAAATACAGTGCGCTTATAGACTAAAAAGTTATGATGTGTATTGGAAAAGAGTTTATTTATCGATAACATGAACCGTTCTAAAACATGTACTTCATCAAAATCTACATGTCATACAAAGGTGCTCAGTATATGAATACGCATACATAAATCTTAATAATTGTTATTGCTAAATATTAACACGGTCTAGGCAACAGCTGCATATAAATGTCTACCTGAAGTCAAAAATTAAAATAGCGTCAAAAGTTCGCAACATTATCAACCAAAAATACTCTCCAATAATATCATTCCCCAAAAACCAAAACGTCCCATATTTCATCCGAACTTTCATCACAGCCTGCACTCTCAACAAATGCAATTTGTTAATCCTTGTCCTCCGCTTGGCATAAGCAAACTCTGCTCTTAGTCGATGGAAATGCGTTACGCGCCCTGCCTTTTCCAGCGCCGAACAAAACATCGGCAGACCTATACCGTGTGTGACTGTTAATCCAACGAACAATATTACAAACGAAGTATAGGCAGGAAAAGTAACAAGTTCCACTGTGGCTTTTACCGAAACCCAACAGGAAACTACCAGTGACCAAAACCCAATCGTCATTACCAAATACAATCCTACGTTGAAAGCTATCTCCATTTTTTTGAAAAGCAATATTCCGAAGGTGTAATATGGGCAAAAGCCGGATGAATCCCGAACTCTAACAAACAACGTCTGCAATGCTTTGTCAGCTCTCTTAAATATAACATAAAGGCAACAAGTGCAAAACAATGTGGATCTGCAAAATTCCGCACCTGCGCAAAAGGTCAAAGTGAATCGACCAATCAAATCAATAATTATCGATTCCATGCTTCTGTATTTGGGGTCTGGGAGGAGCGCCTCGAAGATGTAGTATGTGCAGTCAAAATTAGTATACAAACCGACTAATGCGATACCTGCTGCAGCTGTAGATCCAACTGGAATTACCACGAATGCTATCATTAGATTAACGCTATCCAACTTCTTCTGTGTACCATATCTTTGTCGGCTGGTTTTATATTCTGCAAGAAACACATCGAGTTCAATGAAGTGTTTAATTATGCCATAACGTGATGTACAAATGTGCATTTCTTCAATTACCTTCATCAAATTCATCTGCAATTTCAATAATTTCGTTGAAAGCCGACAGCATTGTTCGTCTGTATTGAAAACATATGTGCACCAAAATGCCCATAGCAGCAAATACAGCCCAACTCAACATCAGTATCGCACCGTTGACCCGAGTGAAGTCCTTCTGTGGAGCGATGTACCCATAATAGAAGGTCGTTGCAAAACACATCCAGCCATATATCCATATGAAGACGATTAATAAGAAATATGGGACCCATTTTATGATTGGTTTGTTATGAACTAGTTTGGAATTTTCATAGTCCCACTTTAATGGGAAAGGCCACATGTATAGGTGGAATAAGGACAGCAGGCGAAATGAAATTACTTCGAATTTTTCGAGTACCATTTTGCGAATTTCTGAGAGCTAATTAGCTAACTTTAGTTATATACTTGAGATAATTATAACAAAAATCTCTGAATCTGAGAAACGATGATGCTTTTGATGTATGATTGGCGGTATTACTATTTGACGTGTTGGCTACCTAAGATATCTGGGATCTAGTACGTACAAGTCTCTACAAAAGTAACTGAACCTTGATTCACCTAGGCTATGATTTATATTAAGCTTTAACAATAGCTACTTTTACGACGTTTCTAGGAAATTTGTCCTTCATCTGACCACAAAATCTAATAACATTTACTATTTTGTAAGTATCAAGCTTTGTGATTGGAAGTAGGGAATGACGCAAAACTCCACGATTTTATTTCTGAAATTATTCAAAACAGCAAATTCAAAAGCATAAAAACAGTTTTTCATTATTCATATTTTTTGGGTTGTATATATGTAGAAGACTTTTTAATACTATCGCTCATTTGCGTCGTTTCTCAGGAGTACTATATTGCGACGTCGAATTGTATCTCTATAAAATATTTTTGCAGTACATATTGGATACGTAATTCGAATAATAAGGACGTGTATATAATTTTGTTGCACAATTCTTGTAAAATGTCTTGTAAAATGTAAATCATCTAGAATTTATTCGAATTCAAGATACATAAGTGGTCCACATCCCATGGAATAATGTTGGATCCTGTCGGGAAGAAAATTTTGAACTCACCAGGAACTAGAGCAATTTGTTGCATCATGTTTAAACATATCCGTAATAGTAGTAGTATATGCTGGCCAAAGATCAGTTGTGGAAAGTTCTACCGGATTTCTTACCTAACGTAATATGAAACGTTACATCTTTCGTAAGAATGTTAAACTATGTGAGGGTATTGATGAAAAATATCATTTATTATTGCTTACAGCCACGCCTCTGGTTAATATTACATATTATTATTCCCGGACATGAGAAATAATATTCATGGCATTTCAATTTATGCATGCATAACTTTTTGAATAATATTTTGCCCAACTGACTCCTGGCAAAGCGGGTGCAAATAATAATACCATTTAAAATGACTTTTGAAGTGGTGATTACGCGAAATATCCTCGGAACCTTCGTGTAACTTCAAATTGTCCTATTAACTTTCCAGAGTTCGATTCCATAGATCTTCTGATGTAGGACGTGTACATAATATACTTTGCAATTTGTGCTCATGTTGTGTTAACTATTTTCGTCGGCATCTTCCTAATGCTCAGTTTCCTTGTCCATCATTTTAAATGCTAGTATTCAATAATATGGAATACTATATATTATGTAATCAGCAATCCAAATGTATATTTTAAAGTGAAATTTAGGCCTCATATCGGCATATGCTTCAACCAAATGAATTGTATGACATGAACGGAAATTTAATACGTAATTTGCAGACCTCCAACAATTCCTTGTTATTGCAAAAATGGAGCATACCAATGCAATGTTCTGTGTCTACTTCTTGGCTCTGGGAAATCAACTGAAGACGTTCAGTAGTTCCCCAAATCTTTTGCAGGTGGTGGAACGACATGTACCTCTTGAGCTCGGCTTCAATCCAGCACTTGTATTCATTTAAGCTGCTAGCGGAGACGCGGATTAACATATTGCTTATTGGAAATTTTGCATGCCATGCAAAGTAACTTACATGAGAGTGACTCAATGAAGTATTATAGAATGTGAAAGTCATTCCTGCCGTATACCTCGACATATGCACTAGTCTAATACCCGCAGGTCCATTTATAACCACATGAGCAGATTCAGCAAAACAATACTGTGAAACAATATAGTAGCAATGAATAAACGGTCCGAAAACGTTTCTGCCGACATTTGTCATTTCCTTTCTCTCACGATACGGTTGCAATAACTACAGGACATTTAAAAAGTATTCACACTTGCTTATTATATTGTTTATAAGTTCACCATCGCTTTCAGCTAACATGTGGAATGGTTCCACACAAATTTCGAATTAAAGGGCAGATATATTTATTCGCCACATGCTTGAAGGTAATCTTTAATATTTGCATTGTCACTTAGATGACATTGATGGTACAATGTCCAATGGAAGTAATGCATTTAAATATCATTCCGACTTCGTTAGAAGAAACGTCACAGGTTAGCAAGAGAAAGTCAAGGTCAAATGTTTTTTCAGAAACTTTTAGTACATTTGTTACCTTAAATACAGTCTCATCAGTGTATCCTCCGTGAATATATATACTGACCATTATGAACGTAAAAATAAATATTGTCTGGACAGAATGCCGTCCTTCTTTAATTTCGTCTTTAATATCATATAAATATTAGGATGATTAATTTGCTTGAATTTGTCTAGATGTTCTTATTCATTTTTAACCTGTCAGCCCTCTCCAGTTAACACTACCTCGTCGTTATTTCAACGTATTTGTGCAAATCCTCTGTATTTTTCAAGAAAATCGATTGAAGTGCAAAACGTGATCATATGCAGCCAATATGGCTATACTTGTAAAATATTGTACTGCTGTCATGTCTTTCAATGGTAAAGTTCGCAATGTAACTTGTCATGCAAAGCAAGTTCAAAACGTACTAGGAGCATTTATATTTGTATTTACATACAATTAAAGGAGTCGTTATCACTTTCTATAACTATCAACTTGTGTTGACTCACCGATTTGTGATGCGATATTAAAACGGTTTGCATATTGGGTTTGGACATTTCACAATTAGAAATGTTGTAAAGCAAGTGCGATAAAGAATGCTCAAAAATGTTACCAGAAAAGGACGCTTTTACTGGGATTCGTAGTTTTGAGAACAGAGATGACGGTGCTTGTGTCCAACTGTTCTAAATAGAACTCGAATCTTATGACTTGTGGGTGGTGATTGTAAGCTTGGAACAATCGCCAATTCTTTGCCAGTAAACGCAAAATGATGGAATGAGGGGAGAGACGAGACGACGGTAGTTAACAATAATAACAGACTTTATTTACTTTTAACAATTAACTATTTTGACTTGACTTGCTAATTAACTTGCTCTCTAACTTGACGATAATTTTGATGATGAAAACTATACTGCTGACTTGACACGAATGAATGCACGCCAAAAACGCGAGAATTACTTTCTTGCGTGCATTTACCCAACTACTAAACTTTCGTTGTACTGACAACGCTGACGGCATTGTTACAAACGCTTTTGACTACTTTTTCCCTAATACGTAGTAACATCTTTTGCACCGGCTTTGCACCAAAGTATGCACCGTGTTTATTTGGTAGACGGAAAGATACTATAAATCGATATTGTACGATCTTCTTGCCCCGAGTGAACTTATCCGTTATTTGCTAAATATGTTTTGGCTAACATATGGTAATGCTATACGCAACCAGAAATGTGTTGATACTCTCGTAACCAAGAAGTAACATTTAAAAAAAAACCTTTGATAATGACTTGACTTTCGCAATAATTAATTAAGAGCGGAGAAGCAATCTTGTAACAGTGAAGCCATCCTCTTTTTGTAAGCGTAATATTTGGAATGAAAAGAAATGCAAAATGATTTCTAACGGAGCACTTGTAAATGATAGTAGGATAACTCCCTAATATTATTGGATGAATAAAAAAATTGGTATTGATATGTATTAGTTATAATTGATATGCAAATCACTGAATCCATCAGGCGGCTTGAATGATTTTGACATGCAGATTTTTAAATACAATAAACTAAATCCACGATCATAGTATTGAATTTTTGCGTAGTGTTAGTGTTGGCATTCGTCATCCGTTTATTTTGCGAATCGAGTAAGTATTAATACCATCGAACCTGTTCTAATGATAGAAAGTTCGCAAGTGATCGTATTGGAATTTGCTTATGTTAAATTGTATGTTTCTATTGCCAACCATGAATTTTTATTAGCAGCGTAATTGTAATATTTACATATAGTATAAATTAATGTTTTTTTTTTCAAATCAGAGATTTGCTTATGTCATGCCAATAACTATGTAGTTTACAACATAACCTGCCCAGCGGACGAGGTTCATTGGTAAGGTTAATACGTGAATACAATTTAGAAATTTAGAACAATAGAATTGATGTTGACGCAGACATGAAAGACAATCTATAAAAAACAACACTGAAATGTCCCAATAAATGCTTAATTCAAAATATTTGTTTGTATATTTTTAGGCAATCAGACTTGAATTGTCTACTTAAAATCAATGATAAGAATAGCGTCAAACGTTCGCAACATTATAAACGAAAAATACTCTCCCATAATATTCTTTCCCAAAAGCCAAAATGGTCCATATTTTAGACAAATTGAAGCGACCGCGCAAGCTCTCAACAACAGGAACTTTTTTGTCCTTGTTGTCGGCCTCGTAAAAAGCTAGTTCTGCTACAATCCAATGAAAATGTGTAACACACACCGCCTTTTCCAGAGCAATTCACATTATCAATATTGCAATGACATGTGCGATAGCGGTTCCGATGAACAGTAAAACAAACCCGATGTACACAGGCAAAGTTATGGATGCTACCGTCGTCTTTAATCGAGTCTACAAGTTTATTTGAATATCGCATGGATTGGGTTGAAAACTGAGTTGAGTTTTCAGCGGTCTCACCGCACGTAGTAAGATGCAAGTTCACAGCTATTTTGTTGCTCTACAACAACAAAGATGTGAACTTGCAACTTACTTCCTCAAGTAGCCCCAAAAAAATTCTCAGTTCTCAACTCAATTCATTTGCATTGAGTTCAGTTTTTTGTAACGAAAAATTCTTACAATGGTTAGCCGTTAAAGTAGTAATTGGGAATTATTACTGTAAACTCTGACGGTCATAAGACCGGTCCCCGGCTCTTGTGGTAAGTACATTTACACAACACATCGATTGGATGGTATTAAAGTGGAATCATTTCGTAGATCTGTAATAATGGTGGTGTATATTTTGTGTTTCTAATTGGAATTAACGTTCCATCAATCCATTTTATGATTATCTTCTCACAGAGCAGCTTCATTGTCAGTCATTTGTAATACCAGTATACCGTACGTGATCAATAGTCCACATGTATACTACAACCGGAAATATTAGTAACCAATAAACCTTAGCATACATATGTCAAATCAGCAAGTTATGAACTGAGAGCAAGTATATTGTTCACCTTACCGAGCCCAAAAATTCTGATTATTGTGAAAAAGGAGCATCCCGGTGCAATAGGATGGGTGTCAACTTCCTGGCTCACTTTAATCAGCTGAAGACGCCCACTAGTGTCCAAATTCTTTTGCATGTGATGGAACGATAAAGTACGTTCTGAGGTCGCCTTCAATCTATCATTTGTAATAGCTTACGATGTTCGTCAGAATTGTCAAACCAAACAATGTTACGTAAAAATGAAGATGTGCAATGCCTTACACGAGAATGAGTCACCGAAGCATTATAAAAAGTGAAAGCCCTTCCAGCCGAGTAAGTTATCATAAGCAATACCCAAATATCGGCAACACTATTCAGAACAACGTGAGGACTTCCAGCAAAAACGTCGAGTGCAGCAATATAGTAGCAAAGAATAAACGAACCAAATACATTTCGGCCGAGCGTTGCCATTTCTTTCATTGCCCGGTTTCCTTCCAAAAAACTATAAAGTGTTTGACAATTTATAAATATCATATTTACGTAATGTTAGCATGTACGTAATAGAGTTATGTTAACCTGAGAAATGTTTCCGCACGAACTCAGAATTAAAGGACGGAGATTTTACTTGCCCACATCATAAAAGTATTTGCATAGTCGGAATGCTATATCAGACTTTTTTGGAAATTCCACACTCGGTATGTAGGATTATAGTATAATGAAGTGGAAACTCAATGGTACTCATATTTGACCCCAGGGCCCTCGTTGACCGGGGCCGCGGGTCAAAATATTCCCAAAAGTGCTTGAACGGTGCACGCTCTACAGACGAGAATGTTAAAGATATTTCAAAAATCTTTTTTGCATTACCATGAGAAGTAAATTTGAATTTCTCACATTGGCCCAATTTATTTGGTCACCGCGATATGATGGATGATGGTAACTAGTGGATGTTCAAAAATGTTCCCAGAAAAGAATTTCATATTTTTACTGGAATGGGTAGTGCCATCTCCTGCACCAGATTTGCAGAAAAACGTATATGTATGCTAATATGATGTGTATTAGAACGAAGAACAGCCTGTATGAATATATCAGAAAATGAACGTAGGTAGATGATTCTTACTCCCAAGACTGCAACGAGTAATTGGCATAAATAGTATCAATGCTGGTACATTGGGCAATGAATGCCGCACTCAGTTTTAATAAATAATTAACCAACTGTGATTGGCAGTCTCTCTCCAAAGAGCAGGTTCCTTTTGGTAGCTTGAAATAAGATTATTAGTAATGAACGCCCCAAATGTGTCTTTGAAATATAGTCTTCATGTGGTTAAAGGTACAGATGCCCGGAAAAGGAATCAACTATTTACCTGAAGCGAGTCACCGTAAATGTGTGGATGTCTTTACTTGGGATTAGTGCTACTTGCTGGCTTAATCGAAACTGAGGAAATGAAGTGACATTTTAGGAACGATGGGCTGACAGCGAAATTGTTGCTGTCGGCCGTGCAAGATGTACCAATGTATAAACAACATGTATAACAATGTATAAAACTGGCACACACGTGAGTCACTTCTGGCTTATATTAAACATTTGGCGAACCTCATATACGTTTTTGTACGCGTTTTTAATGGCTTTTTGAAATCTTGCGTTCACTACATGCTTGAAGGTAAGAGCAAGTATGACACATTCAACGAGAATTAGACTGGACACATAGAAAATCCTATACATGATAAAATTTGCATCAAAGTAGTCATACGAAATTAATTCAAAGTTTTCGCAACTTCAAATGTTCAACTTCGCAAGTTATTTTCAAAAATGTATGAAATCCGCTCAGGTCAAACACTGCTGGCCCAAAGTTAATTCCTTGAATCATGGAACTGATCGTTACGGACATAAAGATGAAGACTAACTAATTAATGGAGAAAGGCATTATATTTTACAATGCATTTTATGCAAGTAATTTAGTAATTTGGAATTTCGTACAATTATTTGAAGCGTGTCATTTCTTCTCTGGCTGCCGGTAACAATGCTCATTTGGACATACTTGCAAAGCTCCTTCTGCTTTCTCCAAAGCACCCATTGAAGAGCAAACAGTGCCCCTGCACATCCAACGCTAGCAGCTAGGTAGAAAGTTGAACATATATCGTGCCTATTGTCAAATAATTTATGTACAAGACTACTAGTGAGCCGCAGAATATTCATGAAGATAATGAGTATGTGAACGGATGCTGCGATGAGCTAAGGAAATGTTATACATTATTGCCCGCCGTACTTTAAATCACACAAAGTTTTATTATAAAAAAATTCTCACCTATGTAGGCAAAGATTTGTGGACAACATACACATCCGATGCACGACATACCACAAGATAGAACGGTGCGACTCAAAATAGAGAACGTATCGTGAGAAGCCAAAGCTGTTAGAGCTTCTCATGAAACAAAGATAATGATCAAGATCCGCTCTGATCACACAAATAGGTAGTTAAGCACTCGCGACAGATTAAATCAGATATAAAGTGGCTAGCAATCAAGAGTTGCGTTCTGTGGTGTAATCGGTAGCACACCCGACATGTTCTTGGGAGATGCCAGTTCGAGCCTGGCTGGAGCAATTCATACTTTTGCGTGCTAGCCACATAAATATCTCATTGGTGGAGCTGTCAAGTCGACTCCCTACTCTCACAAAAAAGCGTCACCCCAAACAAAGTAAATATCATTACATCTGTCGTCAAAATTCACAATTAAAAATAAAAAAGTAGAGTGCTCGCGATTCAAATAAAAATGATTAAATAGCTCCCACTCTCAAACGGGAAGAGGGGAGTCGTGAGAAGCCAAAGCTGTTAGAGCTTCTCATGAAACAAAGATGATGATCAAGATCCGCTCTGATCACACAAATAGGTAGTTAAGCACTCGCGACAGATTAAATCAGATATAAAGTGGCTAGCAATCAAGAGTTGCGTTCTGTGGTGTAATAGGTAGCACACCCGACATGTTCTTGGGAGATGCCAGTTCGAGCCTGGCTGGAGCAATTCATACTTTTGCGTGCTAGCCACATAAATATCTCATTGTATATTCAAATAGGTTCAGTAAGAAAGGATTTGAAATTGTAAAGTTAACCGAATTTGCCATTTTCATATGGTAGAGTTTCAGAATGTTGGTGGATATGCCTCTCGCGCGACAGAAATTAAATACGCCGATTCATGTACGAAGGTATTTCGAAAAAGGATGCATCAATTTTGATAAGGCATATCCCAAGGACGACTAACCCTGATAAACGGATTTACATATGACCAGATAGAGAAAGATTAGGGATTTCGAATGACGTATTAGTCGCCCTCGAGCTCACTTGCTATCCATAGTTATTGGCTGTAATATATACAACCGTGGTTTTCTCAGCCCAGGGTATTACTGAACCACTGGTGACGCCACTTTTTATAAAGTCCGTTTCAGCGAATTTAGTTATGAGTAAAACGACGAAAGATGGTGTGAATCCACTGCCAAACCGATTAGCTATTTCTCAGTGGTTTAAGGTTCTAATGCGTGATAACCAATCACTAGAAGAGGCACCGAAACCAAGAAGACCTCTTCCATTTTTGCACATAAACAGGTACATAAAATATGACGCTTGTTTCCTGACTCCGTAAACGAGTATTGTGACCGAAGTAATACTACATACATTCAACCATAACTAAAGGGCCCCAGGCTTTTATTTTGATCAACTAAAAGGATACCACATCAAGATACAGGACAAAACAAATGTGATGACAAATTTTCGTTTTTTCATGAAGTTGTGACTTGTTGCATTTAATAGGCCGTTGAACAAAATCTACACGAGATAAATTTATTCAAACCGTACATGCATTTTAGCAACTCTTATGCGAAATCACCTGACTACTTTTTTGTTTCACATGTGCAACATTACATTCATAAGAGGATGCACATCTCGGATGAACAGGCGAAAAAAGTACAATTTCATGGGTTCGACATATAGGTCCCGCATTCTCCAGAAAAGATATCCATACTCGTGGACAAATGTGGATAAGATACGTACGACTCAGGGGAACGTATATACGAAATATTGCTCGAGTACGTCAAAACGTTGCCAAATCAGAACGAGTCAAAATTGATGCATCCTTTTTCGAAATACCTACGTATTCATTCATTCATTTGAAAATGTGGAAACAATTGTTTTTTCAGTGCATAAAATAGCTTAATTAAAATAATACAAAGGTTGCCCATACTTTGTTCAGCCACTTTAACAATTGCAATAATTTCGAATACAATTTTTTTTCGAGTGATTTGTTCTTGTAATATGAAAGCCACGTTGATGAACTACAGTCCTGCACCTCCTTTTCTACGATTCAAATGCTGTGCCGACAAGGGCACGAGAATTCTTATTCCATTCTTCTTTGGCACATTTCCATTGACTATACAAAGCACTGCCCAGACGTTTCCAGATCGCTTGTCTGAAGAACACGAATCCAAAAATATACATTGGAGGTATGTCGGGCGACCTGGGAGGTATTTCTGAATTGGAAAATTGGAAATTAGCGTTATTATTTTATTATTATTATTATTATTATTATTATTATTAGGTCCATTATTTTACATTGACTCCTCCGAATACAGCAGCGTTTTCCTTGCCGTGTGTGAAGACGCTGCATCATGGTAGACGTACACATTAGACTCGTCCCCTGTGTACAATTTAGACATTTCCGTGATAACCAAGGGCTTCTGGATATCCTCCACACATCTGTCCGCATTAATCTTTACATTTGGTGGCATCTTCATAATGGGAAGTACACCGCGGTCCCAAGAATCACCAATGATCATCAACTGGTCACCAAATCTTTCTCTGATCTTGCACATCCACTTTGATGGCACGTTTTCTCCAACTTTTACGTAGAAAATCTCCCTTTTCCTCTCGCAATAATCGACCCCGAATAGTGCCTATTCGAATGTAACAACGTGTTCCCATTTATCTCCAGATAGATGGCGCTGTTACAGCTTCCTTGCATTTAAATTCCGTTTTGCGATGTGCGATGGCTGTAAGACATGTACAACGCTCTACTACCATTACTGGAAACCCATATCATCAAGAATTATCTCACCGATAGTTCCTTCAGACACACCAAGTTGCCTGCACAATTGCCTTTGACTTGGCGGCTTTTCCTTGGTACACGTGTGCCGGACCGTCTTATGACCTACGAGGTACGTTTGGGACGAGGGTGGGTTTTCTTGGGGAATTGTAGTCCCAGAGTCCTTTCTTTCCTACGATCTACTTCCCCACTCATCACACTCATGTTTGTCGGCTCTGGAAACGTCGTAATCTTGAACTTTTTAGTACTTTACGATTGACATTTCCGACCTTCCTTCCTTGGAAAGCTGTTTTATAATAATGTACTGAATAACTAATGTACTGAATAAGATTATTCAATTAAAAAATACATACGTACTTGTATTATACATATAAACAAAATGAATAAAACGTATATAGTTTCACGATTAAAAAGAAAAGAAAGTAAAAATTCCCTGCTACGAGGACAACGCTGAGCTCAAGTTTAACATGGGCAAAGCAACTGGAAGGAAACATTTTAATGAGCATAAATATACACCTATTGGGGAAGTTGTGATTTAATGGTTTATCTGTCATATTCATAATAAAATTACATAAAATTATAGTATTTTAATCGCTAAGGGCTTTGCCATAAGTATCGAAATCAATTAGACCTCACTTTGGCTACTGACAAAACTAGCAACTATATGTGCAATAAGGTAATCAAGAGGAAGGAGAATATTTCATTTCTTGAGTTCCATATTGTGGCCTGTAATTACCTGAATTGATTAAAATTTAATGAAATGTATATTAGCAGCCTCTGTAACTTAAGTAGATATGTTCAGTGTAGTTATAAATGCATGTTATAATTTATACCCCGAAAAATCTTACGGCAGAATTTACTAAAATTTAGTATACCTGGGTAACGTGATGCATAGATTCCATATCCGCAATAAAAAGTGCGCCCCCTCATCCGGCGGAGCTATAATCAAAAACCCGATCCGGAGTGGGAAAATGAAAAAAAAAATGTTTATTGTGAATTCGGATAGGGAATTAAAATTGAAAAACGGGTGTGAAAGAACCACCTGTCAAATCTGGCACCATTGGACGGTATAGCCTTTCAAAGATAGGGGTTTTAATATGTTCACCTTTGTGAAATATAAACAAATGATTGCGGGTTCGGGCAGTAAATTAAAATTTCAATAAATTTTGGAAACTGCAATACATTTTCACTTGATCATCGTCAAGCTTTCTCTACGCGCATTCTTTCTCTCTCCCTCCGCAAGAAGCAGATAGTTATCAACCTACTACATAGGATCGTAATGGATATGCACGTGCACACAGCTACGTTAGGTAACTGATGTCTTGGTGCAAACGGGTGGGTTTAAAATGTCGTTCTGCTCTCCGTACGTTGCGCTTTTCTGTATGTGCTTCATTTGATTGTAACCTCGCTCCCACCCGCAACCTGTAACGGGTGGCGAGGCGAGGCGATATGTATTATGCGTTTAATTCATTTTCATTATCAGTATTCCTGTTTGCAACAATTAAACAAATTATTGCACACGTATAAACATCTTTGGCAATGATGTCATGCTCAAAACGCGTATGCGTCTTTAGGCAATGGCGTTTTATAAAAATTATAAGCTTTATATTTCCAAGATTGAAGTATCAAGGATTTATTCTTGACTTTAGACTCACTTTTTAAAAATTTGTATGATAAAGCTTATTACATTTATAAAATAGCACAAATATTCATTGGAAAGCTATAAGTGCACAATGCAATTCCTGTAATGTACTACATATAGTTTATATTATTCATTTAACATGATATTGATTACATTGATTGATTGATTGAGATAAATTTCCAATTTAGCAGCAAGTTTATGACAACTCAAAAATTGCCGTGTAATTTCCAAGATTTGCCGGATTGATACCCACGTATACATTCCCGAGCCACACTAATAAACTCACAGTCAGTAAGATTTCATTTACAAAATATGCATATTTACTTTATTCACTTGTACAAAATGATGAGACCATATTTAATTTATAGATATACATATTTACTGTGCTTAATGAAATTACAATACCTGAATCAGTGAAATCGGAATTCTGTAAAAAAAGGAAATGGCGATTAATTGCACTTTATGTAGTTGGTAGTGGTAGCTTGTCCAGTAATTAAAATCATCCGCTTATGATAACAGTACTAATTATAGTGTACTTATCGACTAATAAGTTATGCTTTGTATTATAAAGGAGTCTATTTATCGGTGATATGAATCGCTCTAAAACATGTACTTAATCACAATCTACATACGTGATGCAAATGTGTTTAGTGTATAAATGCTCACACTTAAAAATAATTACTCACACATGTAGTAATTACTGTTATTGCTAATCATTGACATGTTCTACTAAATAGCTACCATAAAATGTCTACTTGAAGTCAAAAATTAAAATAGCGTCAAAAGTTCGCAACATTATCAAACAAAAATACTCTCCCATAATATCCTTCCCCAAAAACCAAAACGTCCCATATTTCATCCGAATTGGCATCACAGCTTGCACTCTTAACAGATGCAATTTGTTAATCCTTGTCTTCCGCTTGGCATAAACAAATTCTGCTCTTAGTCGATGAAAATACGTTATGAGCACTGCCTTTTCCAGCGCCGAACAAGCCATTGGCTGAGCTATGCCGTGTGTGATAGTTAATGCAACGAATAACATTACAAACGAAATATATGCCGGAAACGTAATAAGTTCCACTGTGGTTCTTACCGAAACCCAACAGGTAACTACCAGTGACCAGAACCCAATCGTCATTACCAAATACAATGCTACGTTGATAGCTCTCTCTAGTTTTTTGAAAAGCAATATTGCCAACAAGTAATATCGACAAAAGCCGGATGAATCCCGAACTCTTACAAAAAGCGTTTCCAACGATTTGTCACATCTCTTAAATATAACATAAATGCAGCAAGTGCCAAACAATCCTGATCTGGCAAACTCAGCACCCGCGCAAAAGGTCAAAGTGAATCGACCAATCAGAGCAATTATGATCGTTTCCATGCTTCTGTATTTGGGGTCTGGGAGGAGCGCCTCGAAGAGGTAGAATGTGCAGTCAAAATTAGTATACAAACCGATTAAAGCGATACCTGCCGCAGTGGCAGATCCCGCTGGAATTAGCACGAATGTGATCAGTAGATTGACGCTCTCCAACTTTTTATGATTACCATATTTTTGTCGACCGGTTTTGTATTCTGCAAGGAACGCATAGATTTCAATCAAATGTTTAGTTACGGCATAATTTGATGTGCAAATGTGTCTTGCCGCAATTACCTTCATCAAGTTCATCTGCAACTTCAATAGTCTCGTTGAAAGCCGACAGCATCGCACGTCTGCATTGAAAACATATTTGTACCAGAATCCCCATAGCAGCAAATGCAGCCCAACTCATCATCAGTATCGCACCATTGAGCCGAGTGAAGTGTTTCTGTGGAGCGATGTAGCCATAAAAGACGGTCGTGGCAAAACACATCCAGCCATATGTCCATATGAAGATTGTTATTAAGAAATACGGGACCCATTTTATGATTGGTTTGTTGTGAACTAGCTTGGAATTTTCATAGTCCCACTTTAAAGGGAAAGGCCACATGTATAGGTGGAATAAGGACAGCAGACGAAATGAAATTACTTCGAATTTCTCGAGTCCCATATTGAAACGTGTTATGAATTGAATTAGTTAGAGGAGATTACCAAAATGTACGTAAACAACTGATCTAACTTAAGTGGAGGTCCACCGCTTAGTTTAATATATTACTATTATCAGTATAGTTCGTTGTAATAATTTTCTAAACTGGTACAAAAACACCCGGATAACCACCTTTTCCAAGTATGAGTATTTGATTCGGCACTTCATACTCGACTCTTCGACTTCCAGAAAAGTTAAGAAGAATATAACTTATGACAAAGCTGACGTTTATGACGCTAATGAAACGGATCGTTACTAGGCGGAAGTTGAAAATAAGTCGAAGAAATATCTAGTTATGGAATTCATTCATGATATTCCTTCCAAATGTAGGTTCCAAGGAAGCATACATCGCGTCTTCCATATTGAATTGCACATTAGTGTATGTGGAATGGTATGACAAAAGATATGCATCACTCCAGGAAATGAGGTTTAATTAACAATAATGAAAAACTTCATGTTTTCAGGGATAAATTAACAAGACAGTGTTCATGACATTTCGTGAATGTTTGGAAATTGGGATGATGGAACTTATTACATTTATTAAGTGGCATATTAAATGTATAACAGGAAGTTATATGTGCATAATGAGCTTCCTTAATATATTACAAATAATGGATATTGTTGATTAAGATGAAATTTATAACAACTGTATTGATAAGTTTGCCATTAAGTCAGCCGGTTCAAGACCACTCAAGGCTTAGTGTGTAATTTCCAACGACAATGATACCCACGTTTTCGATTTTTGAGCTAACATAATGAATTATGTAAGATTTTAATTCAAAACGTATGCATGTTATCCACATGCACAAAATGAAGAAATACTATTTAATTTATAGTACTATCTACTGAGCAAACTTTTAAAAGTTATTTCAATTACAAAACCGGAATCAGTGCAATCACGATTATGCAATCAAACGTAAATAATTGTATTTTATGGAGTTGCTAATTTGTTCGGTCATTAAAGTGAGCTCATTTTGATTACAGTATTTTTGAGTGTGTCCATATCGATTAATATTTTATGTTTTGTATTACAATAGAGTAATTCTATGATTTACTGGGATTATAAACATTTCTTAAATATGTAATTACGATTAGTTAAACCATCATTTAATTACACAAGGGTTCAGATTTTGGATATGCATACTAAACTGTTGGCAATTGTTACAACTAAACACCGACATGGTTTAGATAACATCCTCCAAGAATTTCCTTTTTATAATCGATAATCGGAATAGCATCAATGGTGCGCAGTATAATCAACCAAAAATATCCTTCAAAAAATCAATTCCCAATAACCAAAACTACCCATGTCTCGGACGAATTGGTATCACGGCTTACATTCTCAACTGATGCATCTTATGACTCCGTGTCCTCCGTTTGAAGTAAGGAATAGGTCTTAGTCGACGCGTAATACCCTCTGCCGTTTCCAGCGCCGAACGAACCATCGGCAGTGCTATGTCGTTTGTCATTATTAAAGCCACAATCAGTAGTACAGACGAAATATATAAGCTGGGAAAATAGTACGTGCTATTTTTACCGAAACCACCGGAACAATTCCCGATCGACAATACTCAGCACCTGCACAAAAGGTTAGTGTGAATCGGCCAATCAAAGCAAACTTGATCATTTCCATGGTTTGGTATTTGGGGTCCGGGAGGTACGCCTGTGGAGTAAATACAGTCAAAATCAGTGTACAGACCGACTAACGCGATACCTGTCACAGCTGTTGATCCAGCTGGAATTAGAACAAATTCCATCAATTGACACTCTCCAACTTCTTGTGATTTCTATATTCTTTTCTGATGGTTCTGCATTCTACAAAACAATACTTTTATTTAGCAAATAAGTTCGTTATTGTATATGGTAATGCATGCACATTGTATAAATTACCTTTATATTATGTACATACATTCTTACTGTAACGCACGATGTTTGTCGGGAGTACTACGTTACGAAATTAAATTATGGACCGCTTTACAAAATATTCTTTGGACCAAGATATGCTGATTAATTAGTCGCAATTAAAATATTACAAGAGTCTGGAATTTTAGATTATTTTGATGCGCAATATTTGTCATGTCATTTCAAATATAATTGGACTAAAAATAATTTGATGACAATCTAAATGCATCACAATCTACATAAGAAATAGTATTGGGTTCAACGTGGAATATTATATTCGAGTTCACCTTAAAACAATTTCGTTGGTCATATAGCAAATATTTCGCAATAGATGTATAATAATACGATGCCGGTAAGATTCGGTTTAACAAATGCTAATTTATTTCTTACTTGGCACTATATTACAACGTTATACGTATTTCAGCCAGCGTCATGTATTTTATATATATGACTGTTTAATTTGTTCTTACATAAATTCTTTAACAATATGCGCAACGTATTCCCTATAAAAAACCAAATGACATTACTTTTGAAAAAAATGATCGGCAGATATACAAAGCCATTAGCACCTACGCAACAGTAAAAATAAATTCCCACGATAGGCTTCTAAAATGAGGTTTATGCATAATTCATTCGTATCCATTATATGTGTATCTTTCTATGTGTACATATTACATAGTGAACAAAAGTAGTAAAATTTAGAACGGCAAATCGGTTTAATTACGTTAAAATATGCCTGATGTTGCAAATGTGTAACAATAGTGTAGGTTTGTGTATATTCGGTTTACAATATGAATTCAACATTTATGAAACGTTTTTGTTATCATCCCAAAGAGCTGTTTCCTTGTCCGTCATTTGAAATACTAGTATTCCATACGTGATCAGCAGTCCAAATGTCTATCGTAATAAGAAACATAAGCATCCCATTATATAGTATGTACATGTACCAAACTAGCACTTCTGAACTGAAAGCGCCTTTTTTACTTTACCGAGCTCAAAAAGTTCCTGGTTATGGCAAAAAATGAGCATCCCAATGCAATCGGTTCACCGTCTACTTCCTGACTCACAGCAATCAACTGAAGACGTTCAGTAGTTCCCCAAATCTTTTGCAAGTGGTGGAACGATATGAACCTTTTGAGCTCGTCCTCGATCTAACATTTATAATCATATCAGCTGTTTAATGATGATGCCGATTGATATATTGGTTATTAAATGTTTAATTTGACATGTAAAGTAGCGTACACGAGAATGGGTTACTGCAGCAATATAGAAAGTGAAAGCCATTCCAGCAGCATAACTCAGCATAAGCACCAGGCCAAAATCAGCAGCGCTATTCAGAACGACATGAGGAATTCCGGCGAAAAAGGACAGTGCAGCAATATAGTAGCAAAGAATAAAAGGACCAAAGATATTTTTCCCAAGAGTTGTCATTTCCTTCATCTCCAGGTATGCTTTTAAAAACTGCAAAATGTTTGGAAAGTTATCAAAATCCCATGTGTGTAAAATGCTTCTATAAATGTACTCGTGTTGATTTAACCTGAGCAATGTTTCCGTACTCCTTCCGAATTATAGGACAAAATTTTTCATTAGCCATATGACTAAAAGTAAGCATTAATACTAGCATGGTCACTTGGATCACATTTATGGCGCAGAATCCAAGGGATAGAACGCAATTAAATATCGATCTGGCTTCATTTGAAGATCCGTCAGAGGCTAGCCAGAGAAAGTCCAGTCCACATGTTCTTCTCACCAACTTCAGTATATTTTTCACCTCGAACGCAGTCTGTCCGGTGTATCCTCCATGAATGTATGTACTGGCCATTATGATCGTAAAAATTAGTATTGTCTGGAGAAAACATACATTCTTAATTTCGTTTTTGATACCACTTAAGCGTTATGATAGTTAATTTGTTTCAATGCTTTATTTATTCCTACGTTTATTTTTAACTTCTCATTTCTTTCCTGTGTCCCCAATATCGTCGTCATCTGAACATATTTTCGCAAATCCTCTTGTCGTCTCCAGAACACCCATTGAAGAGCAAAAAGTGATCCGGCGCAGCCAATGTGACTCGACATGTAAAATGTTGTACTGATGTCATGTCTTTCAACAATGTAATTCACAACATAACTTGTCAAGCGAAGAAAGTTCAAAAGCAATATGACGGTATGAATGCACAATGAAACAAGCTAGAAACACATTTATATACTTGACATTTATTGCAATATACATATAGTTTAGTAATGTAGTTTAGACTGATGCAGAAAATTAAAATATTTTCACTCACCGATTTCCACCGTGATCTGTGTATTATGTACTCATCCGACTTGGGGCATTGTCATAAGCGAAAAGGGGCAAAGAAAGTGAAAGAAAGGATTTGCAAAAATGTTCCCAGAAACGGATTAGCAGCGTTCATTTGAATGGGTACTACCATGTTTTCCTTCAATTCTGCAAAAACGTAAACTCGTCTAAATTGACTTTCCTAAATTTTGGTGAGAGAAGCACGGGGTGGATTTTGCGAAAAATCCAATATTTGTGCCTGCTTTAAATGAAGAAATGAATTAGTAGCAAACTTCGGTTCCGCTGAGTTAATGAAGGCGGCATACGCCCATGAAAATCATGTTTATACCTAACCACTCAACCAAATTACAACAGTTGTCAATTCATTTTCTAATGTAATTGATTCGTATATGTATGGAGCCCAAAATGTAGTTTGATGTTGCTACCTTCATAGATGTAATTTTAATTCAATGTCGTTTTAAATATCATTCTCGCACACAATATTCTATTTGAGCATGTGGTAAATTAAGGGCAACACTATCGACGTACCACCATAAGCATAAAAACCGTGGAAACCAAACAAACTTACTGCCGCACTAATTAAGAGAATCTAATTAAGGGAATGTGAATGGTTATATTCATACTTGGAAAAATGAAGAAACCCAATAAATGTTTTCATGTTGGCATAGATACGTCCCTATATAATCCAACCAATAACACTCGCAAAGATGGATGGTATCTTTCAGTGCATATGTAGCACCAACCGCTTTCTAAAATATCTTCGTAAAAGTGCACGTTCACATTTTGCCTTAAGCATGTAAGAAAATATCAATAATTTGCTTACATGAACAATGAGACCATAATGAACAATACTAGTTGAGATTTGTCGGTGGGATTTGCGCAAGCCAAAAGCATTTTTCATTTCGTATTTGCGGATAGAGAAATGATAGGTTCTGATACCACCCAAAATCAAATTAACTCATCCGGTAAGAAAACATGCTGACAACAACAAAACAACAACGGAATAAGATGGTGTGGTTTTATTCTTCACTTATATAGTAATATACAATGTGAAAACAACATGAGAATGCAACAAAAATTAACTCCAATTCCTATAGCGACAATATGTTTGTGCTAATACATCAAGTATCTAATGTGCTTGCCTAACTAAATAACAGTTAACATGTGCAGAATACATAATAGCTAGTGTCGTAATTGTACTCATTTTTGTATGAAATATACTTCCTAACAAATAAATTCATATTTTCTACTTAAAATCTACAATCAGAATAGCATCAAAACTCCTCAGCGTAATAAGCCATATATACTCCCCCATGATATCCTTCCCCAAAAACCAAAACTGTCCATATTTTAATCGAAAAGGTGCCACAGCCTGCACTCTCAACAGCCGGATTTTGTTGATCCTCCTCATCCTGCGGACATACGTAAACTCTGCTACAAGACGATGAACGTGCACAACGCTCTCTGCTTTCTCCAGCGCCGAACAAATCATGGGCAGTGCTATGGCGTGTGTGGCGGTTAATAAAACGAACAGCATGAGAAATGAGGCATACGCTGGAAACGTTATTGCCTCAACTGTGGTCTTCACGGAGACCCAACATGTCACAACCAGTGACCAAAATCCAATTGTCATAACCAAGTAGACTCCAATGTTTACAATTGTTTCCATCTTTTTAATAAGCAATATGGCGTATGTGTAGTAACGGCAAAAGCCGGATGAATCACGAACCTCAATAAAAAGTGTGTGCAATGACTTTTCAGCCCGCTTAACTATAATGTAAATACAGCAGGTAGCAAATAGTCCGGAGCGACAGAATTCGGCACCTGCGCAAAAGGTCAAAGTGAATCGGCATATCAGTGCAAACACGATACTTCCAATACTTCGATATTTCGGGTCAGGGAGGAAGGCCTCAAGCAGGTAGTAAGTGCAGTCATAGTTAGTATACAGGCCAACTAAAGCGATGCCCACTGCTGCCACTGATCCAGCTGGAATTAGCCCAAACGCAATTATTAAGTTGACGCTTTCCAGTTTTCTGTGGCTCCTGTATTTTTGTCTTTTTGATTTATATTCTGAAAAGAACGCAAATTATTAACTACATGCTTTTCCGCATTTTTTAAATTATATTGTTTTCCTTACCTTCGTCGAATTCATCCGCAAGTTCTATCATTTCGTTGAAAGCCGATAGTATCGCATGCCTGCATTGGTA
Source organism: Sinella curviseta (assembly GCA_004115045.4). Taxonomy (NCBI): domain Eukaryota; kingdom Metazoa; phylum Arthropoda; class Collembola; order Entomobryomorpha; family Entomobryidae; genus Sinella; species Sinella curviseta. Next base: position 30,552,715 of record CM023200.3, on the reverse strand, counting down.
GCAGATCAGTGTCACAATGCCCATAGACTGAAAGATGGTGCAACTTAAAATAAGGACGACACCGTTTACTCGTGTAAAATCTTTACGAGGGTAAATGAAGCCGTAGATCAAAGTGGTTACCAGGCACATCCAACCGTACACATAAATGTGAACGGATACTAAAATAAATGGTATCCACTTGACAAATGGCTTGTTAAGAACTAGCTTCGAATTTGGGTAGTCCCATTTCAGAGGAAATGGCCACATGTACAAGTGGAATAGGGAGAGCAGACGAAATGCAATTATTTCGAATTTTTCAAGTACCATTTTGTGATACGAAATACCGATTTACCTACGTTTTGTATCAATGTTAATTTAGTACCAGCACAGCACAGCGTAGTCTAAACAGGAACAATATTCTTGTTTAGTGTCCTAGGTAACTTCTAACCTTGAAATTGCGATTTGAATTACTACAAATCATTGATGCCCAATGACTAAATGGCAGTAAGACGTCTGTTGTTCCAGTAGTCTCTTCCAACTTAACTTAGATCATATCCAAGAAGTAGAAATGTGAATCACCTTTCTTCAAATTGTGTCATAGCCGATGTATCTTTCGATTTTCAGAGTGGTATGGTGAGAATTTGAGAAAGGAGATATGAACTATCTTTGGGGAATTGAAGTTTAAGATTGATTCCCAAGTAAATACGTACTTTAGCATTCCTCTGTAGCACTTTATGGCGGACTGGTATGTATATTATAATTATATTACATAATAGCGTGTGCATATACAGGGCAAGTACGATGAAATGAAATAGTAAGGAAGGATATGGAACTTTTTTATGATGACAATATGAAAACTTAAAATTCCAGAGGGTATGGTAGCACACAATTATTCATGACGACTTTAATGTCTAACATACTATTTCTCTGGGGATTTTCTGGTTACGTGATTTTTATGAAATGAGGGTAATGTTCATATATTTAATATATTATTTTAATATATTATTCTTAATTTGTATTTTTGGGAAAGTATATTTTGGACAACGACTGACATAACATTATCCACTACCCACAAAAAATATGTTCTTGGATTAAAGTTATTAAACCTATTATTACATAAATTTCAACTTCTTAGATAACGTTCGAACATTGAGAGTAGATCAAACTCGATTACACAATTTTGTCATGAACTTGTGAAAACAAGTTTTGAGCTTCTTACATTGTATTTTATATTATTGATTTTAACCATATAGGACAAAGCCGAATGATGTTCACGAGTGATATTGTTTTAAATAAATTCCAAAATTAATGATACAACGTTTGAAAGTTATTTCAAATAAGCTTTTTAAATATACTTGTACACAACTACATGTACACAGGTGGAATTGAATAGCTATTTTCTCGGTGTGGAACAGTTAGTTCGTGGTAATTAAAAATTGAAGTGAGAACAATGCAAGCGAAGATCTGGTAATGATCGTATATGGCCTAAGTGCCATAGAGTTTGATTTCACCAGAGCTAAAACAGATTGTTAACGAATCCTGGTATCATATGTAATTAAAAGGGCAGCGAATGCATTGTAAATACATTTACTTACATAAATGAAATTTGATTGGTCACATGAAGGGACTGAAAAAAATATTTCGAATGCATTTGTTTGTCATAATCCTAACTTTTTTTAGAATACCTTTATATACCCGGATGTGTTCATCATAGTGTGTTTAATGTATATGGTGCACTTGCAATTTGAATTAACAATTTACTTGGTTTTGTTGTCACTCTGCTACCATACGGCGCTTTCCTTGTCTGTCATTTGAAATACCAATATTCCGTACGTAACCAACAGGCCGAACGTCTGTAAAATATGAAGTGAAAGTCAGCAATTAGTATTGGTCCAGTTTAGTGATTGCAAATTGTGTACAATGAAGACGTCAATATTTTATCGAGCTCAGAAATTTCTTTGTGATTACAAAAAAGGAACAACCCAGTGCAATAGGTTCTGCGTCAATTTCCTGTGTCACAGCAATCAACTGGAGACGTTCAGTTGTTCCCCACAACTTCTCTTCATGATGTAATGATATGTACCTTTTGATGTCACCTTCAATCTAATACATACATTTAATCAATGTACTCATTTATTATAACAATCATCTTATGAGTATATCATTGTAGATGAAGCGACTTACCATTGAGTGAGATACTGAAGCGCTGTAAAATGTGAATGCCATCTCAGTCGCATAAACTAGCATAATGAATAGTCCAATACCGGCAGAACTATTCAGCACGGCATGAGGAATCCCTGCAAAAAATGCCAGGTCAGCCACATAGTAGCAAAGAAGAAATGGGCCAAATAAACTTTTTCCTAGAGTCGACACGTCCTTCATTCCACGGTACGCTTCTAAAAACTACAATTTTTAAAACAATCCATCGAGTTACCTCATGATCGCTTTGCAAGTTAATATTGCCACTTGTGTACACACGTAAGTTAATTATTGCTCAAACCCGAGGAATGTCTCCGTAGACGCGTTGAATAGATGGACGAAGTTTTTCTTTTACCACAATCCTGAAAGTCAACATTAACGTTAGCAATGTAAAATGGATAACATTGAGCACGCAAAATCCCAGAGATACAACACAACTCAATATCTTCGTAGCCTCCATAGAATGGATTCCAGAAACTAGCCGGAGAAGATCAAGTCCAAATAGGTTTTTCAAGGCGTTTATCATTATGTTGATTTCAAACTCTGCCTGACCAGTAAAAGCTCCATGAATCATTGTATTGGTCATTACGATCAGAAAGGCGCATACGGACTGAAGAATACACCATGCCTCTTTTAATACATGTACGTTATAGTTTAATAGCCAAAACCTAATTTAATCACATTGTAGCAAAATTTACTTACAGCAATTTGAAATCTTCCGGCTGTAATTTCAGAGCATTTTACTGTGGTCATTTCTACGTACTTTATCAAATCTTCTTTCCGTTTCCACACCACCCATTGGAGAGAACAAAGTGCTCCAACTGAGCCAATGTGACTAGCGACGTAAAATGTTGTGCTTATGTCATGCCGGACAACAATGTAGTTCACAACATACCCGGTGACACGGAGAAAGCTCAAAAGTAAAATGAAGATGTGAATAAATATTGAAACCATCTAGAAATATAGTTTATACATTGTCGTGGGTACTTTATATGCTTCTGCTTTAATGGATTTGGGAATATGTAATAACACTCTGAATAGTACGTGTTGGCTCACCGATTTACGACGGGATGTGGTAATGGTATACTCATCTGATTTGACACATTTGACCAACCGGAACGGTGCAAAATAAGTAAATGAAAGGATGCTCAAAAATGTTCCCAAAAAGGGGTTCGTCATTTTTAAGGTGATGGCGAGTCCCATATATGACTCCAATTGTGAAAGAGTGGCAATGTCTTAGATGTTGGATTACTGCAAATGTGTATTATGTCGAGGTGATAAATGTAGTTGCAGTAAAATGCAGTTTCGTTAGGGTAGTGGTGACCCTTGCGATTTTGCTTTTGTACACGTAACAAAATAAATACAGTTGTAATGAACTTTACAAATATGTATATTTTCCTCTCATTTATTGGAAACGAGGTACAATATTTTAACGTTAAACCGCCTCCACTACAAACAGACATAGTTTGTTCTAAAATGTACCTCGTAATTATTGACGCTAGGAGGTGTGGACATCCCACTGGGAAATGACACTTATAGAATCAAAGTGTCTATTATTCTATACAAACGTATTAAGGAGTCGCAGTCATAATGCCTTGACATGAGGATTGAGCAATTAAAATAATGTATTCTCCTTTTCTTCATTACGATGCTTTGTGGTGTTTCGGGCGTATAAAAACAAAGTAATTTAGTGTCACCTTATGCACGTATTAGAATTTTTTGAATACATCTGGCGATAGCGCAAAATTAATGAAGTTACGTTAATGAATTGATGATGGCACATATGTACGTTTATGCAAAAATATTTCTAATGAGACTGCTTGCTTCTATCTTCCGTGCGTCATTTGTGATCCATCCGATTGACAAAAGAAAGTAAATAATAGATGGAAAATACCGTACGTATTGAATAAATTAATCTAAGTAACTGAAACACAAAACACAACTGATACCATGAATATATGAAAACTCGTTTTCATTTGAAACATGTAATCATGATTAATTTTTTATGCCTGAAATAAATGCATTAATTTCCATTATGTTGTTGCGCCTTAATGATGCATTCAAGCATGCGTTTTCGTCATGATGGGATAGGATTTAGAATGGCACGAACGGTAGCAGATAGTTCACTTTTTATGCAATTTTCCCGGCACTTCAAAATGTTGTACTCCCTTAACTTCAATAATTGGACAGAAAAGACAAATATGCAGAAAACAACTAATTCTGAAACAAGTAGAGCAAAAAACAAATGCAAATGCTGGTTCCTTGTTACATGGTTTATTACGGTCATTGGTAAAAGGCCTGTCATTTATGTCATTACATATATACACAAAACATGTAGACATAAGCAGATATATATATGCACCAAAGTGTCTTTTTCACCTAAAATCAAAAATTTGGACAGCATCACAAATACGCATTGCAATCCTCCAAAAATACTCGCCCACAATGTCCGTACCCAAATATCCATCATAATAACCCAAACGTCCAAATTGTCCATATTTAACTCGAAGTGGTGCCACAGCACACACTCTAAGTAGATGAATTTTATTGATCCTCGTCCTCCTGTGGGCATATGCAAACTCTGCTCCAAGTCTATTAATGTGAGTAACACACTTTGTCATGTCCAGCGCAGAGCATGCCATCGGTAAGATGATTGCGTGTGTTGCAGCTAATACCATGCATAGTACAACAAAAGAGCTATATGCAGGGAATGTTATAACTTTCACCGTGGCCTTTACTGAAACCCAACACGTTACAACCAGTCCAAAATCCAATCGTCATTACCAGTTACACGGCCACGTTTACAATTGATTCAACTTTTTTATACAGCAATATGGCCAGGGTGTATTATTGGTAAAATAAATATGAATCTCGAACCCAGACGAAAAGTATTTCCACTGCATTTATCCATCTATTAGTAACGACTTAAATGCGACTAGGTTTTGTAAAAAACATAAAGATGTAGCACTTTAGCAAACACTTTTGTTTAAAAGCTAGAAAAACAAAAAAGTTTAAAAACGTCTTTACTGTTAAACGGCGACATTTGACCTTAAAATGACCTCAGATCTATGCGTTATATTCAGAGACGAGTCGAATAATATGTCACTTGCCATATGTGTCGATTGAAAAAAATTGACCTTGTAACGGTTTCTAACCGTTAGCGGTGGTCTTGGGAGTTGGCAAACATGTTAAGTAAAGCTCTTTTGCGCTGAGATGTCATTTACCGAAAACAGAAGTCCGAAATTCTTAGCCGTTTAAGCAGGAGAGCGTAAAACTAAAAAATATTTGAAATCGCCGTTACCGTTAAACGGTAACCTTTGACCTCAAACTGACCTCAGATCTATGCGTTATGTTCATGGACGAGTCGAATGATATGCTACTTGCCATATGTTCCCATTGAAAAAACTGACCCTGTAACGGTTTAAACGGTTTCCGTTAAAATACAGGGTGGAAAATCAATGGGACTCGTCGCTATGGGCTTAGGAACCCATTGCAAAAAACAGTATTCAAAAATTCGTCTCCGTTCGAAAGACATCGCGTGTACGGATGGAACAGACACACAGAACGATATTATAAGTTAGCACTTAAGTGCTACCTAACAAGTACAAAATAGTCCCGAATGACAAAACTCCGCACCAACGCAAAAGGTTAAACTGAATCTACAAATGAGAATCAATACGATTATTTCTGTGCTTCGATATTTTGGGTCAGGGAGGAGCGCCTCGAATATGTAATAAGTGCAGTCAAAATTGGTTATAGACCAGTTACAGCGATAGCAGTTGCACTTATTGATCCTGCCGGAATCAGCGCAAATATCAAAATGAACGAGAGCCTCTTAAACTTTTTCTCACTTCTCAAATTTCCGCTTTTAGTTCTGTGCTCTGAAAGAAATATTGAATGTATCATTAAATGTACAAATATTTGTGTTTGCTTGAAGACTACAAATTAATTGTTGTTGTCCCTAGCTTCATAGAATTCATCCGCAAGTTCTATGGCTTCATTAAAGGCGGACAGTGCTGCATCCCTGTACCGATAGCAAACAAATGTAGCAATACCCATAGCAAGAAAGATTGAAAACCTCAAAATCAAAATGATCCCGTTCACTCGAGTAAAGTCATTTTGTGGAGCAATGAATCCGTGAAACAAAGTTGTGGCGAGACACATCCAACCGTATATCCATATTAGTATCGTTATTAAAACAAACGGTATCCACTTGACAAAGGCTTTGTTCAGTACAGGCTTGGAATGAGCGTAGTCCCACGTTAAGGGAAATGGCCACATGTAGAAGTGGAATATGGATAGCAGACGAAAGGAAAGTAGCTCAAATTTTTCGTCTAATCTTGCAGCAGCATTGATTTGAGACTTTAGTTTTTTATGCGTTTGCAGAAATATTAAGACTTACAGGTACTCTAAGAGTATATGGATAATTCTAAGAAAAATATTTTACGCTTCTCTCGTTTTAAACTAGTGAATTTGAATAGCCAAAATAATTCATGTTATGTCAACTCTAATTCTACGTATGGCTCTAATGTAACACCTTAATGTCAAGAGTGGTAGATCATATCAGACCTAGGAGTTGGATAAATGTTTTTCGTAACCGAGCTAGGTTTATTTTTGCCTTCCACAGTAATTTACTCCATATTTAATCGCGATTAAATATTTCATGACATGCGTATGCAGCCAGTGGGTTATCAAATCAAATCAATATGTTATAATTTGGTACAATGGCTATATTAATTGCCAATCTGAACATTCCTTATCTATAAAAACCACATTAGAAATGATTAAATGGAATTCATATTTCAACATGTTTATCACATTTCATCAACAATTGAAATCATGGAAAACTGCATGTAGCCCAATGGATTAGAATGGTGGTAGCACTGCAAATTCAAAATTTCATATTATGACGATCCGCTGAAATTACGAGGGAAGTTAAACAAGTGTCTTGATTTTAGCGTCTATTGAATATTTATTTTTATTACTGTTGGAGCGTCGTATGGCTTACTAACCGTTGGTCTGAAGATAGAAAATAAGATGTGTAGTGTAGGCTCAAATAAAATGCAATATGTAGCATAGCGTGTTTTATGTATGTATAAGTTGTCATTTTTATGTAAAACATGTAAAAGTTAATTACTTATAAAAACTGTAATTTTAGCAATAGCGCTTTGAAACTTGTATATGTTATGTAGTAGATGTAGAAGCTTGTGTGTGCAAAAAACTAGAGTTCTAAACTATCTCGCAAGTAGTTATAATTAGGGTCAAAGGTCAAGCGTTGTTATGCATAGAAAACAGCATAGGATAAGTCTTTGTTGTAACTAGCGTAGTCGTCAAGGAAAGTAGTTGTTGTTTATGCCAACGGATCGTCGGCTGCGTGTCGGATCAGGGGTCACCAGAGGTCATCTGGAAAAGAGGAAAATTAGGGGTATATAAGCGGCGGCGTCAGTCGTCATCTTGGTTCCTTTTCGTCAAGTCGTAGGTTCCGTAGACAAGTGATTAGAAAAGTTAGGTTTCTGTAAGACCGTGGTAGGCAAAGGGCCCCACGGCGTGAGTAGTAGAAAAGCGTCTAAATTGTAGTTAATGCATTTGGATTTAATTGTTAATTAAATTGTCAAAGTTGTTAAAAGGTGGAATAAAAAGGGTTAAAATTATTGTTTGAAAGTAAATCTCTTTCTGCTCTTTGTCAGTTATTTTAATTATCAAGTTAGTTAAAGTCTCAACCTAAACCACCCCGCATCATCGGTCATATCATACTGAGCGTCGATAACAATTACATTATTAGATTCTGCCACCAAATACAAATTACTTTATTTTGCAGCGAGCCAACGAGGCAACCATTTATTCTTCCAAAGTGAAATCTGGGAACAAAACTGCAAGTTGGTACTTAAATATGCAGCAACAGAAACTGGAGAACGAATCACGCTTGCTTATGAACAGCTCGGTTCTTAAATTGAATAGCATTTCTAATGAAGTGGCCTGCTGCTATCCTCCCAGAATGCCGTTTCTTTGTCCGTCATTTGAAAAATGATCATTCCATATGTTACCAATAGGCCAAAAGTCTTGATGAAAGAAAAATGAAACAATTTAGTTAATTCTGTATTTATGAAATTCAGTTAGTTTCATAGAACGCCCACACTGGGTAATTATGTTCTTATTTTACCGAGCTGAGAAAATGCCTTGTAATGGTGAAATAAGAGCAGCCGAGCGCAATTGGTTCTGTATCGTTTTCCTGAGTGAGTGCAATCAATTGCAGGCGTTCTGTAGTAGTTAGATGCGTTTCCGTGTGGTGATATGATGCATACCTTTTTAGATCATCTTCGATCTGAAAGCGATAACAATATAAAATGTTGTGAATGAAAACAAATATCATGGGCATTGTTAGGCGGATACAACTGACCTGTGTATTGATATTTGCAGTATAATGAAATACAAAAGCCATTCCAAACCCATAAATGATCATCAACAATCTTCCAATATCCAATGACCCACTCAGGACGATATGCGGAATTTCTGCAAAAAATGACAAGGCGGCCACGTAGTATCCCAGAATGTAAGGCCCAAATATGTTTCTGCCGAGAAGTGTCACTTCCTTCATTTCTCGGTACACTTTCAGAAACTGAAACAATATTTGTTTGTATGTATGAAGCTGCAACAAATTCATCACATTTTTGCCATTTCCGGTGAAAGTGTGATACAAACCTGCGGAATGTTTCCATATGCATTTTTAATAGCCGGTCGAAATTTCTTGTACACTGCATGCTTAAATGTAAGAGCCGATATGACTAATGCTATTTGAATGAGGTTTGAGGCACAGTATCCTAAGCTGGACAATATTCGTTTGAGGGTGGTTTGTGTTTCTTTTGAAAGCACGTTTGAAAATTTCGGAAAAAGTGAAAAGCCAGCCATTCTTTCAAACATCTCATTCGTTGCGTCTACGTCAAATAAAACTTGCTCAGAGAATGCTCCTTGAATCACTGAGCTGACAATTACGAACAGAAAGCTGCAAATTGACTAATGAAAAAATTATTTTATTTGTTTGTGGTACTATGCTTTATGATAAGTTTTATTGTTCATTCTAATTTGGATAGTTTTCATTTTCTTACTTTCACTTTCGACAAGTCAGCATCTTTTTCGGAGCTTGTAACTGTTGTCATCAACAAATACTTATGCAGGCCTTCTTGCCTCCACCACAACATCCACTGCAATGACATGAGGGATCCAACACAGCCAATATTACTGGCAAGGTAAAATGTTGTACTGATGTCATGCCTTCTTGTTATATACGTCACAATATTGCAAGCAACCCGAAGAACGTTGAAAATAAGGATGACTATGTGAACAAGTGCTGAAATAAGCTGTGATATATAGTACAATAATTATTCGCTATTTATAATGTGTAGCAAATATTATAATTGTGACCGAAACCAACCGTTTTTAAATGGCGTCTACGGAATTCGTATTCATCCGACTTTGGACATTTCACAACCTGGAACGGAGCTATACAAATGAGAGACAGGATATCGAGAAATGTTCCCAAATAAGGACTTGATGTTATCATGGAAATGGGAAGTACCATATTTTTATACTGGATTGATATCGGTTATGCCAGAATGTTTACAGTCGTTTGGGGCTTAAGTTTAGCAGTGACGTGGTGGTTTTCATATTTCATTATTATTAGATAGCTGGGTGTGGAATTTGTATGAATATCAACTATGCAAAAACAATGACATCTTTTTTACTAATGTGATTGGTTTTCGTATTACCTTTCAGGACATTTTTTCACACTTTCAACTTTAAAGAGTAAAAAAGTCAACAGTGTGCCACTCATTCTAATTTACGCAAATTGATCGTGCCCATTATGACGCGGAATTAATTCTGCCAAAATGCACCATTGGTCGTTGTTTCCGTCAACTGAAATACTATCAAGCTGTTGGCGATTGTAAGACGAATCAAGCGCGCAGCCAGGGGGGGGGGGGCATCAGGAGGGGGCAGCGTAATACACGTAATGTATAAGGTTGCCCCTCCCCTCTAATCTACGTAATGTTGAAACCCCAACTCCAGGAGGGGGCAAATGCCCCCTCTGCCCCCTTGGCTGTGTCACTGAGACGAATGGACTGTAAACAAAAAAAATATGCAGTCATACTGCAAAATAGTAAGACACAAATAAACGGTTTTCTTTTGCATACTGATTCGAAAATCCTTATCGTGAAGGTAAAGAAGGAACACGAAATGCCATTGGGCTCATTATCAACTTCTAGCGTGGGAGATATTAGATGAAGCCGCTGGTTGCAATCAGAATCCCAGTTTGTATTCCAGTGATGATACGAAATGAATTTTCGTAGGCAGCTATCCACCTATGCGAAATTGATCAAGATAAATTCAAGATAAATTAGTTTCCAATATACCAAATTACTGTAGTCGTTATAAATTACCTGTTCGTTAAATTAAGTATACATATACTATTGCCACACATATTCCGCACATGTGAGTGGACACGGAAATTCGCACCAAAAGGTCCGAGGCGTTATATTGTAAAATAAGTTGATGCAACTCTGCAGAAATGCCTTTATGCGAAAAGGAATATTTTTTATAGATTTATTAAGCAGCATTAGGAAAATTGCTGCATCACTGCCAGTTTCTCAAATTTTTTATGATGAAAATCACTCATCTTTTGAGTCTCGAGAAAACATGTGAATACGGATAATGCAGGCGTACATAACCCGAAATGAAAGCGCCCTATAAAGTTGAGTAATTAGAATAAATTTATAATTACTCTTACTCGTGTCGTGTAATTAAAACGTGTAATTGTTTTTTAATGGGGGCAAAACCTGAAAATACTTTATAAAATGATGAACGCGTTACCGTCAATTAACGCAACTAATTAAAAACCTGACTCCAATCTTCACTTTCCACGGGACTCTATCCTCCAAGTCCACTCAACTTTCGCGTCAATTCCCGACCTGTCAGCACTTGACACATTTCTTTCGAACATTTCCCTCCATAAAATGAAGGAAGCATTGTACCGCCGCAGTTTTGTGAATCTCGTTCGCATGGGATGCTTTTTCAGATTTGTGCCGTTCAAGTGGGATGAGCACCGGAAGAGGTTGAACGCCGCCTCGCATTGGAATCTACGGGCTTTCAAGTTTTAGAGGAACCTGACGTACGTGTACTCGATTTCATGGAGTTCAGGTTGGCCCAGTTTTACCCTGCGGGGGAATTTTCTCTGCTCACTGCCCTTTCGGAACTGACCAACGTGACCTGCTCCGCTGGGTTTGCTACGCTCATCGCGTACACGCTCGATGTCATGAAATTTGCCAACTGTCTTCTGGGTGGGTGGGGACAGGAGCAAATTCGGTAAGTGGTCATTTTATTTAACACGAGTATCACCTTACCCCGTTTGATTTATTCCAAACAGACCATTACCATGAGTCAGGACTAGGACAGCGTTGACGTAATTGACCAGTGGAAGAGCAACTGTGTGAGGAAGAGGCATAGGGGGAGTGGAGGAAAATTGGTCAGGTAGATGATGGAGGATTGCAGGCGGTTGAAGTGCAGGAGTGGATACATGTTCTCCTTTGGGAAGGTTATTTTAATTGTCACTGTTGACGTATGTGTCAACCAAACTGTCAATTTACTCGTTTCGTTTTGAAAATGGGGATTTTTGGCTGCCGAGTGAGAGGGAATCATTTTCTATTTGCATCGTATGTTTACTTGTTTTTAGAACATTCAACACTGCTTCTGGACGCAGTCTCGAGTCACCCCCAACCGAGACATGCAAATAAAATGAAGAGTGTAAAAAGATGCTCTAAACTTTAGAGTATATAGTGAGTTACCTAACAGTCCAATAACTTGGCTGAGTAACAGTTTTGATACGTTAGCTTTCACATTCGAGTACAGCAATGAATGCTAACTAATGTTTCAGAAGTCTCAAAGCTGTTGCGTAATAATTTGGATTCATAAAAACGGCAGAAAATTGTCTAGAACGGGTTTTCAGTTTATTTTCAACAGCATCGAAAGAAAACAATGACTTTAAAACGTGTAAGCCATAATAAGCCAGTAAACATTTAAGTCGGCTCATAAAATGATATACACGAGATAACGGGTTTATTTATAGTTAGCATTCGTCCGAAATATATTTTTTTGTGTTATGAGTCAATATTAAAGATAATTAAAAGTTGTGATGCGGAAATGGATACATAATTAATTTTTGAAACCTATGTGCATACTTTATATGATAATAATGTCGGTTTTGGGTCATCTATCGCTTTGTAATTTTTTAACATTTTTATTTTCAATTTTTGTTTACAAATTGATGAAATTTACAAACACGTCATGATTCAAACACACAAGCTTAATTATTTCATGTGTAAGCTGCATAAATTAGCGCATAGTAAATAATTAATATTACAATATTAAATATTAATTTCTTAACTTGAGTAATAGCAAAAGAAAAATGAAAATAGAAAAAAATATTTAATAAGCACGATTAGACAGAAGTATACAAAACATTACTCGCCTTTCCCCCCTCCACCCCCAGCTCCTCCACCAACACTCCCGTTAACTCCATTACTGTCACCGTCACCACTACCACCAGAGAAACCTCCAAAAATCCTGGCCAGCAATCTCTCGGAACTGTTTCCACCTCCATTCTCCTCGCCATCCCCTCCCGCACCACCACCCCCACCAATAGAGCTCCTTCCACGTGGTGCCTCCGCATTCATCTGGACCTCAACGTCAACAGCAAACCTAACCTTAACTCGCCTCACCTCCCACACAATGTACTCGCTGTAATTCAACTCATAGCTCGGATACTTGCCATGCTCCTTGGTCCTCCCGCAGGGAACAATGACGCCGTCTTCGATCTCCTTGTTCCCCTCCCAGATCGGAGTGAGCTTCCCTTGTCCCTTTACAGAATCGCTGGATGGCGCCATTCCAGCCTTAGCCCAGTGACCATACCCGTGCTTCGAGTTGTGCTTCTTCCCGAGTGACACGGAGCAGACGAGTATGATTTGCCGGAGAGGTCTAGTCAGTTCTTTAGGTTGGATCGCGAACGCGCGAGCGATCCTGTCGTAGAACGCGACGCAGTGGTCGCTCTGTTCAGACAGCTTCTTGATTCCCTTTGGAGTAGTTTTCCAGAACAACATCATTTTGTGCGGGGCTTGTCCCTTCTTCTGAGATTTAGATGGCGTCTGCTTGCCAGACTGCGTTTGGAACGCGTAAATCTCGTGGATCTTTACGGAGCCGTGTCTCTCAGGGATGTCATGACTGTTGGTCACGTACGAGGATATGATCTTGAATGCGTCATTGTTCTTCTCCAGTTTTGAGAACTTTCCGAGGACGTGCAGGTCGTTCGGGCTCTTTACCAGTTGGACTAGCATCCTTTGGGATTTTGGCGTTGAGGATGATGGCGAGTATCTTGATGAGTGGTGAGAGTTTTCGTGGCGGGTTGGGGACCTGGTGGCGGTGGTGCCTCTTTGATAAGCGTCATCGAGAAGTTGGCGCAGCTCGCCCTTTTTGATCTGGATGACCTCGTCGTCGTCATCGTTAGAATTGTAATTTTGACGTTGCTGTCTCTGGGGCGGTTCTTCGGCGGACGGGAAGTAGACTCTGCGGTTTCGTCCTTGGACTGTTGAGGTGGACCAGCCTGGGAGATGGGAGAGGAGAACGGATTATTAATTAAGAACCATTCAGTTGACAAATAATAATTTTAGTAATTGTGGTTTTGAAATCAATTTAAATTACCCGAAGCTCCAAGCGAGGCAAGATCCTCCTGTGGACGCGAGAAAGATGGACGCTCAGTACCGTTGATCAAGCTAGCTACAGATGCATCTGGGTAGCAGAAAACGCTTGTATTAGTTTTCACATTTTACAACCGCATTAGCTTGTTAATTTTTTAATTACACTTACATGGCTTGACAATGGCAGATTGACCGAAATTGAATCCTGAAACTGGTGGCTGCTGCTGTTGGGAGGAAGCTGTGACGGTTGCATACGTGGTGGGTCCTCCGTTAATGTCGAGTTGGCTCAGGGCGGTTTGGAACCTTAGCAGCTCGTCGACTGTTGACACGTGAAAGGGAGGATATTATATAATTATTCTGAGAGTTAGACGGTTCATGCAGTTACTATCATAAAATAATCTGTACGGTTACCGGTGTAAGTTTCTCCACCTCCAATGTCCACCAACGTCTGTCTTCCAGTAGCGGTTCCGTTTCCGTTAGCACGAGGCGTCCAGGGAGTTTGCAATTGCTGGGGTCCAGGTTGGGCGGTGTTCTGATGAGAGTAATTAATTACATAATTAATGGAGACTCCACTTATAAATGAATGATTACCAAACTAAGGTTAAGTGAGTAAAATGGTATAAAAATAGCGTAAAAAAACTTACCAGATTGTTTGTAGAAAACAATGGACCTTGGTTAGTAGCGACATTGTTGTCGTCGTCTGACGTCGTCACCAGAAGCGTCTTCGCACCGTCGTCACCTGACTTGTTGGCCATTTTTTCAATTGTTGGCGTTTAGACAGGTTGTCAGTTGTGATTGTGATGCTGCTTGGGCGCCAGATTAATTAATTAGAGATATAAAAATAAGACAGAAGAATAGTTGCGATATTATTTTCACAAACACACAAATCGCAAACTGATCAACTTTAACAGAAAAATGAAGGAGCTAATGAAAAATTATGTTTTTACCCAACTTTAGAGTTTAATGCTTCTTTTCTTAATTGAATGTGGTAACTTCTTGGATTGTTTTTCTGGTTGCTGACTAGGCAGCAGGAGCACAGGAATTACAAACGCTTCCACAATTCAGCAGTTTTTATAACAGAGTCTGTAATAGAGACAACTCTAACTACAACTTATGACTAGTAAAAACTAAAACACGACAGCAAATCGACTTGTTGTTTGGGACTTCGTTGATGTTTGTTGGAAAACGTTTTCTCGCAGCATCAACACACAACTATATTCTATAAGCATCAGTTTTACTAAAAAACTGAATGAATGATGATTGGGATTCAGTTAATATTCTGCTCTGCACTCTGCACTATATCCATTTGTGTTGTTCCCGTGCCGTGCTATGCATAGCTATGCATGCATGCAGCTTCATCATCTTTCATCAAATTTGCTTGCTTGCCTAAAATGACTCTGGCTTCTTTTTTAACACAAGTCAGCATATACTAAGCTGCATTATGGTAAAAAATTGCTTGCCGAGCAAAGCAGTATAGTATGTAACTTTAATAGTGACAAATATTAAGAAGTCAAATAGTTTGTACATGTCCCATCTATCTATATATTTTGATAATATGCAAATTAGCTGGGTGTCTATGCATATGCATGGCATTCAACACCTTTGCGGAAACTCCCTCTCACTCTCACAATAAACCTTATCAAGACTTCTACTTTTTTCTGCAAGCAAGTATAAAGGTTGTAGAGTGCCCAAACGGTTTTCGCATTCAAATTGACACAGTCCTTCATATTTTAAAAAGTGTTTGAAGTTGACAGATTTTTTTCTGAAGAAGTCTCCATACCTCTCCACGTTATTGAGCATACCCTTCCATACTATGACGTTTGACCACCCAGTCCGCTTGGCGTACCATGCCATATTAATATATAGTTACGTAATTACGATTGAAATGAATGGATTTTGTCAATAAATCAAAGACTTTTAATTTCACCAGAAGTACAAATTATGCAAAACATTTAAAATTTCGTATCAAAGGATTCAATGCAAGCGACTTTGAATTTTAATATGAAAAATCAGTTATTTGAGTCAGAAATGAACCATGTAATTAAAATTGGTTATATACGGGGCTGTTCATTTAAAAATTTGGGCCAGGAACGGACTGTTAAGTTAAAAATCAGTAATTTTTGCCAACAATGTAAATACGGGGAATGAAGTCTCATCATCATCACTATATATAAAATTCCAAGGAGTTACGTAATCCGCACGTTCGTTAGCTTCCGGTCCCTTTTTCGTCTAAGCGACCAATTTCTTTTGAAAAATTGTTCGTTTTATTGTAAAGTAGGTGTCACAGATGGCCTTAAACGTATGTTGACATTTGACAAAAATATCCTTCACCGTTAATTTTTTCCTTAAAGTTGAGGTGATTCCGTCATAATTTGCCTAAAGTGTATAGAATAGCATGGAAGGGAATAAAAAAGCATAAAAAGTTAGGTATGCATATTTTCATCACACTAACTTCATAATTGCATATATATCGTTGTGGACTGATGAAAGTCGTGCCCCAGGGGGGAAAGTCGTGCCCCAGGGGGGAAAGTCGTGCCCCAAGGGGGAAAGTCGTGCCCCAGGGGGGAAAGTCGTGCCCCAGGGGGGAAGTCGTGACCCAGGAAGGAAAGTCGTGCCCCAGATGGGGAAAGTCGTGCCCCAGGGGGGAAGTCGTGACCCAGGAAGGAAAGTCGTGCCCCAGATGGGGAAAGTCATGTCCCAGGGGGGAAGTCGTGACCCAGGGAGGAAAGTCGTGCCCCAGATGGGGAAAGTCGTGCCCCAGATGGGGAAAGTCGTGCCCCAGATGGGGAAAGTCGTGCCCCAGATGGGGAAAGTCGTGCCCCAGATGGGGAAAGTCGTGCCCCAGATGGGGAAAGTCGTGCCCCAGATGGGGAAAGTCGTGCCCCAGATGGGGAAAGTCGTGCCCCAGATGGGGAAAGTCGTGCCCCAGATGGGGAAAGTCTTGCCCCAGAGGGGAAAGTCTTGCCCCAGAGGGGAAAGTCGTGCCCCAGAGGGGAAAGTCATTTTAAAATGTGGTTCCAAGTTTTCCAAGTTGCTAGAGCCCGTTGATTTCAACGGGCCTTCTACTTCTAGTAATATAGAAAGCTATAATATTATGTTCATGTTTTAATACTGCACGCACACACACCATCACGCACAGTTGTTTGTAGGTCTTATCGATAAAGTTTTTTTCCGTTCTCTGTGGTCATTATGCTAATGTTTGTGTCTAGTAAGCAAATAGTTCATTTATTCCTGTCTCCGCTGTTCTCGGCGCATCTTCTCTTGTCTTGTCATCTCATCATAATAATCAGCAGCACAGAAGAAGTAGTCTGAAACTAAAATGTGTGGGGCGTAGAATATTTTTCAAGTTGTGGAGAGGTTCTTTAAAATCGATTATTAGCAACGGTTTTTGTGCGTCATCCAGTGTGCATGCAATTAATTTACAATTTTAGGAATTGTACTTGGTAAGTAAAAAAATAGTCTCATTCAACTATCTTGATCTCAGGTAATGCATGCATAAATTGTGTAGTAAATTGTCAACTAACCGGTTATCATTTAATGTTCCACCCACCCACAGTGAAACATGGAAAGGATGTCGGAACCAGAATCCCCACCGCATTCGCCACCTCTTATAGATCTTCTTGCTGAAGCGGAGGAGATCTCAGCAGGCGCAGCAGCTCCTCCAGATTCTACTGCCCCTCCGTTAGTTCCCACCCCACCGGAAACACCTGAGGAGGAGGATGTGGTTGTGGAGAGCAGGCCATGGCCATCGTACAAATTTGACCTGATGAAGTATGTGATGATGCCGGACCTCGTTGTCAACCACAAGTCATACGTTATTCTGGAGGAGAACGGGATGAGGAAGAGGATACCCAGGTGGGAGTTGATTAAGGAGGCGTTGAACGAGTTGAAGCGGGTTTGTGAGGAGGATGAGGAGAGCAGTATTTCCGACGCGTTTATGGGAGTGCGTGGAGTCCTATAACTGTGGGTTAGATTGCACCTTTGGCGTGTTTTATGATATGGTCAGGCTGGCCTGTGAGAAGTGGGGGGAGGAGGAGGTTAGGGGCGTTTTTGCGTTCTTGGTTGATTGCGTCTTGGGGATTGAGGGGATGTTTCCAGATGGGGTGAAGTTGCTCAGGGGGAAAGTGTGCGGGGAGGAGGAGAGTGTGTTTAGGAAGCGGGAGGTTTTGTGTCTGATTGCTTGTGGGTTCTTTTGCTGCTATCCGGAGAGGGGTGGGGGGAGGGGACCATACTCCAAATATCCTAGGATCAATTTTGATGGGTGAGCGCATATTTTGTATTGCCTTTTTCCTAACCGCCTTTTTGTGTTTTATGTAAATTGTTAAGATAAGGCCAGCTATTATATTTTTTTATTTCGTTTCACATAGGTTGTTCGATGATAAGGACCAGAAACGGGGCGGGTGGAGGTCTGGGATGAAGAAGGCGAAGGTTAACAGGCTGCTTTGCGTTTTCCACTATTTCCGGAGGATGAAGGAGAGTCAGGAGGAGGAAGGTGATAACAGGTCATCCGAGTTCATTACTTTTGAGAGGAGAACCCTGTCCCCTGATGATACTCCCAGGTGGAGAGCCTCGCTGAACGATCCCTTTTGTATGCTCAACGTATTTGATGAAGGAAGTATTGACGAGGCGATTGGGGGATTGCGGGTGGACTTTGCAAATAAGATGGTGGGAGGAGGGACTCTTGGGAACGGGGCCGCCATGGAGGAAATCCTGTTTTCGTGCTGTCCTGAGATGATCGCTGCGCAGTTGGTCACGAGGGAGTTGACGGATAATGAGTGCTTGATTGTGGGTGGGGCGGAGAGGTTCTCCAGGGGGGAAGGGTACTCGGGTGGGTTCAGATGGAGTGGGGACTTTGTTGATGAGGATAGTAGTGGGGGGAGGGTTGCTGTGATTGATGCTGCCAGGTTCGAGAGGGGGTCGCTTGTTACGCAGTTGGAGAGGAGGTGGATTGATAGGGAGCTTACCAAGTGCTACGTTGCTTTTAAGGGGGAGAAGGGGAAGGTCGCTAGTGGAAAGTGGGGGTGTGGGGTGAGTTGAGACTTGATGAACTAATTTAACTTTAATTATGATTTATTGTATTTATCAGTGGAGCCTAATCAGTAATTTATTTTGTTAATTGGAATGTGCAGGTGTTCAATGGGTGCGAGATACTCAAGTGTTTGATTCAGTGGATGGCGTGCTCTGTAGCGGATGTCCCCTGCTTGGAACTGTACACTTTCAAAGACGCGAACCTCAAGTCGCAGATGGAGGAATTGGCTGGAGTGGTCAAGGAGGAGAACGTCAGCGTTGGGAGGCTCTACGACTGTCTGGTCAAGTTTGGTGAAGCGTGTCGGGTTAGAGGGTGGACCGTCGACGGGGGAGACTTGTTCCAGTTTATTTTGAGGGAGCTCACCGGACATCGTGTCGTTAGGATTGCTGCTGCTGGAGAAAGGGATGATGTGGAGAAAAGGGAGGAGGAGGATGCTGTCAGCAAGAAGAAGTATGGCATTTATTGGAAATTGGTTTTGCGGGGGTGCAAGATCGTCGAGCACGTTTGGGGTTGTTTGTTCAGAAGGAGGGGGAGGGTCTTTGGAGTCACTGCTGCCGTGTTTACCTTTTTGTACGTGTTCAAGAAGCCCTTTTGGATTTTTGGGGGTGGTGGCGTGCTTTGGAGGTGGGTTGGGATTGGGTACTAGTCTGGAATATATATGTGATTGTTATAATCTTGGTTTTGCTATTTGGTTTCGTGTGTTTACTAAAATATTTGTAATTTATAATTTATGCATGCTTAAAGAGTGAAGATAATAAATATTGTGATTAAAAGTCAACCGTGTTATTTTTATCATATAATTTTATTTTCGTTCATGAACAAGTTACAACTTAAGCTAACGTAATTAATTGAATACATCATACGTTTCAAGCATTAAATTACTAGTATGGGTATGGAGTCCACGGTTTGGAACTCCTCTTATTTTTAGAGTTGACGCAATTGCGGACAAACTGGAACACGGTTGTCCTGTTCCTCGAGTACCACCCAAAAACGCACTTTGACTCGTACGCCACCAAAATGCTGTACAGCCTTCCAACACTCACTTGATTCGAGAATAAAAAGTTGGACATTTCGTTCAGTTCTCGTTTCTGTCTTTCGTCGTTGGCGTGGTAGAGAACCGAGTCCCGCTGGTGGACTGACGCCGCCATCCACTGGATCAGGAACTTGAGCTCAGGGTCGCCGTTGAAAGCTCCACATCCCCAATTTCCTGTCGCGACCGGTGTGGAATGCCTCCCTCGCGTAAACGCGACATTGCACTTGTGCAGCTCCCTGTCAATCTTTTCCGGTTTGTACTGACTGTCCGTGTCGTACGGTTGGAAGTGGTACGCGTCCATCGCCACAACTTGGGTGAACTCTCGACCCATGCTGTCCATCTGGTTTCCGTTGGCAGTGTCTTGTTTGAAGCCTTCTTGTTTGAAAGTTGAGCTGTAGCCGGAGTACGAGTTGAACTGGGCTGTTCCTGTTATTACGAGCACTTCGTCGTGGGTGAGGGTTTCGGTGAAGAGTCGGGAGCAGATTAGCTCTGGGCTCACGCAGAATCTTATCTCCTCTTGTACGGCGCCTTCGTTGAGGACGCCTCCTCCAACCTGTCTGTTTGCGAAATCCACTTGGAGCATTCCGTGTGCATATTCCAACTTCTCGTTCGAATTTACATCCATGCGGCACAGCTTGTCTGTTGACTTGGACCAGTTGAATTTTCCCGTGTAGCAGCGTCTCTCGAAAGTGATGATGGAGTTTGGACGAGTTCTGGGCTCTTGTGACATTTGGAAAAAGTAGTACAGAATGCATTTCAATTTTTCTCGCTTTACTTGCGTCTTCACTGGGTCGTAAGGTGCGTTAAATAGCCTGTTAGCGGGATAATAATAAATATCAATTTGTTTTTCAGTAATAACTATGAATTAAGATTGGAG
The DNA here is from genome assembly GCA_004115045.4 of Sinella curviseta. NCBI lineage: Eukaryota > Metazoa > Arthropoda > Collembola > Entomobryomorpha > Entomobryidae > Sinella > Sinella curviseta. The sequence goes on along the minus strand of CM023200.3, from coordinate 30,531,860 downwards.
TAGAGAAAATTAAAAGGAGTAACCCGGCTCACTGGTAAAAGTTGAAATATGGCAGATTCCTCCAGTCATTCTGTTCCGGGAACGTGCAGAGGAAGGCGTTGGCAAGAAGACTGCACGCGAGGTCCCGTGTCAGACAAAGCGTTTGACTCCGGCCCTGTTTCAGTATCGGGATCGGCCCATCCAGTCTAGCAGGCAGTTTGAGAGCGTGCTCAATGATATCAGGAAGGACTTTCATCAAAATCCTGCTCATACGAGCGTCATCTTTGATTACCCCGAAATTGCAATCATAATTGGCTTTTCCACAGTAGCTGCGAACGGCTTCGCTGAAGCAGTCAACGGGTGCGCTCAAATTTTTCTCTCCGCGTTGATCAGCCTTGAACCAGTCTTCGGATACTGTTTTTAACGTTTCTAGGGACTTGACAATGTCCTTCCATTTCGGATTGAACGCTTTTCCGTAGTTGTATTTACTGAAGGGTAGTTTGACGAACGACGGGTTGTGCCATGACCAGTCCTTATCAGTTAGATTTTGAACGTAGTCTTGTTGACGGGTGAGTGCGCGGGGATGGCTCGTCTCTACGGTTTTGTAGAATGGGGCGATGAACTGGGCGAAGTGGTTTGGACCAGGTTGTAGTTTTTTATGCAGGTCGATTGTGATGATGGTCACCTCTTTTTGGAGACCTGTGAAGGTTTTTGGCGATGGTGGTGGGAGCATTGATGGTGATGGCGCTTCTGCTGTGTCCATTGGCTGAGTTTCATTGTCTGGAAGGTGGAGAGTAGAGTAGGAGTGGGTTATCGAATGTGAATCGTTTAATTAGTTAATAAATTAATTTTAAAAGTACATATTATTTAACCTTTCTTATCAAAGGTGATAAGTGGCTCATCAGAACAATCACATTCCGAAGGAGCAGGTGCGACTTCTCGTGGAGGGTCAAAATGAGAAGAGTGGATCGGTTCTGAAGATGCAGCGGCACCACCTACAATTGGAAATAAAACCGTTACTTGTGCTGATACAATTTCGTTAAAATTCTATATGTAAAAAATGTAAAATTAAAATAGTATAACCTGAGTTCTGGAAGTACGCGCTGGTTTTATTTTCATAGTGTCCCACCACCGCAGGTTCTGACCAGTTGTTTGATCCTTGTCGATGACGTAGATGTATAGGAGGGAGGGTGGAAGCTCTTCCTGGTTCAACTAAAATCGAAAGAAAAAGAGTGACGTGACGAGAAAGAGTTTTATTACAGCGTTCTTAAAATGAGTGTGTGGACTGTGTGGTTTTTTTTCGAACCTGCGTCGACGCTGTAGAGGTGTGGACCTTGTTGACCATTATTACGAGGAGGAGGTTCTGAACCTGCTCTGCCGGTCGTGTGCACTTCTACTGGTTGCTGGTGCTTTCCAGATTTATCTGAGATAACATAGATAAATTAATTTATAGTTTTACAAATTCAGTTTAATAAAACTGTGATTGTAGCTAAACGTAAATAAATGATAACGCTTACCTTTAGGTTCCACGGTGAGTAAGTATGGCGGTTGGGGTCGTTGTCCCAGCTCCAAGGAGTCGCCACGGGGCCGGTTCCGCACAGCGCCTGCGTAAGACACAGAGTTTGACCTTCCAGCCTGCTGGTCTGCTGGCTGACTATTAAGAGCTGCCGCGCCTCCGTAAGCGTTCTCTGAACACACAAACAAAACGCATGGAACATTTTAAGCATTCATTATAAATGTTTTCAGAATAGTATAATTATATTCATTATTTAAATTATGTAATGCTCAAACTTACGGTAGGAAGTGCGGAACGTCTCGTGATCATTATAGTTGTACATTTTTAACCGTTTCAGTGACGCGTATGACTTTTTAAAAAACGAATGATTCAAAAACTTCACTCGAAAATACTAACTGACATTAAATGCTACTTATCACAGTAGTTTTCGGAATTAAGACAAACATTTGAGCTTCTTATACACTCCTCAGCTGATGACAATTGGACTAAAATGAAGGTGTGGTGGTAGCGGTGGGCGTTAAATAAGAAAGTACAAAAGATGCTACTAAAACTATCAGTCTGAGAAAAGAGAGCTTCTTAAAGATTCCGAGTGGTCATTTAACACTCCTCTCATATGACTCATATTATGAGAGGCAGAGGAATGAAATGAAAAACGTTGATGCTCGTGAGTGCATTCTTCATTCAAACTCTAATACAAAACTGCTTTATTCACTTCCTACAAATAACTACGTACACTCGTCTTAACTGACAGATCTCAGAGAAAAGTTTAATACAAACAACTAAACCGAGTGGATAGTTTAGATTTTATTAAAGAAGTGAACACAAAAATACGACAAGGAGAGGAGTGCAGCAGAAAAAATGCAGGACAGGATTCACTTTTTCATACACTTCTACTGCTGCTGCGCTGTTTTATAATAATAGCTCGTCCTTCTCTAATAACTAATCTGTTGCTTCTGCTGGCTTGCTGCTTTGCCTACAAGTTTTATAACATGAGTGGCTGCGCAAAAAAGTGACAAAAATTGATGCAAATGGATGGAAATTGACGAGACGGTGGATGGACTGCACTGGGACGAATTTGATTAAAGTTTGGTTACCTACCGACTCGATCTCGTCTTTTGGAATGGATTGTATTAGAAAATCATATACACAGAATAGAATAATATGCAGGAAAGATAGGGCAACGAAGGAGCCGACATGAAAAATACTTTTCTTCCTGCTCTCAAGTTAATGTAATCTGCTGACTGAAGCGTGTTTAGTGTTTGCATTTCTTTGGATGGCTTATTAAAAGCACTTGCCAAACTGAACGGAAAACTCCGCCTCCTCGTTTCTCAGCTGCTGGGCTTTTCATTTTTGAGTTGGACAGTTAGACGTTAACTAAACTAACGTGACTAATTTAATCTAATGACTGTGATGGTGGTGGTGGTTCACTGACAAAAGTTTTGAATCAATCAATCCTAGTCATTTGGTGGCATGCGCTGTGTTTTTGTGAGTAGTAAGATGAGGAATGTGACTAGTTATGGAATGCTGTAATAGTTTAGTTTTGTCCTGTTTGATTGTCTCTGTTCAATGGAACGCGTGTGTGCTCCTGTGACGCCAACGGTGTTTAATTAAATGCTCGTTAAATCACGTGTCGTTGGTTTGGTTTGATGTTCTTTTATACAATCGAATCTTTTCTGAAAATTTATCTGTAATAGGTAAGATTAGTTAACTTTTACTTTTAACTGCATACTATTTAATTTGGCGCTGTACTTTAATGACGTCACCCAAAAAACCGAATTTCGGACCACCCACCCACCCCTGTCACCTAATTTTAACATTACAGCCTGTAATTTACAGGATAGGGCGCAATACATAGAGCGTCATCCTCACCCATGACCCACCCCTCCACCCCAAAAAGTGACACCATTAAAGTCAAAGTACAGGTTTAGGTTAGGTAGGTTAGGTTCGGTTAAGGTTCGGTTAAGGTTCGGTTAGGCAGATGGAGGATTTGTGAGTGATGAGTGAGTGTGAGTGAGGGTGAGTGAGTGCGAAAATCCCTATACCTTAATCCAACCGCGCCTTTCTTAAAAGTGCTTGTTTGGTTCGTTGTACGATTTATTAGGTGTATGATTTAATGTACCTATTAACTTTAATATTGATTTACTTTAACCTTAACTTTTTTTACAGGTGCTCTATCAATTACAACTTACAAGTAACTGATCTGCTAAAAACAAATTAAGACTGACGTAATGGCTGCTGTTGCTGTTCAAGTAAGATATTATTAAACTGTAAATAATTCATACTTTTTAAAATAACTGTTGTTCCATTAAAGCCCCCTCCCACTCCTTTAAAAAAATCTAATCCCTCCTATTATGCAACTCCTCAGAGACCGGGTCCTGCGGTGTCGACCCCGCGACGTAATGGAAAGCGGAGGAGCAGAGTGGAATCCGAGGCGCTGACTATCCTCAAGGAAATCCCTGGAGTCCCGTCAAAGAACGCTCTCCGGAACTGGCTGTACATAGCTCGCACCGTCTTCCCCGATGAGGAGGACTACACGAACATCAGGACTTATATCCGGAACAGTCAAGAGCACGGGTTCGGGATCAAGATGCTCAGTGCCGTTAGGATCTGCAGGAAGAATGCGCTCGAGTTCGAGCATCATCACGAGAAGAGCAACAAGTTTCGCATGATGGTACGGGCGGGATGATTATATCTTTTTTTCGCTTTTACAGCGTTTTCTGCGTACCTGAACATTTTTTAATGTATTTTAATTATGATTTTTAGCTGTGGCACGGGACCAAGAACGATTGCATCGCGAAGATACTTCAGCATGGAATGGCGCCTCCGCAGAACAAAGGGCAGATGTTCGGAACCGGGATATACTTTGCCGATCGAGCTTCCAAAAGTGCTCAGTAAGTGGATCTTGTAGTTTTTATATTCATAAAAGTATTTGTTCTCCATTTCTGGAGTTAAAATTCTTATTGCTAATTTATTGGAACAGGTACTGCTCCCCGACTGCCCATCCCACTCCGCCCCAAAGTGGAACAAGGGGCTACCTGCTCCTGTGTGACGTCCTCCTTGGAAATATGTTCAACGCGAAGCAAGCTAGGAACGGGGCCACCGCACCGCCTTCGTACACCAGGAGAGGGCAAGTGATTAATTGTGATAGCGTCAGGTGCACCGGTCAGTGGGTTCCTAACAGGTGGGGTAGCAAATCTCTTATCATGTAATTTTAATTTTTAATCATATATTGCGTTCTGTTTAGATGAACATTTTTTATTATTTATTTTGTTATTTTTATCTGCATTACAGGGACAGACAGGAGGAGATTGGAGGAGTTGTCTGGCCCCTTGGCGAAACCGTGAGGAACGACAAGTTTGATAGCTACACCGTTAGGTTTAACGAGTTCATCGTCTACGAGCCGGAAAACGTGAAGCCCAAGTACATCGTTAAAGTCCAGTTTTTAAACCAGCCTTACCTTTTCTAGATATTCATTTTGTTGTATGTATTATTGTGGGCTGATTAGAGTCGTGTTCATGTTGTTTGCATTATTGCTCAAAAAATTAATTCTCTCTTTTGTGAACACGAACAGTACGTGTGGTTTGTAATGTTGTATTTATATAATGTGTACGGTTATTGTCCGATTTTCTAATGGACTGTATATTGTGCTTTTTTACGTGTATTTATTTTTTCGATTGAGTAAATAAATACGATTACTGGTTCAATGAATACAAAATAAAATAATAAAGTTACTTTATTAAAGTATTTTTTGAGCTAATGGTATGCTTATGTATGGACTAATTTAATAGTAATACGGATTACACGACATTAGTACCTAAGCATAAATTGTATAGAAAAGCATCTTTTTTAAGTAAAAAGGGGCGTCATTTTATTTTGTCAGAGA